>JAUPFT010000024.1:19275599-19278099 GCA_036936625.1 Parnassius smintheus behrii | reverse complement strand
ACTTTTGTCAGGCGGGTTAGCAATCGTAGTTTTTTTTTTACTTTGGATCTAGTTGTTGTTAAGAAGATGCTGTGCAGATGGTGCCACACACACGGGACCATTTATTTATAGTTTTGTAATAACTCAATAATTAAAACTCATTGCAAATTTAAAATCACCAAAGTTCGTTAAATGATGATAAAAGGCCGTCTGCACTGGTTGCTGTCGCTCGTGTGTCTGTGAACAGAGCCCGCAGTGAACATTCACGTCACGCCCGCGCAGATAAAATGAAATGGATGATTCATGTAAGAAGTGTTCTTTAATGGATAGTTACGCACTAACTTATTTAAATCAAACTTATCAGGAGCTTTTCTGATGTCATCGGGGAAGGAGTTCCAAAGGCATGCAGCCTGAATTGTAAAGGAGTTAAGTACCATAGAACTCGATGAAGTGAAGAGGGATACATATTTTGTTCTTAGAAGTAGACCGTAGAATTCTATCATGAGATGAGGAAAGATAGTGAAATTTACTCTTTAGATAAGAAGGCGAAAATTGGTCATTTAATATGAAAAAAAGAACAAGTAATATTCTGGTACTGTGCCTCTATCGAAAACCGAACCATTCGGCGTGGTGGGCGTTAAAATAGCCAAGGATCACGATCTCTGCGGTTGGGATCTGCTGTAGCACAGAATCTGTAGCCATTTGGATGTGGTCGATGAGTCGGTCTGTTTCGGCGTTGCCGCTATGGGACCTATATGAGTACCCGTAGACGCGAGGATTATCGTCGCTGTCTACGCGCATGCATAAGAAGGACAGGTCTGTACCTTCAAGAGTGTCGAGGCGTCGAAAACAGATATCCTCTCAGACGTATACGCAAACTCCAGCCCGGGGCACAAAGGAGTGTTCTAATTTGTATCCCGGGCGGGAGAGATACGAAGTATCTGCTGGAGAGTACGCCTGAGTCTCGGTTAAAAAGAGCAAGGCCGGCTTCACCATCTCCAGATGGTAGAGGACAGCGTTAAGGTTGGAATGAAGTTCCCTGGTGTTGCAAAAATTCACGGAAACCGTGGCAGGGGTCGCCTTGGTGCTGTTGCTCCGCTTGCCCAGTTTTAGTCGCGAGTGTAATTGCGCCCCCTCCCCTGCCCGCAGAATACGTGGGGCAGCCTGAGCACCTACGCTCAGGAAGAGTAGGATAACCTGGTCGTGGATTCTAAGCGAGGGATTCTCCGTCACCAGATGCGCCAAGTTACGTAGGGGAGGGGGCTTCCGGCCACCTGCACTTACCAAGCGAAACACAGAGGTAAATCTCTACTACACGTTGGTACCCTGTGAGGTCGTGGCACCACCCCGGTTCGAACCGGCCCATCCGTGCGACAGCGAAAGCTGCTGCGTGGCTCTAACGCTGTTAAAATTTAGTTAACGGAGTAATTTCTATACTTTACTAAATGTAAATATTACGCGTTATAAAAATGGTCCTATTCATTTCTCTTTTACTCCTTTATTTTTATTCAATAAAAGTATAATATAAATTTCAACAGCTTTATTATAAACAATAACAACTTATATTTTACTAAACAGCACCACAACCACATCCATTGACAGGTCCAGCCCATCCAGTACCGTATCCAAAACCATTGGACGCAACTGGACCGTAGTTATATCCATTTGATGGCCACCCTAATCCAGCAACATTCGGTGAAGTGTTCTCGCTCACGATTCCCACATTTCCATTGCCACAACTATACGAGACAGTACCAGCCCCAGAAGTGGGCAAAACACCTTCCAATGCAACTGTGCCCAAAAATGGCAGTTCACCGCAGGCCGCCAGGATACCTTCGATTGTGCTTTCCGATATAACGGAAACTCCATACGGTGAAACCGGCGACACGCTTGATGTAACAAAACCACCGCCGTATGAGGGTGGGGACGCCAAAAGGTCACATGCTCCTAGGAATGGAACAGTAGCAGCACATGGAGCAGAAGCTATTGAATTTTCGTAAGCAAGACCTGGAGCCCAGCCCAAACCGTCAGCGATGGGCAAGCCTGCTGACCATCCTGAATTAGGGCAATAAGCAGCGATCGTCTGTAAAAGAGAAATTACCATTGTGATATGCTTAACATTCTAAGATATTATATCTTAAATTCTTGAATTGTCTATAAATCCCGTACATATTACCTTAAAAAGAAAGACTTGTGCGCAGAGCAAGAACAAAGTTGTCGCTGACATTGTTTACAAAATATTGGTAAAATTAAATGTACTGTTAACAATGATGGCTGGAACTGAATGATTGACAATATCCTTCATCAATTATTTATACCTAAAATATTACCTCTGTAAGCAATATTTCGATGTATTAATCCATGATTTCTTGCAAGCACTTACGCTGCCGAGTATTTTGAAATGAAATAACGGTTTGAAAATTACACTTCATTACTTGTAATGAAATTTTTAATAATTTCGAAAGTTATTTTTTAAACATTACACCAGTTTACTCGTGTTTGATAACACGCCACTTAAGTC
>JAUPFT010000024.1:18803099-19270599 GCA_036936625.1 Parnassius smintheus behrii | reverse complement strand
TACTTTGGATCTAGTTGTTGTTAAGAAGATGCTGTGCAGATGGTGCCACACACACGGGACCATTTATTTATAGTTTTGTAATAACTCAATAATTAAAACTCATTGCAAATTTAAAATCACCAAAGTTCGTTAAATGATGATAAAAGGCCGTCTGCACTGGTTGCTGTCGCTCGTGTGTCTGTGAACAGAGCCCGCAGTGAACATTCACGTCACGCCCGCGCAGATAAAATGAAATGGATGATTCATGTAAGAAGTGTTCTTTAATGGATAGTTACGCACTAACTTATTTAAATCAAACTTATCAGGAGCTTTTCTGATGTCATCGGGGAAGGAGTTCCAAAGGCATGCAGCCTGAATTGTAAAGGAGTTAAGTACCATAGAACTCGATGAAGTGAAGAGGGATACATATTTTGTTCTTAGAAGTAGACCGTAGAATTCTATCATGAGATGAGGAGAGATAGTGAAATTTACTCTTTAGATAAGAAGGCGAAAATTGGTCATTTAATATGAAAAAAAGAACAAGTAATATTCTGGTACTGTGCCTCTATCGAAAACCGAACCATTCGGCGTGGTGGGCGTTAAAATAGCCAAGGATCACGATCTCTGCGGTTGGGATCTGCTGTAGCACAGAATCTGTAGCCATTTGGATGTGGTCGATGAGTCGGTCTGTTTCGGCGTTGCCGCTATGGGACCTATATGAGTACCCGTAGACGCGAGGATTATCGTCGCTGTCTACGCGCATGCATAAGAAGGACAGGTCTGTACCTTCAAGAGTGTCGAGGCGTCGAAAACAGATATCCTCTCAGACGTATACGCAAACTCCAGCCCGGGGCACAAAGGAGTGTTCTAATTTGTATCCCGGGCGGGAGAGATACGAAGTATCTGCTGGAGAGTACGCCTGAGTCTCGGTTAAAAAGAGCAAGGCCGGCTTCACCATCTCCAGATGGTAGAGGACAGCGTTAAGGTTGGAATGAAGTTCCCTGGTGTTGCAAAAATTCACGGAAACCGTGGCAGGGGTCGCCTTGGTGCTGTTGCTCCGCTTGCCCAGTTTTAGTCGCGAGTGTAATTGCGCCCCCTCCCCTGCCCGCAGAATACGTGGGGCAGCCTGAGCACCTACGCTCAGGAAGAGTAGGATAACCTGGTCGTGGATTCTAAGCGAGGGATTCTCCGTCACCAGATGCGCCAAGTTACGTAGGGGAGGGGGCTTCCGGCCACCTGCACTTACCAAGCGAAACACAGAGGTAAATCTCTACTACACGTTGGTACCCTGTGAGGTCGTGGCACCACCCCGGTTCGAACCGGCCCATCCGTGCGACAGCGAAAGCTGCTGCGTGGCTCTAACGCTGTTAAAATTTAGTTAACGGAGTAATTTCTATACTTTACTAAATGTAAATATTACGCGTTATAAAAATGGTCCTATTCATTTCTCTTTTACTCCTTTATTTTTATTCAATAAAAGTATAATATAAATTTCAACAGCTTTATTATAAACAATAACAACTTATATTTTACTAAACAGCACCACAACCACATCCATTGACAGGTCCAGCCCATCCAGTACCGTATCCAAAACCATTGGACGCAACTGGACCGTAGTTATATCCATTTGATGGCCACCCTAATCCAGCAACATTCGGTGAAGTGTTCTCGCTCACGATTCCCACATTTCCATTGCCACAACTATACGAGACAGTACCAGCCCCAGAAGTGGGCAAAACACCTTCCAATGCAACTGTGCCCAAAAATGGCAGTTCACCGCCGGCCGCCAGGATACCTTCGATTGTGCTTTCCGATATAACGGAAACTCCATACGGTGAAACCGGCGACACGCTTGATGTAACAAAACCACCGCCGTATGAGGGTGGGGACGCCAAAAGGTCACATGCTCCTAGGAATGGAACAGTAGCAGCACATGGAGCAGAAGCTATTGAATTTTCGTAAGCAAGACCTGGAGCCCAGCCCAAACCGTCAGCGATGGGCAAGCCTGCTGACCATCCTGAATTAGGGCAATAAGCAGCGATCGTCTGTAAAAGAGAAATTACCATTGTGATATGCTTAACATTCTAAGATATTATATCTTAAATTCTTGAATTGTCTATAAATCCCGTACATATTACCTTAAAAAGAAAGACTTGTGCGCAGAGCAAGAACAAAGTTGTCGCTGACATTGTTTACAAAATATTGGTAAAATTAAATGTACTGTTAACAATGATGGCTGGAACTGAATGATTGACAATATCCTTCATCAATTATTTATACCTAAAATATTACCTCTGTAAGCAATATTTCGATGTATTAATCCATGATTTCTTGCAAGCACTTACGCTGCCGAGTATTTTGAAATGAAATAACGGTTTGAAAATTACACTTCATTACTTGTAATGAAATTTTTAATAATTTCGAAAGTTATTTTTTAAACATTACACCAGTTTACTCGTGTTTGATAACACGCCACTTAAGTCAATTGCATGGCAAAGTTATACTTATCTACATATTATAAATATGGATAAAATTGTGGTGTTTTGTCCTTAATATCGAAATATTTTAATAATTAATGAAAGTTTCGGATGAAATCGCAATGTAAAAAAATTAGTTGATCTTTTTTTAAAACTCGTAATAATCTATTCCTTAATGAGGCCTTATAATAGAGGAAATTTTTCACGTAATAGCCACTCTCTTCAGACGAATTGGTGATCGCTGTAACAACCGTACCACCAACAAGCCGCATTTACTAAGGGAAACAGCTTTCTCGAACCGAATTCAATCCTAGCCGGCATAACCGAAATTGTTTATGATTGTATATTTAGAAAATTTGTATGTTGTGTAATGTATATGTAGTTCTTGTCTATGATCCCACCCAACAGTAAGCGGTATTACAGTTTAGGTGATAAATCGATTTAGATTAGACGTTATTTCAAAGTAATCCACGTTGTATTAAGAGATATATACCTACATATTTTTTTTTTTCATTTTTTAAGCCAGTGTTTGACTACTATCTCACCCTAGGGTAAGTGATGACATAGCCGAAGAGGATTATACGTATTGAACTAGCTTAAAAACCGTGTATGCACCGCCGTAACAATATCCTGTAGTGTGCACATGGTATCCACTATTGTTATACTGATTAAAAAATGTGGACAGTATTAAACACGACTTGGAACATAACGGTTGTCTCAACGACATTACATGGCGACCCTGCCAGTCGGTGCGCGGGGGACTCCGCTCGCCGCGTCACCGGCTAGCCAGCGATAGTACTTAATAAAATTAAAACGTAAGAAATATAAAATTATAAGGCAAAGAAGGAAGACTCGAGTTGAGAAAAGAGGATAAGAGAAATTACCTTTTTTTTCACTCCGGATGAGAAGAATATTGGTTGAAAGGATCTAAATTGAAGTAGGTATGCATGTGCGTATCAAGATATAAGTATACAAAATTTTCAAAAACTCGTAACAACCGTGGAGCAATTAAAAAAAATTTAATCTAAACATAAAACTGTCGAGAATTTAATCGAGTGGCCAGTTTCTAGGACTGAATTTTTCGTGTATTCCATGTACAAGAAAACAGGAAGTATTTTATTTTCGAGAAACAAAAAATTATTAAATAGAGACTATAATGTACAAAATATGCTGTATGTACCTTCAAAACAATTACTGTATAAAACGCAAATTATATGATTATATTTTTAAGGTGAGTGATTTCAAATATTTATCTTCTTTAAAATTCTGATTTCATAATAAAACACTCACGCCTGTCACCCAGAGGGGTAGGCAGAGACTACGGACTTCCATTTGGCACCATCCTGACATACCTCTTTCGCCTCCTTTACATCCATATATCTACGCATACATGCTCGTCGGTTAAGGGTTTTTTTTATTCTGATTTCATAAAATTAAAAATAATAACTATAGTCACCAATCATATTAAGACACCTCTTTTACCAATTTTTGTTAACTCATTTTGTTCATTCAATAGACGGAACGCTTTTAGAATTATATTAAGTATGGGTTAAACATTTTAGAACAAAATAGGCTACTAAAATAATCACGCTAAAATAATAAGGATAAGAATATACAAGCGGCACTTGTTTTCTATAATTATATTAACATAATGACATATGAAATGAAATGAATGAAAAAGAGAAGTTTATTACATTCATCAGATAAAAGATAACTTGTTAATAAATTTTGTAAAAGATTAATTGAAAAAAGATTGTAAAATTTTTCTTTTAACTATATAAATATAATAAAAAAGAATTGTATCACTATAACCTTGAAATAATTAGGCGATGAAAAGTTAGCACTATATGCAAAATGTATGGATTCACATGCGAGAGTTCTCAATTATTTGTATTAATTATTAACAAAGATGTTTTATAGGTACAGATACCGTGTACGCGCGCCTAAAACGCTTCCATTTAAAAGGCGCCAATATTGGCGTATTCGTTCGATCGTTCCGCCATTACGCCAGCGACGTTCACTGCGAACGTACATCACGCACCAGTGTTTTTAATTTCACAAAATGACTGTTTGTGCTGTAAAATCATGTAAAAATTACTCTTGGAAAAAAGATAAGGATAAGAACATCACTTTTAATAAGTAAATATACAATTTTCTGGTGTATTTCTTGATAAAATAATACGAAAGCTGAATGTCAATGCAAGTAATAATACTGCGCAATAATATTCGAGTGTTGCCTACCGTATGAAATGTTTTTCCCTATTTTAATGTCATTAATAGATGTAAAGCAACTGTTGACAACGGATATTTATCCAAAGCAGCCGATACGCAACCGTTGTGAACCGGTTGTTTAACCGGTTATTTGATTTGGTCATGAAACTGGATCGATATATGAATTTAAAAAAAACATTTGCTATCTCTTGGCCGAAGTTAACTTTTACGGTTACACTTAACCAAACTTACTTTTGTACGTCATTTTACTTAAAATTAAAAAATAATTAATGTCTTCGTAAAAAGCGACAATATTTTGGGTTCTAAGGTACGAAATTGTAGTACTCTATATATATTCAATAATAATAGAATAGTTCAATATATGTTAGATACATAAATATCTACTGTGATTTTTTATTTATTTTTAACTGTTACATTAATTATATCTAGGTTTTATTACTTTACCATTAAAAATGGCTGACTGTAAGAAGGTAATTCGAACATGGTTACAAAATTTGTCATACGATGATACAGAGAAGTTGCTGATTGTTTTAAGTTAATTAATATCGTAAGTAAATTAATGATAATGTATTTTACCCAAATAACCCTTATTAGTTAGTACGTTATTCATTTTATATAAGAAACAGAAAATATTTGTTAATGTATCTTTTAGCACATACACCTGAGAAACAGGTTTATCCTAGTTCAGGTGCCTGTTATTGTAGACTATTTTTAAGTTAAGACTTATTGGAATAATTTGTACATTTTATCAAAATAAAATAAATTACTATAAAAAAATTACTACTTATTTCACTATTTTAGTGCGATTTTCGTACCTACATAAAACACATATAACCACCCATATCCCTTGTGTGTGTATATCCCCATTCACATACGGACACAAATGCACACGCCTCGCACACACATTTTACACTCAGGTATGTCAATATGAATGAAATATAAAATCTCCCAAATTTTTGGGCAATCCATTCGCACTATTATTACCGAAGTCACGCACACTAATGCAGGCATGATACGTAAGATATGCGTGTCACGTGGTACTCACGCACACATGAATCAAAGACTGGCGTCACTGTGAACGGTGCGAAGTGTTAGCAACACGGTATCTGTACCTATAAAACATCTTTGATTATTAAAGAAATACACAGAAGGGTACCATATGCTTTAAAAACTATTTATAATGTACGCACTAATGATTTCAATGTTATTTACATTATAATTATATAATTTTGTTAGCAAACGTTTTAATAATATACACATATTTGATATGCAAAAACTATAGATACTATAATTGTTGTAAAGCTTGACGACCTATGCTGAAATTTCTATGTACCTAATTTTAATTTTAAATTTCGATTTGCTTCAATAACGATGAATAATATTAATTTAAAACATAGCTTGACGGAATAACGCAAAATAATACTAACAGATATATTTTATTAACAGTGAAAGTTGCAATATTTTATGTATTATTTAAAAATCACCGAAATGTAATAATGTCATGTTTTCTTTGTATTAATATTACGTATCAAATTCCAAACAATGCTGACGTGATCTTTTGCATATAAGGCATCGGAATGTTACACTAATACGATACAGAATGATGATATATACCACTGTTGTCGTCCGACTTGCCTTTAAAATATTGACTTTTTACTTTTTCATTTACTTTATCCCCGAAAAAAATGCGAAATAGGATTAATGATGTCAAAACATAAAGTTTATTTAGTATGGAAAAAATAATTGTTTGTGTCTTAAACGTATAAACTGTTTGCACAAAAGAGTAAAATAAAGTATACAATAAAAAGGATTAAGTTAAATTTTATGAATAAATGAAAAATGACACTAAAGTTGTGTTTAAATATACTCGGATGGTGTTTGTATTTAAAAAGAACGGTAAAATATTAGCTTAACTATTTGTAATCAGCTAGATCAACTGATAAATAATTGTGGTTGTGTTAATTTTTTTTTGTTCTTTATGAATGTTGAGGTTTTGATATGCATGTGTGAAAGTTGAGATAGATTTCGGCAAAGAAAAGGAATATAATAGTATGGATTTTAAATGTTGTATATGTAGGATGATGGAAGTGAGGTTTAAATAATATAAAAGTAACCGATACAGATAAAGATTTATGAAGAGAATTAAAAAAAGATGACTTTGAGAAATGAATGATGGAGAGATACGGGAACGTTCATCACTGATATAGCATATATGTAGTCCTCGAGCAGGGTATGTTTCCGTGATTGGACGATAACATCGGGAGTAACGGGTACTAGGGAACAATACCTTCAGTACAAGTGATTAGTACCGTTTAGGACCAGATAAGTCCTAAATTTGTTACTCTTAGTAACATTGAGCTATACAAAACTACAAAACTAGAGGAGCAAACCACATTACCGCGAGTCGAAAACAGTGTGACTACTATCCAACCGTGACGATGTAGCTTTGAAATTACCAAACATTTTAAATAAACATATATCTGTCTCACTTACACAAGTTGCAAAAACAATACCGTCGCTGAGATTAAATAAAGATAGACACACCAAACATGCAATGGCGGGTTGGTGTGGCTTACTATATGAAATTTAACCCAAAATACGCAATGAAAAGGAGTTTTTTTTTAAGCTGCAGTTAATTGATTTTATTTAAAAAAAAGTATATTTTCTTGTCAGGTGAATAGAAGTTAGCATTAACCGATGAAATAAAATATGTTTTTATACCTAAGTATTTTTATTGTACTAATAAATTAAATAGTTTAAAATAGGTAATAAAATATGATTAATTTAAATATAAAATTTTTATAAAAATAAAATTACAATCAATATAAATTATTAATTTAAAATAGGTAATAAAATATATTTAATAGATCGATCATGAATAAACTAAAATAAGAATAATTAACAATTTTGTATGAAGGTTAAAACGTAGTTTTTATTATAATTTCCAAAATATTTAAAATCAGAAGTAACAAATTAACTTACTCCATTAATTATATAGTCCCTCGTTAATGTGGGATAATCACAAAGGCGGAAAAGTGGCAACATTTAACCTAAATCGCAATATTCAATAATTTTATTTAATTATTTGAGGTGTTTAAGTTTATATGAAAACATGAACTAAAACTTATGTGTGGAAAGTGATTCCGCTTGATTTATTATGTTTTTTTGATCTTCAATCGCGTTCTTTCACTACGCATTTACCCATTTTTTGTCGCGGATCGTTCGGCTCAACTCCGTCGGCGTCACATTGAACACTGAACTGACGTTAGCTAGGCATATGGCTGTGGCCGTAAGTGCAGTGGCAACGGTTTGGCGCGGTAATTACTAATCTAGTGTAATATATAAATCAATGCTTAAAAATGGTATATTGAGGTCACATCCTTCGTTGGATCATAGTGCGAACTTAGTTTTCCTCTGTGACAATGGTTAGAGTCCTTTTAAAATGACTTAAACGTAGACCTCAAGGTTGTGCGCACAACCCAAGGTATACTATTACCTTGATATAGTGTAATAAAAAAGTTTATGTACCAATAAAATGATATAAAATTAATGAAAATGTAATATAAAACCCAAATTAATGGGGGGTCCATATGCCATATGGACCACCCGCATGATAAATATCGTGAAATTAATTATGAACGAAGTGAATTAAAACTCCAATTCCCGATATCTTATAAATAAATATATATATAAACGAATAGAGAGAAATAAAGCTAGCTAAAAGTCAAAAAAAATAAAAAAGGTACGTACAAGAATTATAAAAAGGCCTAATAATCGATGACAATACAAGATAATAAGGGGATATATTACCAAATGTATAGGGTTGAACAGGCAGTTATTTTGCTTTTCTGTATTTACAATTAATGCTACCCAAAATGCTACTAGCAAGTTGCACATATAATAACTATACGTGCTCATTACTAGCACGAAAGTATGCTTTTATCGAGCAAGTGCTCATTAGTAGCACCTGTGTACACTCATTGCTACTAATGAGCATGTTTATTTTGAGCGTGCTCAAAAATCAACCGTCGTTTGATTTTCGAGCATGCTACCTGAGGGGCGAGTAGGAGGGGGCGTGCTCCATGTGCGTATGAACAGGTTTGCTTATAATTATTTTCAATATGATTATTTTATCGAGTTCTGTACGGATAGCACTGTCACTATATCTTTGTTCATCCATTTTGGTCGAGAGCCTGGTGCTAAATAGCACGTGTCTGTAGTTTGCTTTGAGCATGCTTATTTCTGAGTATGCTTTAAGCGTGCTTATTGCTGGCAAATGTGAACATTGGCAGAGCTTGCTAATTTCAAGCAAGCTTATGAGCATGCTTTTTTTGAGCACGTCCGTCAAAACCAATAGGGATCGATTCAAAATTTTAACACGTAAACAAAAAACAATATATCGACCAAATATGATAAATACATTGTCCCGTAAATTTATATGAATTTACAAGATTTTTTCATTTTTAGGCACATTGATTCATATTTACAATGATTCTACTTTAAATTACTTTTTTGTCTTATGTAAAAATTATACAATTTTAAACTGCATTCGGTTTATATAATGCTTATTAAAATCAAGTTCAAAGATTATCGATACACTATTATTATAAATTTTATAATGTAATAGATTTTTTTACATAAATGATATCGAAAACCGACCTAAATATTATGTTATATGTTTGAAATAACATTGTCTGTTCCAATGTTAATAAATATTTTGTTAAACAAACTTGAGCTGTGTAGGTACCTAGTAGTGTATTCTTTTTTATTTAAATGAGATGTCCAAAATGTTCCCTTAAGCTATACAAAAATAACACTATTTCTATTAATTTAAATAAAATAAAAAGGAATTTTGAATAACTATTAACATTTCATAGCAGCTGTTAAAAAATAATCAAGTTTAAAAGTATTTAAAGTGATTTCTTCTCTTTGATGTCACTCTACAGCACCTTTAATGTGGCCATATAATCCTATACTATTAAACGAGCAATTCTTGTATATATATATATAAATATATAATCGGAATCTCGGAAACGGCTCCAACGATTTTCATAAAATGTTGTGTGTAGGGAGTTTCGGGGGCAATAAATCGATCTAGCTAGGATTTATTTTTAGAAAATGTCTTTTTGTCCGTGTTTTTAGGCATGAAAAACTGCTATAATATCATTAGAATAAGAAGGTAAATTTTGACAGTTCATTTACGATTACAAATAGCTTAATGGTATATTGGGTGGTCACATAATCGTAATATCGTGGTTCGAGCCCAGACCGGCCGACCGACTTTTTTTAAATTTTTTTTCAAGTTCCTTTCTTTTTTGAGAAATTCTTTTTTTTCGAGCCCTTTTTTTAGTATTTTTTAAAAACACGAAAATTTTAATTAAACTAATTGCACTCATGATTTTTTAATCAAATAACCAGTTCAGTTTTTTCTATTATGTCGCTACGATCAAAAAATATTATTCGTATTTCATCAGTATGTATGTAATTTGTATCTAAATATAATTTCCAAAACACACGAATTAAAAAAAAACCGAGCGAAAAATACCGAGCAAAGCTCGGTCAACCGGGTACTACTTATATATATATATATATATATATATATATATATATATATATATATATATATATATATATATATATATATATATATATATATATATATATATATAATACTCATAAAATACTTTATTTATGATATTATATATATATATATATATATATATATATATATATATATATATATATATATATATATATATATAATACTCATAAAATACTTTATTTATGATATTGTTGCGCGCCTAATTTGACGTCTGGCACTAGCGCCATCTAGTGTCGGGTAATAGAGCGAGGAGAGCTTTCCAGAAAATGACATCACTAATCTTTTAACCAACAGCACCATCTAGTATCTAATTGAAGAACTAGGCTTCTAGAAGCCTCACACTCGAACTTTCTGGGTCTAGTCGGTCGGCGCACGTAAAGTGAATCAGTGTGATTAATTATTAGTGTCTTTTAAGTTTTAATTAGTGTAAAGTGAATTAAAGTGTTAATTTTGGTAATTCTATTGGCAATTTTTATTGTCACGAACCTCAAGCTCGTAACAATTGGTGTCAGAAGTGGGATAAAATCATGCCGATTTTACCTAAGGAGGAAACGGAGGGTGTCCGTACCCGAAGTCAACACCAGCAGGAGACGGAACAGAGAAGATTTGGTGGTGCAACGCTGCAGACGTCGGGGCGCCAACTGCAAGCCACGGAGGCTGGCCCGTCAGCAGCTCCTACACCTGCAGCACCTGACTTAGGTGTTCTCATGATGATGTTGCAGGAACAGGCCCGCCAACAGGAGGTACAGGCCCGCCAGCAGGCGGAACAGGCACGCCGATTGGAAGAGCAGCTGCGGGGCGACAGGAGAATAGTCTCGTCGAAAGGAGGAACGGGCTCGCCGACAAGAGGAACAGGTCTGTCAGTTGGAAGAGCAGCTGCGGGGCGGACAAGAGGAACAGGCCCGTCGGTTGGAAGAGCAGATGCTCCTCATGAAGAACCTTCACGCTACCTTCGGTAAGGACATAAAGGAGGTGAAGTATAGGGTTGCTCAGCATGACAACCGCCTGTCGGAAGCTGAAACCCAAATCGCGAAAGCTGAAACCCGAATCGAGAAAGCTGAAACCCGAATCGACCAAGTGAACAATCGGGTTGACAAAGTGATGGCTAACGTGATAAAACCGCTGGACGACCTCAAACTGGGGGCTGGAATTACAGCTCCCATAGTAGCTACAACACCCTCGCTACGTGGGTTCAAAGTGCCACCGTTCGACGGGACTTCTTCCTGGTCAGCTTACAAAATCCAGTTTGAAGCGGTTATTAAGGCGAATGGCTGGAATAAAAGTCAGGCCATGACTGCTCTTACACTAGGCCTGCGCGACCAGGCCTTTACAGTTCTGGAAGCTCTCGGTGAGGAAGTGACTTATAAGTAACTCCTTGAAGCATTGAAGGCGAGGCTCACCTGAAACACGTCTTTCGTGTGCAGCTTAAAAATCGCGTGCAGCGCCTCAACGAAAACCTGCAGCAGTGGGCTCTAGAGGTGGAGAAGCTGGTGCGAAAAGCATACCGGTCGGTACCTGCGCTCATTGAAGGGAACCTGGTGCAGATATTCACCGACGGCATCCGCGACCTTGAAGTCAGAGCTGCTGTGAGGCTCGGGCACCACGAGACGTCTAAGAACTCCTTGGCCCATGCACTGGAGGTGGAATCCGTGCGGCAGGATCTTCGTTCCCATCGCGTCAGGGAGGTTGCAACAGCTACAGCAGTTCGCGACCGCAATAATGGATACAGCCCTAGGTGCTATGGCTGTGGGGAAAAGGGCCATCTTCGATCCAGCTGCCCTAAGCGAACCGTAGAAAGGAAAGTTGATCGATCTCGAGAAGGTAGTGCAGCTAACGGTACCACCTGACGGCGGCAGGATCATCGTCCCCCTCATGCTAGGGAGGTTGCAGCAGTTACGATTCGCGACCACAATAAAGGATACAGCCCTAGGTGCTATGGCTGTGGGGAAAGGGGCCATCTTCGATTCAACTGCCCTAAGCGAACCCTAGAAAGGGAAGGTGAACAATCTCAGAAGGGAAGTGCGGCTAAAATCACCGCCCAGCAGCAGCAGGAATACGATTTTAATATCAGACATCGCAGCGGGAAATCTCATGGCAACGCAGATGCATTGTCAAGAAGACCTTGTCCTGAAGATTGCAAACATTGTACTAGGCAAGAGAGTAAGGAAGTGGTATCCGTGAGGGTGCTCAGGACAGACCACCTCAACAACGAGTGGAAGGACAGCTTACAACATGCACAGCAGGAAGATCAGGACATCAAGCCGATTCTGGAATGGATGAAGGCCAGTGCTCCCAAGCCCAAGTGGAGCGACGTCTCAGCGATGAGTTCGACCACTAAAAGCTATTGGGCTCAATGGGACAGCTTGCTGCTTCAGGATGGAGTTCTGTGCCGTAAGTGGAAAAATGTTCGGAGAGACAGCTGTCATTTGCAAATGGTTGTCCCTAAAGCTAAAGTACCGGATGTTCTACAGCTGTACCATAACGATTGTTCAGGAAGCCATCTGGGAGTTAAATTACGTAAAATATTCCGGGAAACTTGCCGAGTTATGGGTACTCATAAAACAAGAACGACTTCTTATCACCCGCAATATGATGGATGACCTAGCAAAAGTTGTAGACAATCGACAACAAGATTGGGACAAGCACATACAACCGTTTTTATTGTCATGTCGAAGCGCTGTTCACGAAAGTACAGCGGTGACACCAGCTTTTGCAAACTTTGGAAGAGAATTACGGCTGCCTGCAGACCTGATCACCGGGATACCACCTGATGCCCCACGCAGTATAACCGATTATGCAAATGACTTGCGGAACAAAATGAATGACATTTATGAGCACGTCAGACAATCGGGCCAGCAAATGTCCGAAAAATGAAAACCCGGTATGGCTGCAAAACGAACAACAAAGGGTTCGACGAAGGTTCACTATTGTGGTTGCATAATCCAGTCCGCAGCAAAGGGGAATCTCCTAAGCTTCAAGATAAATTGGACGGCCCGTACCGGAGTGTAACCAGGATCAACGATGTAACCTACCGGATACAGAAAAGCGCAACAGGGACTCCTAAGATCGTCCATGTGGATCGCCTGGCGCGTTATTATGGGGCCGATAATGCTCGTGACGAGCATGTCTTAGGAGGGGGCAGTGTTGCGCGCCTAAGTTGACGTCTGGCACTAACGACATCTAGTGTCGGGGAATAGAGCGAGGAGAGTTTTCCAGAAAATACATGACTAATCTTTTAACCAACAGCGCCATCTAGTATCGAATTGAAGAACTAAGCTTTCTAGAAGCCTCACACTCGATTTTTCTGCGTCGGGTCGGTCGGCGCCCGTATCTACGGGAATATTCTGGATGTTTCGGCGTAAAAGTGTATTTAAACCCGCTGCATGCCGCGATTGGTGCAGTATTGAATTTGGCGAGACAAGCGAAGCTTCGGAGCGAAACAAGTGGTCACATTTGCACACACGTAAACATCTATCTATCTTAGAAAAAAGTTTAATAACATTAACAACTTCAGTTTATATTAAACCTTAATAACACTCTAACATGAGGTTTAATCACCATTGCAAAATATATTTATTTAAGTCTTTTCATCAGAGAAAGGTTAAAAGCAATAAGTTTAGAACGTCGTTTGAAAATAAAAAGTCATAGGTACAAAACTATTTATTCCAAAATGAAACTTAAACTCTTAAAGCAATAAGGTTAAAACGTTATGTTGACATTTTTGTCCTACTCTAATTTAGTAGTAGACGTAGTTCTTGGTATTACATTTCAATACTCGGAACACAGTAAGTTTTGAAAGACGTAGAGTTACAGAATATAAATATTTAAGCCAAGGATCGTTTTGTATGGTAGCAAATATTTTTTTACCGATTTATAAAAGTAGTAGGTCTAAGTAGTAGGTACTATTTTCAACCGACTTCGACAAATGGAAAAAAGTGTAATATAACTTTCTTTCAGTGTCAGTTAAGGTATTTTATTAATAAGAAGAGAAGAAGTAATAAAATAAAGGTACAAGAAATTATACAAAAGTATTTCACGTAGTAATGTTGGCATGTTAAATTACCTATGTGGCGGCGCTGACGTCGCGCCGCAAGCGAAACACACCGAAACCTTAACCACGCTATCAAAATTTCGAATCATAAACAGTATATTATGTAGAACATCTCCAAACTATCACATAGAGTGTTGGCTGCTCCCCGGGCAGAATACCTTTAAATGTATTCAGCTTGTTATAAAGCTATCTTTTTTAATTAATTTACATTTGAGCGGTTTCTTTTTTACAAATATAATGTAATCTTACATCTATGAATCTTTCTATCACTATTTTCACCAAACTTATTTTATGGTTGTGTTCGTTTCCCCCAGAAAAAACATCCTTTTCAATATATGCGTTTAAACATTGACACATATATAGTTTTTATCATACATTTTTTTGAATTGATTTGCCACCACTTATGCGAAGACAGTTGCGTATAACAAGTTCTGTTTTCATGCATATGTCCAACACATCGTTTGAAGCATAGCATAAACCAGCCATGTCTCTTATATCTATTAATTTATGACACCCATAAACCAAAAATAATATATATTAAATAACTATACTACTCCATGCATGTTTATTCAAGAACATTCGATGTTTGTTACAATAGTTGTTGCGTTGTAGCAAACATTGCCCAAACAATCATAATATTAGCTACATGAATTATTTTTGCTATTTAATTCCGTTTTTATTTTATAAAAAACACTTAATGATATAAACTTACCAAAAAAAAAAGATATTCCTTTCGAAATCTTGGTGTTACGGTGGTTATTTACACAGTTTTTGAACGCGCACTGCGGTATTTGGACGTTTTAACGTTGGCTATGATTGGACAATACTACTTACTTGCTTATCTTTACGCACAATCCCTAACGGGGTAGCCAGAGAGAACAGATCGCCAAGTGTCACTTCATCCTTACATACCTCTTTCGCTTCTTTCAGGTTCATTAACTTCTTCATACATGCACGTCTAGGTATCCGAGTACTCTTGACCCTCCCCTCCTCGAGCAATTTGCTCACATGGTCTTCGAAAGTTAGTCTCGGTCTACCTCGACACCTTTTAATATTTACTTTCGCTCTATATATTTTCTTCACCATTCGGTCTTCACTCATTCGTTCAACGTGCCCAAACCATTGGAGTACGCCCCTATCAATTTTTGTGATAAGGTCATCTTTCAATCCTGCCATATTGCGAATCTAATACATAACCTAATACATAAAGCAGTGTTGGTACCGACTTTGTTATATAGCAGCGAAACCTGGGTATGCCAGAAGAAGCATAAAAGCAAGTTGAATGCAGTGGAGATGCGATCTCTTCGTAAAATGTGTGGCGTTAGCATAGCCGACCGAAAGCGAAACGAAGAGATTCGCAATATTTCAGGACAATACTAATTTTAAATAATACCACAAAAGTGTTTATGGTCTTATTTTTCTGGCCGTTTTTAAAGCACTTATCGGGAATCTAGTATATAATTGGTCGAAGGAGCGAAATAAAGTGAATCAGTGTGATTAATTATTAGTGTCTTTTAAGTTTTAATTAGTGTAAAGTGAATTAAAGTGTTAATTTTGGCAATTCTATCGGCAATTTTTATTGTCACGAACCCTAAGCTCGTAACAATATGTTATGTATAAAAACAAGCCTTCAATTAATCAATTAATGCATCAAAATAATCAATATACTAGATTTACGTGCTGTTTTTCGGTATATGATATATGTATATGATATCTAATTTAAATTATTTTCTGTTTAATATACTTCGATCAATAATAGTTATGTTACAAAAACTAGTTACAAATAATAGTTTCAAAGACCGAAAAAAACTGCTGTCCTTGTTTTTTTTTTAACTCAACCGGTTAGGATCCATCCTAATCATCTTGCGTAATAACTACATAACACTCATGAATTAAAACTATATTAATATCTACACATTGTATAATAATGTAAAAAACCGACAGCCAAAATCATCTTTTTTAAATCTTCATAACTTTTGTCCACTACTGCGTAGCTAGCTACATGCAGCTTTCTAATTCTTTATATAGATCTGTACTTTCAAATGACGTAGATTTCATCTCTGTGTAGTCTGGGGCACAGGTTCATACAATTTTTGGTCTGTCTCAATTAATGTTATAAATATTTTAGATATTTTTGGTTTGGCTAAACAATATACAAACGTTGAAATAATACTAGTTTTTACGGAATTTATCGCGTATATTTAACTTTTTAATACCCGACGTTTCGAACACTTTACAGCACTCATGGTCACGGGCGGGACTGAGATGTTCAACGTCCATATGTCATAGTTAACCGCGGTTACCATAGATTAAAATTTTACTTTTGTTCAACATGGTCACGGGCGGGACTGAGATGTTCAACGTCCATATGTCATAGTTAACCGCGGTTACCATAGATTAAAATTTTACTTTTGTTCAAACTTGTTGTTGAACAAAAGTAAAATTTTAATCTATGGTAACCGCGGTTAACTATGACATATGGACGTTGAACATCTCAGTCCCGCCCGTGACCATGAGTGCTGTAAAGTGTTCGAAACGTCGGGTATTAAAAAGTTAAATATACGCGATAAATTCCGTAAAAACTAGTATTATTTCAATGTGTAGTGTTCGCGTAAATATAAGAAATCATTAATATACAAACGCCTAGCATTTAATAGATTGTAACGAAATTATGTACAAGATTGTGACCTAAACATTAATATGAGACAGGAGATCGGGTCAATCAATATAATCTGAGGCAAATACACTTAGTGTTGATAAAAATCGCGATTGTAATTGAAGTTACGACGTCTTCACTGACATGACAAAAATAAAAGAAGCAAGAACCATCTTTTTTCTTAAAATCGATCTAAATGGACATCAATTTAAATGAGACTCATAAAAAAACCTTTTTATTATTTTTTAATAGCGCTATTTTATTACATTTTTAGTTACGTACTTTTATTTTGTAATTTTTATTAATATTTTATTTTAAGATTGAAGATTATATAATAATATCTTTTGTAGTAGCTTATAATGTTCCGTAAAAAGATACAATTTTGTTTCTAAAATTTGTAAACCACTTCACATTTTGAACGACTTCCGGATCTACTATTGAAATTAGAAAAGTTAAATTCGATCTTTATTGGATGTAATAATTATATGTATTTCTATGGTAAAGATATTGGTAAAAAATATTAATTTAAACCATTTTTTTTCAAGATGCCGTAGGAGGTGTAGTGCAGCTCATTGAATCACCATTGTTATACTTATTAAAAATTTAAGACAGTATTAAACAGGACTTAGAACATAACGGTTGTCTCATTTGATAACGACATTACAACCCCATGTCTTCCCGCGACATTACAACACCATGTCATCCCGGGGATGTCGTTAGAGGCGACAGAAGGAAACAAATCAGGGGATATGCAGCAGCCTTTTGATAATAACGACTAGAAATAAAATAAAAACTGTAGTTGCCATCCCACTTGGCGATCTCGGCAACTGTGGCAAATATCCCCTTGTGAGGCAATCAATGGGGGAGTAAATGGGGGAATAAAAAGCCGAAATGTAAGAGAACTCTTAAGTGCAAATACTACGTTAAAAACTATCTATGTCAATTTTTTAGAAGAATAAGCAAATGAGCATGCGGCTCCTCTAATGATAAGTGTCGACCGCAGCCCGTGAGCAACTGTAATACCAGGGGAAATGCAGGTGCATTGCCGGCCTTTTAAAAGGGAGTAAGTTCGTTTCATAAAAGTTTTTAAGTCATATCGGTTCGAAAAGGTCCGGAAAAATCGCCGGTTGTTAACGATTCCACAAATGAGTCGTGCGAGGAAGAAACCTTTTAGTATATCGCACAGTATTGAACTGCATAGCAACAGGATGATGTGAAAGTTAACGTAAGTTTTGTCGCAATGTGCATTGGTGAAATTCGGCGTCTGGAATTAGTTCAAACTATTTCCCAGAGTACTCACCCGTGCTTAACTTGGTTGAAAATAAAAGGGATGTAATATCAAAAAGGGATGAAAACCTACCATATAGTAAAAATTTTAACGGGCCCGTAACATCTGAGTTACTTAGTCTCTAATTGTATAGCAAGCATCTCACCTTCACTTGTATAGAGATGACTTACATTATAAGTTTTTAGATATGTAGCCCAGCTTTTATAATAAATAGCATGGTGATAAATTTTCGTCCAACGGTTTGACTTCTACATAGCATCAACTGTAGTGAAAGTCTCATCTATATAGCTCTCCATAGATTTTTCTGTGATGTTTGTTCGTACAAACAGACAGAAAAACTGAGGCCTTCTTTGCGTGGACAAACGTGAAGTGGTGTCGTTAGTTATTTTTAATAGCTCATGAAGTTTGAATACGACTAAATGATGTGGTCGCTTAGTATCCCCTCACCTGATGAGCGGGTAAGCGCTATGTTGTCGTAATTTGATAGGCCGTTTTGAGATAAAAAATAGTTTTACGGTCTCATTGTTACAAATTCCAAACACATTGTATATCATTGGATTCCTAGATAAATTTCCTATAATTTGAAAGTACCTTTATTTGAAACTATTATAATATGGCCGAACTATATGTAAGTGAAAAAATAAAAACGGTTATTTCTGAATTTCCGATCTAAAAGAAAAATAATCAAACAACTTATTGTTTTATTTCTGCACTTCATTTTACCTCTTTCTATCTAGTAATAAGTACGTATTAAAATAATTGCATCTTTCATAGTAAAATGTTGAGAAAAATTACGATTTCCAAAAAGAGATTTTTTTGTACATGAAAAAACATATCTAAAGTAGCTCAAATTTGCACGTTAGTTTTGTTCACTCTATTAATTCAAATCCAGTAAAGCACATACGTTTAAAAGCTTGATTTATGTTTGTATAAATACAATCAGTGATTGGGCTCAAACCTTCTTCTATTTTTCAATAGAAGGTAAAAATTAAACCCTTAGTTTTGGTGGCCGGAAAGATTACCTTCAAAACTACGCCAATTTTATAAAAGCTAAACTAAAATATTTAACAATGTACTTATATTCTAAAAGTACACAAAATAAACTTTCTATTACAAAAAAATCACTCCAAATAATCCTTGAACATGTCAAAAACGTTAAACGATTCAAAAATATAGTGTCCTGTCATATTATGACCGGACATCAAGCAAGATACGAATTGAAAAAACTGAAAAGCGTGCAGTGCATTTATTTTTCTAAAAATATGTAATGATGATATTAACACAGTAAAATAAAAGAAAAAATAAAATCTAAGCAAAATTATGCAAGTAAAAGGTGTATCTATATTAATATAACTCAGCATGATAGCCGGTCATATCATGACCGGCCGGAGCACGCGTTTCGTTTAACCTAAATATTTCAAATACGAATGAATTAATGTACTTCTACATAATAAAGATTACTTGCTTATGAAATTATTAACTTAATAAAACAAAAACAATACGAACAAATTTGAAAGTAATCAAAAAAATCTGAAGAAATACGGCGATTGCGGATAAATTCTCGGTTACCCATTTGAGAAAATGTTTGTTTAAAGTATGGGTACGAATACTAATACTTTTTACAAAAATCGAATAAATACTTAGTTTGGCACGATTTTTATGAAATTTGAGTGGATTCACTGTAAAACATACTAAATTTCAGCTTATGAAACTTTGTAACTGCCACTTGCAACAATGGTACAGAACAACTGTGACTAAAAGTTTTTATTTTATAAAGAAGTCTGTTTTTATAGAACATTATCCATATTCATATAAATTTCTACAAAACTACCAAGACATAGACCACAATAAAGTATTTTAGTTTAAAAAACAGACATAATACGATAGATTATAATATGACAGGGCATCAAACGTCCGCTTGCAACATGCAGTCATAATGTGACAGCTCATCAAGTGAAGGGGTATATTAATTTATTTATTTTGTAAAACAGAAAACTCTTTACAGTTTAACTCGAGGCACCGGCAGATCAGAGGGTACTCCGCTATATATACACAGGTATTCCCCTTTATCTATGTATAAGTCCACGCGATCCTGCAAAAGGAAAACTGCCACCTTCAATTTACAAAAAGATAGTGTTACCTTTCATAAGTAAATATTTTTAATCACATTATTACTATCTAATTCCTTTTAAACTTAAAAATTACAAAAATAAAGGTTGTGTTCGAAACGTACAATTCATAAGTAACATAACACATAACTCGAGCCACAAGCGGACTGGAGGGGAAAAAAAGAACTTTCTGTCATTTCTTGCGGGGGGCAAAACTGCGTACCAAAAATTGTTACGTATGAGATTCGTAGTGACAGACTACGAGACTCACACGTACAATTAAAACAATAAACTAACAATTTCGCACACACGTAGACACAATATAACTGTTGGCGACGCGCCTATAAGAATGTTTCAGTTTATTAAGTCAGCCGATGACGAATAACTTTTCAAAGACTTATTGTCCAATTTAAATGTTCTGATAAGAAAATGCTTAGTTAAATCTTAAAGAAATGTCGAATTAATGATAAGAAGGTCTTGGGTTCGACTCCCAGGTCAGACTAGTTTGTTCGTTTTCCTAAGTAATATCGCTTAATAAATTCATAAGGAATTTTATGTTATAAATTATGTTACCGGAGATGTTCCCCGGTTGAAATCGTCTTTCTAACGATGTAAATTCAAAGGAATATTAAAGTGAAGTTAGGGATCGGATTGGTTCCCCGGTCGAGATGATCACTCTGTGCATAAACAGAATTAACGGAAGTTAATTGCATAAGTATTGTCTTGTATAAGAATGATATGTTTGTACGAAAACAAATGCCTATTTGTTATGATTGATTAATGAAAACATTCACTTGTATTGTTATCTGATAAGAAGCATGATAACGAATAAGAGTCTTATCAGAAATAGTTTCCTACTGTTTGAAAATTATGTAGAAGCACTCGTTTATTTAATATTGTTAAAATTAAGTGTATTTCAGACTTTCATTTTTCTGATAGTCGAGAGCCGTGCAAAGTTAGTTGTTCAAATAGTGTGAGTTCACGGAAGCACGCTGGCCACGCCCTTAGGAGGCCGAATATGTAAAATGTAAAATGTTTGTAATTTCAGCAATTTATGTAAAAATGACTTGTAAAACATTTCAGGTTGATTGTACGTGCTAAAAAGGTGAATTCTGTGTTATTTTTATGTGAAAATTCCTGTGCATAAGTGAAATAATGATAGTTTTGTATAAGAAATTTAAAAGTGTTTTAAATAGTGAAATAAATAGAGAAAATGTAAATTAAACTATTGTATTAGTTAACATATGTATAAATTCAAGTGGGAAACATTGTTTTAACTTTCTGTGTTAAATATTTAAGAAGTTTGGATTTTGGATTTGTGAGTAAAGTAGGCATATTTTGTTTTATAAATTAAAGGATTTTTGTAATACGGAAAAATAATGTATATCATGGTGTAGATATTGTTTTGTGCTATCTAAATAGATAACTTGTATTTATGTGTGATTTATGTGAATAAAGAAATTAAGTGAAACGTGAGAGAGTAATAGTACAAATTCATGTTGTTAAGTTGCGCAGGCACGCGAATGGCGCGGCTCACTTTCGCGTATAGCTCTGGGGGTAGCTTAGTGAACGGGTTTTATTGCAATTAGTTCGGGGAAGAAAATAGTTCGGGGAAGAAAATAGTTCGGGGTAATAGTTCGGAAAAACAAGAAAATCCTTCGGGAAAAGTGAAAACCAGCAGTCAAGAAGAAAAGTATAGGGAAAAGTGATTACTCTCTCACGGAACGGTTTGAAGATAATTGCTGTTTCATTCCCAAGATCCCTTAAGTTATATAGTCCACATCGAAGAATTAAGGCGTCGGGACCGGGACGACTTCGGAAGACCCGTAATCCCCGTCTGAACCTACTTGCTGAAAAGGAACGAGGTTATCGCCCTAGTGTGTTACTCCGTTGCGGAGATCACATACGTTGTTCCCGAACCCAACGTATGCGTTATAGGAGGCCGGATCGAGAGAAGCCTCGATTCCTCCCTCCTGTTTCTTAATAACAGTATCGTATCACTCGATGACAGCTACAACTCGGATCAGTCACTCTATCGATCTGAATATTGTACGAGGGCGAGTGGTATAACTATAGTACGGCCGCTGAGTTATTACCGATTTGACAGATTATTCTTAAATTAATCGATATAACCTTGCACGAGCGACACATTTGCCGAATGATTTAGAATACCTCTTTAATATAAAACTTTATGTCAAAATGTCAGAATCAAGTAATTTTCCAATAAACTCTGTTTCAAAACTTAAAATAGTTTGTAAATAATATGAAAACATTTATTTTTTGTTCTTTGGCGCGCTTGTACAAAGTTACATCGTGCGTCTAGTTTTCATAGTAATGTGATTGATAGTATTCGGTCCGAATTCATTGGAATAGATATGATATTTATTTTATTTGGATATTTTTATTTTACTTATTCCTTCGAGCAACTAGACTATAATGCTACCACTTTTTTGCGTCTCCTAATTGCACTGTGTTGCCAGTATCTCTATGATTTTTAAGATTTATGTGTGATCCAAAGACAGAAATACTGTTTTCTATGATTTAAAAATAAATACAATTAAAATGATTATGTATAATTTTTAACATTCATAATATATAAAACAACATTTAATAAATATAATTTTCTCTCTCAATTAAGCAATGTTATAGGTGTATTTTTTTAAGTAATTGGCGATACTATTCTGGCAACACCCTTACCACCGCTATTTTAATCTGTTTAGTAGTCTTCCGTACTCTCGTGCACACAGACTACGTTCTCTTGTGTAACCGTTGTTTTTTTGACTCGGCTTTCTCCTGTTTATCGTTGCGCTTTATTGGACTAATTTTGTTTATGTTTGGTAATTTTGTTGAAAATGCCGAAACGAGGAAAAACATTGAATAGTTAATGTCGTGAGTTTGTTCTAAAGCTAGTAAAAAGTAATCCTTACTTTGAGCGTGAGTCACAAAATGGCGGCCCTTTGATTCCTGTCACTCAAGTGAAAGATCGGGTTTCACAAGCTCTTGGAATTGGTTCACTTAATAAAGAACCTGTGTCTTTAACTATTATTGTTTTGATTTTATTTAATTACACACTATACTAGAATATTTAAAAACAAACTGTTCCCAAATGATATCAGGGTTACTGGTTCAGTCACTTCACTAGTATTGTCAATTCGTCATGTGTCAAATCGGTAATAACTCAGCGGCCGGAGTAGCAGTGGTTAACTAATCTGTAACAACACGACCTTTAAATTATTACAAAAAAGGTTTCACTTGTAATTCTAATATCTAATAATAAATTTTGTATTTAAAGCAAGTTTATATAATACAAGTTTTTGACGTAAAACCGGCTATATTCAAACTGTTGACGACCTGTATTATAAAATGTACATCAAGTGTAAGCGTTTGTTACCCTCTTGAGTTAACGGAGTAATATCTATAATTTACGAAATGTAAATATTACACGATATAAAAATGGTCCTACTATATAACATAGGTACATTTTTAATGAAAGTAAAATAAAAACTTCAACAGCTTTATTATAAACAATAACAACTTATATTTTACTGAACAGCACCACAACCACATCCATTAACAGCTCCAGCCCATCCAGTACCGTATCCAAAACCATTGGACGCAACTGGACCGTAGTTATATCCATTTGATGGCCACCCTAATCCAGCAGCATTCGGTGAAGTGTTCTCGCTCACGATTCCCACATTTCCATTGCCACAACTATACGAGACAGCACCAGCCCCAGAAGTGGGCAAAACACCTTCTAATGCAACTGTGCCCAAAAATGGCAGTTCACCGCCGGCTGCCAGGATACCTTCGATTGTGTTTTCCGATATAACGGAAACTCCATACGGTGAAATAGGCGACGCGCTTGAGATAACAAAACCACCGCCGTATGAGGGCGGGGACGCCAAAAGGTCACACGCTCCTAGGAATGGGACAGTAGCAGCACATGGAGCAGAAGCTAATGAATTTTCGTAAGCAAGACCTGGAGCCCAGCCCAAACCGTCAGCGATGGGCAGGCCTGCCGACCATCCTGAATTAGGGCAATAGGCAGATATCGTCTGTAAAAAAAAAACATTGTAATATGCTTAACATGTTTTATGCTTAAATATTACAAATCCTGTAGATACATTACCTTAAAAAGAAAGACTTGTGCGCAGAGCAAGAACAAAGTTGTCACTGACATTGTTTACAAAATATTGGTTAAATTAAATGTACTGTTTACAATGATGGCTGGAACTGAATGATTGACAACATCCTTCTTCAATTATTTATACCTAAAATATTGCTTCTAAAAACAATATATCAAGGTGTTAAGTCATGTATTCTTGCAAGCAGTTACGCTGCCGAGTATGATAAATAAAATAATTGATAAAAAAGAATTCCGTTACACGTAACAATATTATTAATTATTTCGCAAATTTATTTTTATACATTATACAAGTGTATTTTATTTGTGTTTGATTACACGCTATTAAAATCAATTGCGTGGCAAATATCTGTGCTTAATACTTCAATAACTTCCTTTTATTAAGCTTTCTCTTTCTTTGCATTCTATTAACATATCAATAACCGTTATTAATAAGTGATGTTAAATATGTTAACCACATTTCATCTTTAATGTAATGGACACCCTTAAAGGTAGAACTGTCAAAAATACTTTTAACATATGCGTCTTACTTTTTAATCTCAAGCCTAAATACAAATTATAGGTGATAGGGTGCTATTCACGTCGTGGGTTACTTTGTGAGAGTAGAGGTTTTGGAAATTTTTGAAATTTGTATTATCTGTAACTACTATAATTTAATTTGAAGTGTGTTTTCGCCACCGTGCAAGAAAGATACCAATTTTTTTTTTCACGAAAACATACTCACTTTATAGTTATATTTTCGAAAAGTTAAAATGGGATTATATCATCAACTAATTTTACGGATTGGGCTAATATTTCCAATATGGACCATTGATTTCAAAGCCCATATTTTTTTGTAGATAGTACTCACCAAAAGAAAGCGTTTTGCAAAGTTTTAGGTTGCGAAAACTTACGGTTCATGAGATATATTTTTTTAAACTTTTCATACAAATTGGCAAATAACACGCAATTACACCAATTACAAAATAAATTTGACAAATGATTGATGTCAAACGTCAATTAGTGTAGGATTCCGAATATTTTGAAAGTATCGATACGTACTCGATACCATGTATCGTATCAAAAGTATCAATACTACTTGGTATCGAGTACATTTCGTTAATTTTGGAGACGAAAAATTAGACGCATAGGAAGAGCTGATAAGTGCAATTATATATGTATATAAAGTAGAATAAAGTTTATTTAAGTTCCACCTTAGTACTTGTATTTCATTGTTTGCAACTTGTTTGTATTTCTTAATTAGTACAGCTTTTGTACTTGTATTTTATTGTTTGCAACTTGCTTTATTATCTAATTCTTACTACAATAAAGTGTTTACTTACTTATTTAATATCCAAAAAGTACCCAAAACCGAATTAGAGCACCCCACTATCCACGTGGTCTTGTCTGCCCTACCCCTAGAGTGTATATAAGAGCCCGGAGGCGCGGAGGGAGAGCAGTACCCGCCCGCCGTAGGGAAGTGCAGGCACCGAGCTCAGGTGCCTGTGCTTTCCTACGCTACGGCGGAGGGGCTGCTCATCCCGCAGCGCCGGAGCTGCCACGGAGCCCCTGAACACGACTTTCCCTTCAAACCCCCGTCCCCTCCCATCTCACTTCCCCGCTACTAACCCACCACACCACTTCCCTGCTACTAACCACACACCCCCTCTCCTCTCATAAGCCCCTCCCCTTTCTTTATTTAATCTAGTTAATTTTAACCCTCCCACATATCCGCCCTTCATTTCACCAGACATATGGTAACGAGAATAATAATAAATAATAAAATAAATTTTAACCATGAATATCACCAAAACCATGGGGTTCCGCAGGGTGGGGATTGCAGGGGGGGTATCCATCGCTCCTCCCCCCTCCCACCCCTAAAACCTCATATATCGATGATCCATTTTGGAAAGTCAGTCTCCAAAATTAACGAAATGTACTCGATACCAAGTAGTATTGATACTTTTGATACGATACTTGGTATCGAGTACGTATCGATACTTTCAAAATATTCGAAACCCTACACTAATTGAGGTTTGACATCAATCATTTGTCAAATTTATTTTGTAATTGGTGTAATTGCGTGTTATTTGCCAATTTTTATGAAAAATTTAAAAAAATATATCTCATGAACCGTAAGTTTCCGCAACCTAAAACTTTCCAAAACGCTTTTTTTGTGAGTACTAATCTATAAAAAAAATATGGGCTTTGAAATCGATGGTCCATATTGGAAATATTAACCACGGATTGTATTGCGTTTGATTGTACTTACCTTCAGTTCCCGATGATTCGGGTGCTTTCCAACACCGATGATCACGGGGGACTGAGGTGATTGTCGTGCTGATGTCAGAGTTAACCCGGAGTACCTTTAGCTTTTTATTATTACTTTTAGTAATAGGTGGGGGGACTTACAGGATTGGGGACCGGTAATTCGGTCTTAATAACTTGTCAATAAATCATTTAACTATATTCTGCCCAAATATAACAATCCTGAACCCATTTATAACCAATCCAATCCGACAATTATGTGGAGGAATTTCCTTAATCTTTTATCCTTAATCTTAAGGGTTTAAAAAAAAGCTGTACATTAAAATGAAAATAACTAGAAAACAATGTGGAATTTCAAAAAACTTTATTTATAATAATTTTTTAGAAATAAAATTACCTACAAAAAATCCTGTAACATTTTGTGATAATTCTGATAGTTTCGCCGGAACAGTAAAGAGATTTCAAAATTTTACATATATAAATTACGTGTCACGTTGTTTGTCTGCGATGGACTCCTAAAGTGCCTAACTGATTTTAATCAAATTTGCACATTTTGTGCAGTCTGGTCCATCTTGAGATATAGGATAGTTTTTTTGCCCATGAGTGACCCCCAATTTTTTTGTGAATTTAAGGATTTTTAGTAGGGTATGACAAATGTTCATCGTAAAGGGCAGAACAACGTCTGCCTGGCAAGCTAGTTTACTATAAATTTGACTTTAAGCTCAAATAACTTTTGAACTTTTTTCATTTATCAAAAAATGACAAAAGTCATTTTTGTAGAGCGTTTGATTTCCTACCAAAATATTAATCGCACATAAAAATCCGTTGATCGGTTTGTGGGGTAGAATATTCTAAACAAGAAAGTTTTTTCTCGTGTTATTTAAACGGTGAATAAAAATCTGCTTCCTCTAAATAAGTATTAAAATTAATGGCTCTGGTTTCCACAGGCATCTTTTCGGTACTCTGAATATATTTCAATGCGGGTTTCAAACAAAAAAAATAGTCGATTTTTTTGAATCGGTCTAATATATATAACGAAGAAAAAGAAACGTTGAAAATACGTTTTTAATCTTTATCGTCACTTGAATCATCGTCGAGAGATAGAGTGAGAAAGGAAGAAAGTTGCAGAGTGGGAAGTAAATAGTTCTCAACAGCTGCGCGCACCACACTATATGGAGGATTTTAACTACTTCGGCTTGTGGAAATCGGCATTTCGTGATCCTTGAATGATTCCCTTCAAAATAAAAAATAAATTAACTGCACTTGAGTAAATCCAGGTGACGTTTTTTTACAACTTAGTGACTCTCCTATTTTCTTAGGTCACGAGCAAATCGTCAGATTATTTAAATACACACCTTTCTGCATGTAATTAACTCACCTTGCCTAAACCTGCCGCGCTTGAGTTTTTCGACCTTTCGATATTATTTTTACTATTCTGATCGGCTGCTCTAAGCGCACGTCGCTGTATAAAGAGCTCATATTTGGTGGGGGTACTTAATAGGGTGCAAGGTTCCGCCCCCACCCCCCCATTTTATTCTGCCGCGCTCGAGTAAATCCCGAAATTCCCGCTGGGGCTCCCCAACTAATACAGTTTTAATGACAAACATGTGATATTGAAAGATAACTAATAAGATAGTCATAATTTTCCCTATAGAATGGTATAATTAGCAAAGATAAAATTAGGGTAAAATTTAGCTATGCAAACCAAATTGTTTTAAACTTCAACTTTGTACACATATTCTAGTTTTTTACATCCTATATACACCAGAAAAACCATTTAACATCACAATATGAACTCGAATCATAATGGGAAGAACAATAAGTAAATTTCTTACTTTTACGGTAGCACCCACCACGATTTTAGACAATATACAAATTGTTTTTTTACAGACAAGGGCTTAGTGATTATTTTTATGCTCTACAAACTCTACATATATAAATAATTCTGTGACAGCACTGGCGCAGCAAGGTAAGTTTTGATGCAACCGCTGGACAGTAATCGTCAAAGAAGATGTTACATAACTGTTTTTATCAGGATACGAATATTAATAAGTGGTTTTTAATAATATAATAATTGGTATTGTATCAAATTTACTGTGCATTTGATATTTAAATGTAATTTAATATAAAAAAATATTTTAAAATACAAACTGTCCTATCATTCTGATTAAAATTACTTTTACGGAGTTTATCGCGTTTTATTTTAATTATTTTTATTTTTAATTCCTGACGTTTCGGGTGCTTTCCAGTACCCATGGTCACGGGGGACTGAGGTGACTGACGTCCCGATGTCATTGTTAAACCCGGAGTACCTTCAGCTTTTTTTAATTATTGGTTATGGTCCGATCTATGCAAAATGAAATGACTATGTCCTGAGGTCTTGAAGTGGTATGCTTGGGTTTAGTTTTAATTTTATTGACTATAGGGTCCCAAGCAGGTGGTAGTACCCAGCCTCCTTCTCTATTGAAATTAGGATGTTTTTTAATTTCAATAGCCTCAAGTATTATCCTTGGTAGGAATCGGTGTTTTTCCGTGAGTATTTGTGGTCTTTCAAATCTGATGTAATGGTTGGGGCCATCTAGGATATGACCACAAACTGCAGACATGCTTAAAATTCTAAGATATTTTAATACGTACGAGTATAAGATATTAATGATGTAAAAATTTAATTTTTCAACTCTATAGTGATTTCTACCTTTAGTTACAACTTTTTATTTTTATGTAATTATATATATATATATATATATATATATATATATATATATATATATATATATATATATATATATATATATATATATACTAAACTTATATAATAATAATAATGTTCTTGCACACATCCTCCTTCCACCAATGTCGAGCAAATGTGGTTTTATTTTATGATAATTACACAAAAAATTATGATTGTTTATCGTCCCCCTTGGCTCGATGTAAATGCTCTTCTTGACGCCCTTACTTCATTAATTGTATCATTTTCAAAAGCAGATAAATTCATCCCCGCAGGAGACTTCAATATAAACTTGCTTGAAAAAGGTTACTCCAAAACTAAACTTCTTCATAGTTTTCTCAATTTCAAGTTAGTTATACTTATATCTGACCCTACACATTATACAGACCACAGTGAAAATCTCATTGTGTTGGTATGCTCAGACATTAGTGTTTGTAATACAACAGTTATCACAAGTGTGGTATACACTTAAAGCAACACGCATAGATATTCGTTTTATTTTAAATAGAAAAGATAAGGTTATAATCCGTAGGGTATTTGTCCACATAAGCAGATTTTGGTAAACCATTTTAATGATTTAAACAGTATTGATTGGGACCGTATTTTTATTTCAAATATGTAAATGATATTGTAGCAAAATTCAATTTAGCAAAATTTAATTAATTTATAAAATCGCTTTTTGACCTTGATTCCTGCTCACCTATGAATTAATGATACAGTTAAAACCATCATGAAGTATCGGAACAATCATTTCTTTTTATTCCTATAAAGATTTGAAAACCCCTGTAACAAATGCTATTAAAAAGCATATATTGAAACGTTTATAAATAAAAAGCTTAAATTGACCTAGTTCTAGGGAAAAGTATAAATTGTAATATTGTTACTACAGGAGGTGCCATAGCCATAGCTGTTTTTCCCGATACAGAACTGTCTTTAATTTTTTGCGGGGAAAATCTGCGCTCAAAAATAATCGTCTGTCTCTACGAAACTCACATATAACAATTAAAAAAATAAACTAACAAATTCACACAAACTTGGTGAGACACAGCCCGGACACAGACTCGGATCAATCACTACAACGATCTGTATATTGTATGAGAGCGAGCAGTCTGTGTTGGTTAACTAATCACTAACAACACGACCTTTCGTCGCCATTTTGAATTGTTACAGATAAAGTTTAACTTGATATTAAATAAACTTTGTATTAAAGCAAGTTATTCTATATTTAGTATAAGTTATTTAACGTTATACTTGCTGTATGAAAGTTGTTGATAACCTGTAATATAACATGTATATCAGCTAAAGTGTTAGCGCGTTTTTCACCCCCCTGAATTAACGAAGTAATTTCTATACTTTACGAAATGTAAATATTATGCGATATAAAAATGGTCCTACTACATTACATGTTTCGTCTATTTTTTTTTTCAATAAAAGTTAAAAAAAACTTCAACAGTTTTATTATAAACAACAACAACTTATATTTTACTAAACAGCACCACAACCACATCCATTAACAGCTCCAGCCCATCCAGTACCGCATCCAAAACCATTGGACGCAACTGGACCGTAGTTATATCCATTTGATGGCCACCCTAACCCGGCAGCATTCGGTAAAGTGTTTTCGCTCGTGATTCCCACATTTCCATTGCCACAACCATACGAGACAGCACCAGCCCCAGAACTGGGCAAAACACCTTCTAATGCAACTGTGCCCAAAAATGGCAGTTCACCGCCGGCTACCAGGATACCTTCGATTGTGTTTTCCGATATAACGGAAACTCCATACGGTGAAACTGGCGACGCGCTTGAGATAACAAAACCACCGCCGTATGAGGGCGGGGACGCCAAAAGGTCACACGCTCCTAGGAATGGGACAGTAGCAGCACATGGAGCAGAAGCTAATGAATTTTCGTAAGCAAGACCTGGAGCCCAGCCCAAACCGTCAGCGATGGGCAGGCCTGCCGACCATCCTGAATTAGGGCAATAGGCAGAGATTGTCTGTAAAAAAATTACCGTTGTAATATGCTTAACATTCTAAAATATTTTAATACGTACGAATAAAAGATATTAAAGATGCTAAAAATAATTTTTCGGCTCTAAAGTGATTTCTATCTTAATTACAACTTTTTTATGGTAATGTAGTGCTAATCTAATATAATATAATATTTATTTACACATATTAAACTTATACATGTTAAAAAAACTAAAACAAAGAAAAACAAAAACTATTTATTTTAAATATTATGTGTAAATAAATATTATATTTATTAGTTTACGAGAAGTATTTACCATAAAAAGAAAAAGTGGTAACTTATAGTCTAAGATATTACATGTTCTATGCTTAAATATTATGAATCCTGTGGACATTACCTTAAACAGACAGATTTGTGCGCAAAGTAAGAACAAAGTTGTTGCTGACATTGTTTACAGAATATGGTTAAATTAAATGTACTGTTTACAATGATGGCTGAAACTGAATGATTGACAATATCCTTCTTCAATTATTTATACCTAAAATATTACTTCTATAAGCAATATGTCAAGGTGTTAGGTCATCTATTCTTGCAGGCAGTTACGCTGACGAGTATGATAAATGAAATAATGATAAAAAAATCCGTTACATGAAACGATATTATTAATTATTTCGCAAATTAATTTTTATACATTATACAATCTCATTTTTTGTCGAACCGTCGGGGCTCGACCAGGTCCACTTCCTGTGGGGCAGCTTCTGGAAGAAAGAATTCATCGTAAAGAGTCCCTCTTTCTCCATAAAGTCGGTCAGCTGCTGGCAACTATTAGGGTCTGGATAAAGTTAAAGTCTCCCATCAACACCGTACCTAGAAATAGAGCTATATATATCGCTCTAAAAATATCGTCATACATTTCCTCCGCCGAAGCCAGTTCCCGTGCCGAGGTTGGTGCGTAAACCTGTATGACCTTCAGGGAATACCGTTTGGTAATTCAGAGTATCAGGTACGCGACCCTCGTCGTCACACTCCCAATCTTTACAACGTTGTTGATGAGAGACCTGTGAACGATAAATCCGACACCTCCTGGGGACAAATGATCGCCTTCCCGGTGATAGAACAAGTTGCCAGATTCGAGGATTACCGTGTCCTCCCCCTCTCTTCGGACCTCGGATAATCCAATAATATACCAGCGCAACTTGTCTACCTCTTCTCCAGCTCCAGTATCTTCTCGTCAGCCCTCAGGGTGCGTACGTTATATGTTGCCAGGTGGAGTCGTCGTAGGTGGCAACCGAACCTCCACCGTTGATTCTTAGCACCCCCTGCCCCGTCGTTACCATGGTCGCCACCGTAGCCGGGAATAGCGGGGCCGCCGGGGACAGGGGGCCCGTTTGTTTGTGTCGTTGCTCATGCTGCCCTGCGGGCAGGAGGCCCGTCTCCTTCTGTCGCCTCTTACGACACCCACGATAAGATATGGGGTAGTGGATATTCTCAACCGCGACTACACGGCCAGTGTTAACAATTACATAATGCATGTATTAAAATCTAAAAAGAAGAAACCGAAAATCTAAACAAAGCAATTCCAGCACCATTTCGTCACTCCACTCCATTTTTATACAGCCACCTGCATGCGTCTAAACTGATCGGAAACAACGGCCGAAATCAACAACGCTAGTCTGACTAGGCAGCGCGATATTGATGCACTAAAACCCCTTGATGTACCGCCACCCGCGCGATAAAACCCGGACACGCACACGCAGCCCGAATGTTCGCGACGATAGCCGATAATATCCGGTCTCATCTGCGTGTATAGTGTCGCTTTGTGGAGATAGACGCAGATGCGGCCCTAGCACTAGACATTTAACATCTTAGTGCCGGTGGTAAACGGGTTTGTTGTAACAATACGGCTTGCCCGTGGACATCCCACACCCATACTGTTTGTGGGCGGCGTCTTATCGCATAGCGTTATGATACCTCAGATATGCATTGATTTATATATTACGCTAGATCAGTAATAACCGCGGCAAAGCGTTGCCACTGCACACAGCCATATGCCTAGCTGACGGCAGTTCAGTGTTCAAGCGGCGACAAAAAATAGGTAAATGCATAGTGAACTAATGCTATTCAAGGTCACAAAAACGTATTAAATCAAGCGGAATTACTTTCAACATATAACGTTTAGTTCTTGTTTTCATTTAAACGTAAAATACCTCAAATAATTAAATAAAATTATCGAATATTACCATTTAGGTTCAATGTTGCCACTTTTCCGCATTTGTGATTATCCTACGTTAATGGGAGGCTATATAATTAATGGAGTAAGTTAATTTGTTACCTCTGATTTTAAATATGTTGGAAATTATAATGAAAACTACGTTTCAACTTTTATACAAAATAATTAATTGTTCTTATTTTAGTTTATTTATGAATTATCTATTAAATATATTTTATTACCTATTTTATATTAATAATTTTATATTAATTATGTTTTATTACTTATTTTATATTAACGATTTCTTACCATGAGTGCTGTAAAGCGTTCGAAACGTCGGGTATTTAAAAAGTTAAATATACGCGATGAATTCCGTAAAAACTAGTATTATTTCAATTATTTTATATTGTTTGATTTATTACTACAATAAAAATACTTATAAAAATATGTTTTATTTCATCATTATGTTTACTTCTATTCATCTGATAAGCTTTGTATCCTTTTTTTCTAAGTGGACGTAATAAAGATTTTAAAATAAAACATACTTTTTTAATATAAAAACAATTAACTGCAGCTTAAAAAACTCATTTTATTGCGTATTTTAGGTAAAATTTCATATAATAAGCCTCACCAACCCGCAATTGCATGATTGTGAGCGAAGCCCTTGTATTGTGTATTTATATATACTCGTAAATATTGTGACCCTTTCCCAAGCGGGAAGGGATTAATTATTAAGAAATTGACTATTGTAAACCTGATACTAGTATAATAAGAACGATTTAATGTTCTCAACCTTTTTCGAACCCTGACTTCGTGAGCAGGGTTTCCTTGGCTTAAAATAATACAAGGCATTACCAACGGCTTTCAATTACTCTAGTACATATTCATTCTTCTAAAAAACACCTAAAAGAACTAAGTTAATAGGGTTCTTATCTAAGATCACACCATAAATATTACAACGGCCTATTACCAATCCTTAAGAAAGATCATTGAGAAAGATCAAAACAATTTTTGTTTTGTCCATTTTGGTCACGTTAAATTTATATTTTATAGACGGCCACCTCGTATAAAATACGAGTATAAAATATATGGATATAGTTGATAGAAAAGAGGGTTTAATATAGGGGGGAGGGGGGAAACCGTTACAATAGTAAAGTTATATCTTCATTTAAATATGGTAGTACATTGAACCTCACCAATTTTAGACCTACTTCCGTATTGCCAATAAAATTTTTGAAAAAATTATTCTAGATCAAATATTGAGTTTTTTTTAAAGTATATAAATTTAAAAAAATTTGGTTGGTTTAACAAGGGGTCGCTCGATATCTGACGCCGGTGTGAGCTGATTAAACATATTTTGTTATTTGTATGTATTTGTTAAAAGTTATACCAGTTACTCGACTCCAAAGAGTCAGTAATTTTTTCATAGGGCACTGCATACGCTTTTACAACAAAGTCCCAGAAAATATGCAGACCTTACCTATCAAGAGGTTTAAAATATTTTTAAGCTAAAATTGTTTAATAAGGCTTATTATTCTACTAAAGAGTATTTGATTAATAATAACCCATGGGAACGAGGTGATCGCTATTGTGCTGTTTCTAAGTGTTTTTATAACAGTTGTATACATATTATATTGTAAGTTATGCTTTTAATAACAGTCCCTTGGGTTTTTTCCCGATTCTCCAAAAATGACTTACAATAAGAATTGCATGTAGAGTCAACATTCAATAAAAATTCAATAAAAACAAGGCACCTGCAGTGGAGATATTTATGGACCAGATATGGTAGAAGCTAGCTAGGATGAACATGAATTCTGAGATGGTATGACTGCTCATTGTATACGATCTGAGACAGATCTGACCCGTGTTTTTCTCGACGATGCAGTCAGGCCACATGCAAATTAGTGACACTGCTGTTTTTTTTTAATTATTTGTATTTGTACACACATGCTTATAAAAATCGTGGATGTAACTGTGGTTGTAAGATTTATACTTTTTTTTAGTATAATTCTTCTGTACGCAATATGTAAACGGTGTAAGCGTTTGATTTTTTATGATATTTGTGTTTACTGTAGATTTTATACTTTATTTTACTATCGTCTAATTGGTAAATTTATTTTCGTTTGTTAATTTTGTGAAAAATCTATTAAATATTCATAGTCGCCAAATATTTACACTGTTACTACTAGGTAACACACATTTTAATTCGGACATATTACATTACGTAATGTGATGGTCTATTTATATATTATTATTGTATGTGTGTACTTATATGTGGAAAATACAGTAATATGAAATCAAAAACTATGTTTGTAGTCCAACTAACTTATTAAAATGGAAAAAGAAATCATTAATAATTTATGGCAATTAATGAAACAGGTTTGAGGGAGGGCGGGGAGGGCGCGCGCCCGTTGTATATGGATGTGTGTGTGTGCCCACATCCTCCTTCCACCAACATCGAGCAAATGTGGTTTTCTTTTACAATATACACACAAAATTATTGTTAGCACAGCTTATCGGCCCCCTTAGCTCGATGTAAATATTTTTCTGGACACCCTTATCTTATCTATTGTTTCATTCGCAAGAGTAGATAAATTCATCCTTTTAGGTGACTTCAATACAAATTTGCTTAAAAAAGATGACGCTAGAACTAAACTTCTTCAGTTTTCTCAATTATACTCGTCCATCTCAAGACATCTGAGCCTACACATTATACAGACCATGGTGAAACACTCATTGACTCGGTAGTTGGCATGCTCTGTCTGACATCGGTGTTTATAATACAATCATATGCCACAATTAGAAAAACACGCATTGATATCCGTTTAATTTTATGTAAAAAATATGGTTTTAACCCGCTTACGTTTGTCCATTTTTTAAAACAGATTAAAACAGTATTGATTGGAACCGTATTTTTTATCTCAAAGATGTTAATAATATTGTAGCAAAAGTTAATTAATTAATAATAACGGTTTTGACCTTGGTGCCCCAAATGAATGATTACAATTAAATAAAACTCACCCATGGATAATTGACACAGTAAAATCATCATGAGATACAATATTATCATACAATCGTTTCATGCGATACGAGTATAAGAAAACTAAATTAGATAAATACCGTAATTTCCATAAAAATTTGAAAAACCTAATGATATTAATGTTGAAAAGAAAGCATAATATATTGAAACGTCTATAAAATAAAACTTAGAACTGGATATTGTACGAGGGCGAGCGGCCGGTACTACTAATCAGTAACAGCACGACCTTTCGTCGCCATTTTGAATTGTTACAGCTAAAGTTCTTATAATTGTAATATCAAATAAATTTTGTATTTAAGGCAATTTAGTTTAAGTTATATGATATAACTTATTTAACGTAATACTTGCCTTATTAAATTAGTTCATAACCTGTAATATAACTACAGAATAAATAAATATATATCGGTTAGGCTGTTAGCGCGTTCGTCACCCTCTTTAGTGAACGGAATAATTTCTATACCCTACGAAATGTAACTATTACGAGTTATAAAAATGGTCCTACTATATCAAATACTAATTTTTTTTAAATAAAAAATAAAATAAAAACTGCAACAGCTTTATTATACACAACAATAACAACTTATATTTTACTAAACAGCACCACAACCATATCCATTAACAGGTCCAGCCCATCCAGTACCGTATCCAAAACCATTGGACGCAACTGGACCGTAGTTGAATCCATTTGGTGGCCACCCTAATCCAGCAGCATTCGGTGAAGTGTTCTCGCTCACTATTCCCACATTTCCATTGCCACAACTATACGAGACAGCACCAGCCCCAGAAGTGGGCAAAACACCTTCTAATGCAACTGTGCCCAAAAATGGCAGTTCATCGCCGGATGTCAGGATACCTTCGATTGCGTTTTCAGATATAACGGAAACTCCATACGGTGAAACTGGCGACGCTCTTGAGATAACAAAACCACCGCCGTATGAGGGTGGGGACGCCAAAAGGTCACACGCTCCTAGGAATGGTACAGTAGCAGCACATGGAGCAGAAGCTAGCGAATTTTCGTAAGCAAGACTTGAAGCCCAGCCCAAACCGTCAGCGATGGGCAGGCCTGCTGACCATCCTGAATTAGGGCAATACGCAGAGATCGTCTGTAAAAGAAAATTTTACCATTGTAATATGCCTAAGATTCTAAGATATTAGATGTTCTATGATTAAATATTATGAATCCTGTGGACATTACCTTAAAAAGAAAGATTTGTGCGCAAATCCTGAACAAAGTTGTCGCTGACATTGTTTGCAAATTATTGGTTACCGTCCACAATGATGACTGGAACTGAATGATTGATGATATCCTTATTCAATTATTTATATCTAAAATATTACTTCTATAAGCAATATGTCAAGGTGTTAGGTCATGTATTCTTGCAGGCAGTTACGCTGACGAGTATGATAAATGAAATAAAAGATTAAAAAAGAATTCCATTACATGTAACGAAATTTTTAATGATTTCGTAAATTATTTTTTATACATTGTACAAATGTTTTGTAGCCGTGTTTAATTATACGCCACTATAATCAATCAATTCGCAATACTTCAATAACTTCCTTTCATTAAGTTGAGGGGTTTTTTGCATTCCATTAACATAATATAAATTGTTCAAAGAAATATTGTTAAAGATATAAATTATATTTCATCTTTAACGTTACACGCTTAAGGGTAGAACCTTCAAAACTACTGAAAGACATGCATATTAGTTTTTATTCTCAAGCCTAAATATGAATTATAGGCGATTCACCCTGTGGAATATAATATAGGCTGTTGTTGGCTTTTCACCCTGTAAATTACTTTGAGACAGGAGAGATTTTTAAAATTTCGGAAATTTGTATTGTCTATAATTAGGTACTATGTGAGTCTTCACCACCATGCAAGTTAGAAAGCTATTTTTTCCACGCAAACATCCTCTCATATTAACCCTATGGTTATATTTTAGAAAATTTTGAAAACGATTATATCATTATTTTAGTCCAAAAGTAATTGTACCCATTTTAAAGTTACAAAAATCATTGAATGAAACTATGTTTACGGATTTTATCGTGTATAATTATACTTATCTGTAATTCGCGATGTTTCGGGTGCTTTCCAGCACCCATAGTACTGGGGGACTGAGACTGAAGTGATTGACGTGCCGATGTCTCGGTTAATCCGTAGTACCTTCAGATTTTTTTAAAAATAATATTAACAATGCTATAAACATTACTAATATTCCCCTTAACCACTCGTAGTAAGCTTAAATTGCATGTGTTACGAGTGGTTCACGCCAGTAGTCGAATGGTGGATTCGAACCCACGACCTTTTTGAGTTCGCGGTCCGCGCCCTGTCGTTAGGCTACTGTCGCTTTTTTTATTATAAATGTTTGTCTGATCCACGCAGAACGAACTTACTACGAGGGTGACACTGAGTTCTTAGAAAATCAAAAACTGAACAAACTAGCAAGTTATTAGTTTTCTTATATATTTTCAAAATCATTTTCATTTACATTAATAGATCGCTGCTTCCGATGGAACCACTGAGAAAAGTACTTCGCCCACTCGTACTTCCTCGGCGTCCATAAAACGTTTTCCTCCGAGTTTTTCTTTTATTTTGCGGAAATAAATAAAAATAAACTAGGTGCGAGGTCGGTGCTACAGGGCGTGTTACCCAGTAATTCCACTTCTGACGTCGCCAAGTAGTCAATTGTTCGATTGGCGGTGTGTGACGAGGCGTCGTCGTAGTGAAGGAGAATCCTACTGCGAGGTCGTTTCTCCTGAACTTTTTCCGAGACAAGTGGCAAACAATTATTAGTTAATTTCTCTTCACTTTAATTGGCAACTCCTCGGAAGGAAACACCCAGGCAGCAGACTGTCTCTTAGTTTCATGGTCATAATAATAAATCCAGCTTTCGTCACTTGTATGTATGTCGAACATACAAGTGACGTACAAGTACAAGTACAAGTGACGGCAACAGCATTTGAATCACCTCCATTAAATCTATGAACCATTTCACGACACGAATCAATACGACGGAGTTTGTGGGCCTATGTAAAATTATGAGGTATCCACCGGGCACAAAGCTTCCTGACCGCTAAATGTTCGTGGAGAATTTTGTGCACCGATGCCTAAGCTTGTCCGAATCTGCTGATAAGTCACTCTTTTGTCAGTCTCTATCATACGCCGCACAACACTGCTGTTATCTTCAGTCATCGCCGTAGAAAGCCGTTAATTACTCTGTTTGCAACAAGTTTAAATTCATTAAACCAGTTGTAAACAGTGGCACGAGATTGGGCTTCATCGTGAAAGGCCAGTTGAAGTCTACCATAATTTTCTTGTTGACTTAATTGACATCGAAAGTCATCAAAATCATCGTACGAAATTTTTTTGCGTTAAATTTATGCTGACGTGACAAACACAGTTTTCAATTTGCCGCCAAATCGTAAACAAGACAAATTAATAATATACATACACAATAATATTGGCAAAGAGTTCCATTTTCAAATTTTGCGTTCTAAAAATTTTTGAAATCTTGAAGTGGTATGCTTGGGTTTATTATTTTTAAGCTATTGCATAGCTTCTATCGCGGGCCTTGAGCGCGGGGACCGAATCCAGAAATTCCGTAACGAAAAAAAACCTCACGCTCCCCACTCCGACGGGCACGGAGGTGTGGCGTTGAAAGCCGTGCATCGTCTAACGTCGTTTCAGTTCGGCAGACTTCGGTACTCGGCAGACTTCGGCACGGTGTTTGTGTGCGTGCGACTAGTCGTATGCGTGTACACTAGCTGCTAACTGAATGATAAAAATTCCTGAATAACCTACATGTATTGTAAGATATTAAAAATATTTTAAACAATATTAACTTCTCATTTACACAATAAGAGAAAAAAATTGTTTTCTTATCGGTCACCACGCTCAAAAAGTGTAACTTGATTTAATATCAAAGACTTAACTGCATAAATAAAATAAATAATTAATTATAATTGCATAAGTTGATAAAAAATGCTATGCAATAGCTTTACCGCGGCAGTCCCCGAGTGCAACACGTCTTTTTTTATTTTTTTTTATTTTATTAATTACAGGATAAAAAGCAGTGCCAGCCTCCTTCTCTATTGAAATTAGGATGTTTTTTTTAAATTTCAATAGCCTCACATATCATCCTTGGCAAAAGACGATGTTCTTTCGCTAGGGATTGTGGTCTATCAACTCTGATGTCCGCAATTATATTGGACCAAAAGCAGTAACAAATAACCTGGGAATACTCTAGGTTAACTCTGACATCGGGACGTCAACCACCTCTGCCCTCTGTGACCATATGTGCTGGAAAGCACCCGAAACGTTGAGAATTAAAAATAAGTGATTAAATAAAAAAAACCGTAAGATTAGTTTAATTCAATGTGCACTGTTCTCGTAAATATTATAAGAAACGATTACAAAAATCAAATAATCCTATCTAAGTTAATGCCTACGTATTAAAAGAGCTATATTGTCACAATTTCGTGCTCCTACGTACAGTGGTTTGAGCTGTGCATCATATAAATAGTTTTCGAAATATTTCACACTCTTGTTTTTAAACTGGGTAGATCTTGAAAAAAAAATCATTTTAATTAAAGAGTAAAGTAAAGTAAAGTTACAGCCTATATACGTCCCACTGCTGAGCACAGGCCTCATTGCTGAGAGGGTTTTAGGGCAAGGAAGTGTCCGCCGCGCTGCCTCAATGCGTGTTGGCGAACTTCACATGTCTTCGAAATATTTTTTTCTTATTCCTCAAACATGCAGGTTTCCTGTGTCATGTTTTCCTTCACCGCCGAGCACGTGGTAAATCAGCACTTAAAATTGCAATTAACAATTTAATTAGTGCCGGCGAGGATCGAACCCGGGTTATTCGCGTTCTGTTATACTTACAGCGAGCGTTAACCATCTGAACTAGCACGGCGCTAATAAACATAAGCTATACAGCTTTACCGTATACCGATATACAGCTTTACCATATATTATATAATAGGTCCTTAAATATGAAATTGGCGTTTTGTACGGGAGGAATATAAAGTCAATTTTTTTTTTGAAAAATATATTTAATTAATCACAGTATGCACCGTTGTTATCTGAGCACTTTTGCCATCTCATAGGTAGTTCATATTTCAATGCCGTGTTGTGGCGGTTAAGAATATCCACTACCCCATATCTTCCCGTGGGTGTCGTAAAAGGCGACAGATGGAAACAGGCATGTTGGGCAGCAGCATCTTCCTGATAACAGCAACTGTACGACAAAAAAACTGTGGTTGCCAACCCGCTCGCCAAGCGTGGCAACTATGGCAATATATCCCCCATGAACAATTACACAAATAGACGGCCCCCAGTCCCCGGCGGCCCCGCTATTCCTGGCTACAGTGGCGACCATGGTAACGGCGGGGCAGGGGGTGCTAAGAATCTCCGGTGGAGGTTCGGTTGCCACCTACGACAACTCGACCTGGCAACATTTAACGCACGCACCCTGAGGACTGACGAGAAGATCCTGGAGCTGGAAGAAGAGATAGACAAGTTGCGCTGGAATATTATAGGATTATCCGAGGTCCGAAGAGAGGGGGAGGACACGGTGATTCTCGAATCCGGCAACTTGTTCTATCACCGGGAGTGCGACCATCTGTTCCAAGGAGGTGTCGGATTTATCGTCCACAAGTCTCTCGTCAACAACGTTGTAAAGATTGGGAGTGTGTCGAGGGTTGCGTACTTGATTCGCTGAAGGTCATACAGGTTTACGCACCAACCTCGGCACATCTCGATGAGGAGGTGGAGGAAATGTATGAAGATATTTCCAAAGCCATGCATTCCACCAAAACCCACTACACGGTGTTGATGGGAGACTTCAACGCAAAACTAGGCACAAGAGAAAACGGTGAGCTGAAGTTAGGGAAATTTGGAGTAGGGCAACGGAACCGAAGGGGCCAGCAGCTGGCCGATCTTATGGAGAAAGAGGGACTCTTTATGATGAACTCTTTCTTCCAGAGGCGGCCCCACAGGAAGTGGACCTGGTCGAGCCCCGACGGTTTGACAAAAAATGAGATTGACTTTATTATGACGACCAGACGCCAACTGTTCAGTGATGTCTCAGTGATCGCAAGGGTGAAAACTGGCAGCGATCACCGAATGGTTAGAGGCACACTGAACCTAAACGTTAAGTTGGAGAGGTCTCGTCTAATGAAGTCAACGCTCCGTCCCCCTCGTGCTCTAATCCAGAATCCCGAAAACTTTCAGCTCGAGTTACGTAAACGCTTTCAGTGCCTACAAGATTGCAATGCAGTGGACGATATGAATGACAAGCTCGTGGAAACTGTCCATGCGGTCGGAGCAAAGTTCTGCAAGACCCGCCGCAGAAGAACACAAAAACTCTCCGATCACACTCTTAATCTCATGGCTGTTAGACGGGAGATGAGGCTGCAATCGTCAACAGATTTGACAGCATACAGGCAACTGAACAGACAGATCTCCAAATGCATGCGGCGAGACTTACGCAAATTTAATACTGCTCGTATTGAAGAAGCGATTGAGCGGAACCAGGGCTCCAAAGTCTTTGCCAGAGATCTGTCTGCCAGTAAGAGCCAACTGTCAAAGCTGAAGACTGAGTGTGGCAGCATCGTTTCCGGGATACCTGAGATTCTGAGTGAGATTGAGAGGTTCTATGGGCAGCTGTGCACATCATCGTTAGATCCACACGCAAGTGTGAGTAACGATCCAAGAGCAAGTCTTATCCGACACTATTCCGATGATATCCCGAACGTCAGTCTAAGCGAGATTAGAATGGCTCTTCAGCACCTTAAAAACGGCAGGGCCCCAGGCAAGGATGGAATTACAGCGGAGCTTCTGAAAGCGGGTGGAACACCGGTACTTGAAGTCCTTCAGAAGCTCTTCAATTCCGTCCTCCATGGTGGCACTACTCCAGAGGCGTGGAGCAGAAGTGCGGTGGTCTTGTTCTTTAAGAAAGGCGACAACGCTCTCTTGAAGAACTACAGACCGATTTCCCTTCTGAGCCGCGTCTACGTGCTGTTTTCGAGAGTCATTTCGAATCGTCTTGCACGCAGACTTGACGACTTCCAGCCCCCCGAACAAGCCGGTTTCCGAAAAGACTTCAGTACCATAGACCAGATATATACCCTGCGGCGGATTTTACAGAAGACTGAAGAGTACAATCTGCCACTTTGCCTGGCGTATGTGGACTATGAGAAAGCCTTTGATTCCGTCGAAATTTGGGCGGTGCTACAGTCTCTTCAGCGGTGCCAAGTTGACTGTCGGTATATCGAAGTGCCGAAGTGTTTGTATAGTAGGGCTACGATGGCTATCCGAGTACAGAACCAGAGAACGAAACCTATCCAACTGCAGAGAGGTGTAAGACAGGGTGACGTTATTTCCCCGAAACTCTTCACCGCTGCGTTGGAAGACGTTTTCAAGCTACTGGACTGGAAAGGATACGATATTAACTTCAATGGCGAGTACATCACTCACCTTCGATTGCCGACGATATAGTCCTTATGGCAGAATCGCTGGAGGACTTAAGCACTATGCTCAATGACCTCAATAGTGCCTCGCAACGGATAGGTCTTAAGATGAACATGGACAAAACAAAGATCATGTTTAATGTCCATGTCACACCTATTCCGGTAGTTGTTCAGAGCACTATGCTCGAAGTTGTTGACGAGTACGTTTACCTGGGACAAATAGTCCGACTAGGTAAGTCCAACTTCGACCGAGAGGTCAATCGACGGATTCAACTCGGCTGGGCAGCGTTCGGGAAATTACGACATATCTTCTCGTCAGGTATACCTCAATCTCTAAAAACTAGATTGTATAACCAGTGCGTGTTGCCAGTGATGACTTACGGATCTGAGACGTGGTCCTTCACTGCTGGCCGTATGAGGACGCTCAAGGTCGCTCAGCGAGCTATGGAGAGGGCTATGCTCGGAGTTTCTCTGCGTGATAGACTCAGAAATGAGGATATCCGCAATAAAACCAGAGTGACCGACATAGCCCAACGGATTAGTAAGCTGAAGTGGCAATGAGCCGGCCATATAGCTCGAAGAACCGATAACCGATGGGGAAAAAAGGTTCTCGAGTGGCAGCCTCGTACCGGTAGAGGTAGTGTAGGGCGACCCCCCACTAGATGGAGTAACGACCTGGTAAGATATGCAGGAAGTCGATGGATGCAGGTGGCTCAGGACCGTGCATTGTGGCATTACTGGGGGGAGGCCTATGTTCAGCAGTGGACTTGTGAAGGGCTGTAATGATGATGATGATGATGAGGTAGTTCACTGATCCCTATACTAAAAAAACCATGGGGTCAAGAATCCAAACTCTTTGAAGGCGGTTTGGACTGCCGCATCGGAGTTGAATTTTTTTTTCTTGTAAGAAGTTGTTCAAATTCCGGGAAAAATGGTAATCTGTTGGAGTAAGATCCGGGGAGTACGGTGGATACTCGCAGACATTCCAATTGCTCAACTAACTTAATGATTGTTTGTTGTGCAGTGGCCTAGAGCGATTGACCAATCTATACGCGTTACGCAGTTAGTTATTACTTCATGGTTTGCAGTTCCTGAAAATAGATATCTGCCGTAATTGTTTGGTCAGATTTTAGAAAGCGGTAGTAAACGACACCGGCGCTAGTCCTCCAAATACTCACAAGTAACTTTTCCGAGTTAATTTTAGCTTAGGGCAAGATTTGGCTGGGTCTCCAGGGTTCAGCTATTGCGACGAGCGCTTTCGATTATCTTACAGTATCCATTTTTCATTACAAGTAATGACTCGATTCAAAATCCCTTCATTTTTGTGTCGGTTGAGCAAAGTAACACAGCAGTCGAAGCGTGTTTTCAAGTTCGATTCACTAAATTATTAAATATCTAAGTTTATTATTATACGTACTAAAAAGCAGGTAAAGGACATAACTTCTACTGATTCTAACGTACGTATTGATGGGAAAAACATTGAACGAGTTTTTGAAGTACGAAATCTTGGGGTTCTTATGGACAGTTGTCAGGTTTGAAAATCATGTAATTAATGTCGTAAAAAGTTGTTTTTTCCGATTGAAAGTTTTATATTCAATCAGGAAGTTTATCACTGTAGACTTACGTGTTAAATTATGTGAAACCTTAGTTCTGTCTAAACTAAATTATTGTATAATTTTGTATGGACCTTGCCTATTTAAAAAATCAAAAAATTTAATTCAAAGGGTACAAAATGCTTGCGCTCGTTACTGTTTTTACATTCCAAGACGAACACATGTTACACCTTACCTTAATGCCTCTAATATGCTTAAAATGCAGGAACGTCTCAAATTATTTTATGCCTCCCTGCTATTTGGAGTGATAAAAACAAAGAAACCGGAATACCTATATGAAAGGCTTCAGTGGAGACAAAATCAATATATGTACGGTATCCGAAAGTGTGCAAAGTACTTTGCATACCTCAACATAGGACATCAGCATTTCGTGGTAGTTACAAATTTATGGCCACAAAATGTTGGAATGATCTTCCACCACCATTACGAGTCATAACAAATAAGAACAGTTTTAAGAGAAAATACAAAGAGTATTTATTAAGTACGCAGAAAATGTCGTAAATATAAAAAAATTCAGCAGGGGCTGAATATATGCAATTATGTAACTTACATTTACTACCAATATTCTTTTTAATAACCATTACGTTGTTCTAGCATAAGTATTATAATTAGTCTGAATAAATAAAACACTACTGTAGCTCTTACTTTTAATACTATTTTTTTTTTTCATGATTTTGTTTATATTATGTTTATATTTTGTTTATATTATGTTTTATCTCTTGTACATGTATATTAATTATCAAATTATTAATAGAAATATTATGATAACTTGTACTGGTTAATTATATAGTTCTTGTACTAGCTGAATGAATAAATAAATAATTTAACACTAAAAGCTATTTGTAATATAATCCGTGATGTACGCGTACTATTATACTTTAGCTCACTAAGTACATAGGTATATGGGTGCAGACAGAATAACAGGGTTGTAGATTCTCTGCAACACATGCTGAGTCAGAACCCTTTCATTGTCCTTCTAAAAATATTATTTTTGTATTAGTTTAACTTTTAAATATTTTAATACTTTTGGTCAATGAATAAATATTTTAATATTATTATTATTATAAATTCGTGAGGCACCCATCGTTCAAGTTTTTTTACTTTCCCGATTTGCTTCAAGTGGATTTTTAGTGGATACTTTTATTACTTACCTCGAAGCCTGCTGCTATCTTTGAAGTGCTCTGTGATGGATCCGCTTCCACAATAACCTTTAATTCTTCATTTTCCACTTTGGTCTCCGGCCGTCCACGGGGTTGTTTCTAAAGGTCGAAATTTCCCGAACGAAAACGTTGAAACCAAAAACGTACCGTGTTTTCTTTTGCAACACCAGTGCCGTACACATCATTAATCCTTCGAGCTGTTTCTGCAGCACTGGTGCCACGATAGAACTCGTGCTCGTAAATATACCGATATTTCATGTTTTTCATTGTGCGGTAATAAGCGACGCCAAAGAAAAAAATAAGGAAAAAAATAATAAGGAAAAAAATTAATGACTGTTTTCAAAATTCAAATGTACCGGCTAAATGAATTTATAAATTTGAATTTGGAATTCTTAAACAAAGAGGAGGTATTGCAGATCAAAGTGGTCAGTATGATAAAACCCTAATTTCGTATGTAAGGACCCAATGTTATGATTTAATTCTATGTGGAAAATACAGTAATATAAAATCAAAAATTATGTCTATAATCCGACTAACTTAATAAAAGTGAAACGGAAATCACTCATAATTGTTTTGTTTAATGTTGGAACACTGGAAACACGGCTGTGGCGAATTTAAGGCTGCACTAGAGGATTATCAGGTTGACGTTATGGCAACTAATGATTTCTTAAATTTACGCGAACACTACACATTGAATAAAACTATTATTTAGGGATTTTATCGCGTTTAATTACTTTCATTTAATTTTATTATTTGTTTCGGGTGCTTTACAGCACCCATGGTCACGGGGGGGGGGGGGCTAAGATGTTTGACGTCCCAATGTCATAGTTAGTCCGGCTACCTTCAGTTTTTGAATATTAATTTTTGGTCCGATTTACGCAAAACGAGCTTATAGTATCATGAAGAAACGTCGGGATAATAAAATTAAATTAAAGTAATTAAACGCGATAAAATCCGTAAATAATAGTTTTATGGCAACTAATGAAAATTTTTTGGGGGAGGGTAAAGAAGGCCGGGCACTCGTTGCGCCCTGGTACCGGCTGCAGCACGAGCCACGGCCAGTTATTGGGTGTGTGGACTTGATCATATCTTCCTTTCACCAACATCGAGCAAATGTGGCTTTCTTTATATATAGTATTCTTTATACATACTATTATGATAAACGCGCAGAAAATTATGATTGGCACAGCTTAACGTTCCCCTTGGCTGAATGTAAACATTTTTCTTAACGCCCTTCCTTCACCTAGTATTTCATTCGCAAGAGCGGATAAATTCATCCTTGTAGGTAACTTCAATATAAATTTGCTTAAAATTGATGACGCCAAAACTAAACCTTTTCTGAGCCTACACATTACACAGACCACAGCGAAACACTCATTGACTTGGTATGCTCTGACATTGATGTTTGTCATACAACAGTGTCACACATACCACAATTAGAGCAACACGCATTGATATCCGTTTAATTATAAATAAAAAAGATAAGATTATAACCCGTAGGGCTTACATTTGTCCACCCAAGCAGATTTTGGTGGACCATTTAAATGATTTAAACAGTTTTGATTGGGATCGTATTTTTATCTCAAATATATTAGTGATTTTGTAGCAAAATTTTATTAATTTATCATAACAATTTTTGACCTTGATGCCCGAAATAAATTAGTATAATTAAAAAAAAACAATCCATTCATGCGATTTAAGAAAACTAAACTAGATAAATATTATAATTCCTATAGAGATATGAAAAACCTTGTGGAAAATGCTATTAATGTTGAAAAGAAAGCATATATTGAAACATCTATAAATAAAAACTTTAGTAAACCTAAATATCTATGGAAAAGTATAAAATGTAAAGTTAATTACTACAAGAGGAGATAAATTTACCAGATCATTGTAATGATCCTGATGTAAAAAATAAACATTTTTAGAATATTTCTGATAATGATAATATAGGTCGATCAAAATTTACTTTCCATGAGCTTACAACAAATGAGGACCACGTAACTAAACTAATACAAAGTTTGAAATCTAACGCCCAAGGTGTGGATCATATAACACTTGATATGTTACTTATGACTTTGCCACATACATTGATAGTTATCACAACTATTGTAAATAAATCTATTACCACCTCTACCTTTCCCGATGAATGGAAAATAGCTGTGGTAAATCCTATCCCTAAGAAAAAACAAGCAGCCTGTTTAGAAGGTCTACGCCCTATAAGCATCTTGCTTTGTCTGTCTAAGGTAATAGCAAACATTTTCTGTGCGCAGTTAACTGAATACCCAGAGCTGCATAAAATCTTATCTTTGACACAGTCAGGTTTTTTGTAAATACCATAGCAACAGCGATTGTTGATGTTGTTAATAATATACTAAGAGCCCAGGATAAGGGAGTGGGCACAATAATTACTCTTTTAGATTCTCTTTTAAATCTCGTGATTTTGACTCCATGAATTGCACTCTTGTACCGTCTAAGTTATCCTTTTATAGATTTGATGCTTCCGCAGCTCAATGGTTTCACAGTTATTTAACATATAGATTGCAATTTGTTAGTATAACAAAACATGATGATACAATACATATATATATCTTTTTATATCTGATCCATACTTATTTCCTAACGGGAATGAATGTTCCACAGTGATCTATCCCGGGGATGTATATAAATAATCATTCATCAAATATGTAACCGAAAGAAACATATTAATAATCAATAATATTTCAACATAGGGAATAAATAAAAAAAAAGTATAAAACAATATAAATATTTTTACTATTTTGCGTTCGAAACATAATTGTATTACGTGATTTGCACTTGTTGTACTAAAATGCAAGTTTTATTTGTTTTTAAAACTATTTAATGATTTTAGTCAACGAATATGTGGTGGTAAATCATTCCATCAGTTGGTTGCTGCAAATTTGAAGCTGCCTCGAAATGCGGCTGTCCGGTGTCGAGTTGTTACAAATGAATGAACGAAAGCTTTTTTTTATTATATTTATTTTGTTCTCAGGCCCACTTCATCTTTTGGAACAGATATACAAATCTCTGCTTATTTGTTATCGAGAATTATAGAGAACCAAGGTGTAGTTTAACTGGGGACTCATTTTAAGTAGATTGACGTCGTCTAAATAAGGCGTTAAATGATTTCGGGGCATTATAGTGAAATAAAACCGAGTGCAAGCAGTTTGCCTACCTAATGTATACCTTCCTACCCACTGTATGCACTTCTCTGTCTTCCTCCATGGTAAAGGGTGGCCCATAAGTCCCTTGAAATGTAAAAAATAATTAAAAAAACTAATGACATTATGAAAAAGGTTTTTATTTTGTCATAATCCTTATAAAATGGGAATTATTTTTTGAAAATTACATCATCTAAATGTAATCCGTTACGATCGCGGCACTCCTGTAAGCGACGTTTAAAATTATCCATTACTGCGCGGCAAGTAAGCTATGTAATGTTTGCCATTTCCCTTTGGATATTTTCTTTCAGGACGTCAATTGTCCGCGGGTTGGTTTCGTACACTTTAGTCTTAAGATAACCCCATAAGAAAAAGTCCATTGGGTTCAGATCTGGACTACGTGGTGGCCAAGGAATATCTCCTCTTCGAGAGATCACTTTATTAGGGAAAAGTTGACGGACGACCGGCATAGCGACGTTAGAGGTATGGGCAGTTGCTCCATCTTGTTGAAACCAGGTCCGCGTATTGAAGCCTGGAAAATTCTGCAACTCTGGTGTAAAAAAGTCCTGGATCACAGCTACATACCGTTGTGAAGTAACAGTAAGCGCGCGGCCTCTGCCGTCCTCAAAAAAGTAAGGGCCTATAATGCCATGCGCTGACACAGCCGCCCAAACTGTCACTTTAGGGCTATCTAAGGGCTTTTGATGTTTGCGATTTGGATTTTCGCAACTCCAGTAGCGACAATTTTACTTATTGACATGGCCGTTGATGTGAAAGTGAGCCTCATCAGAGAATAACACGTTATTAAACGAAGTAAAGCGGTTCAACATTTCATTTGCGAAATTTAGTCTGTGGATAGTGTCAGTATCTTTTAATTCCTGTACTAACTGAATCTTGTACTGGTGAAGATGTAAATCTTTCTTTAAAATTCGCTGTATCGATGTTCTGGGTAAGTTTAATGCACTGGAACGCTTACGAGTAGACTGGGTAGGATTTTCACGAATTGAGTGTTTCACTACATCGATGTTTTCTTCCGTCCGTGATGTCCTTGGTCGACCTGACCGTTGTTTATCCAACATCGAACCACTCTCTTCAACTTAATAACCCAGTTCTTAATCGTTTGAACACTTGGAATGTCTTTAAAGTTGCGTAAATTCTGATATTCTCGAAATTTACGCCGCGCAATGGTAGCCGAATCATTGTTTCGATAAAACTCGCGCACACAAAATGCACGGTCCGCACCGGTGAAACGCTCCATGGCGACTGAATTCCCAGAAACCGTCGGTACTCCCCCCGCACCGCGTGCGCCACTCATGCGCGCCTTTTGTATTTTATTCGAAATTTACATTTCTAACGACTTATGGGCCACCTTGTATAACTTGGACAGTATTAATAATTCACACAATCTTATACGACTATCTAGACTGAGTCTCTGCCGAACTTTGTACAATAACTTCAAAGGGTAAAAGCAACTGCACACTTCCTTGAGTACACGACTTTCAAAGTGCAAATTAGAATCAAATAGTAGGCATACCTAAATTTCTTCCCTCTTAGACTTGTTTTACTGGTTCGTTATCAATTAGAGCTACGAGTTGAAACATTGATATAGTTTTAATATACATATTTATATGTTCCTAGTGTCAAAATTTTGACTTTTGTGAATTTAACATAAGATATTTTGTTTGGCCTTTACAAAATATGTTAGAGATTGGCGATTCAATGATTTGACAGTAGATTCAAAATCGTGAGAAAAAAGATTTATTTATTTCCAAGTCATCTGCATATAAGTTTGTGAGTATCACAATTTTTATAGAGTTACTGTTGTCTGAATTATATAAAATAATATTCTTTTATTTTCCAAAAATCTGCCAAATCTCGTAGGTAACGTGACGTGTCTCTTTGAGTACAGAATATAAATTATCCTTGTACTAAAATCATAAATTCTAATAAACTTCCAATTTCACACACACACATAAATACATTATAACAGTATTACTCCGCGACTCGGATCAGAAACTCCAACGACATATTAAATATATATTGTATGAGGGCGAGCGGCTTGTGTTGGCTAACTAATCAGTAACAACACTACCTTACGTCTCCATTTCGAATTGAAGTTGAGCTTTAACTTGTGATTCTAATATCAAATAAATTTTATATTAAAGCAAGTTATTCTATATTAAGTATAAGTTATTTAACATTATACTTGCTGTATTTTGTTAACAACCCGTAATATAACATCTACATCACTTAGGCTTTTAGCGCGTTTATCATCCTCTTTAGTTAACGGAATATTCTATACATTACGAAATGTAAACATTACGCGTTATAAAAATTATCCTACTACATTACATACTACAATTTAAATGAAAGTAACATAAAAACTTAAACAGCTTTATTTTAAACAACAATAACTTATATTTTACTAAACAGCACCACAACCACATCCATTAACAGCTCCAGCCCATCCAGTACCGTATCCAAAACCATTGGACGCAACTGGACCGTAGTTGAATCCATTTGATGGCCACCCTAATGCACCAGCATTTGGTGAAGTGTTCTCACTCACGATTCCCACATTTCCATTGCCACAACCATACGAGACAGCACCAGCTCCAGAAGTGGGCAAAACACCTTCTAATGCAACTGTGCCCAAAAATGGCAGTTCACCGCCAGCTGCCAGGATACCTTCGATTGCGTTTTCAGATATAACAGAAACCCCATACGGTAAAACCGGCGACGCACTTGAGATAACAAAACCACCGCCGTATGAGGGCGGGGACGCCAAAAGGTCACACGCTCCTAGGAATGGGACAGTAGCAGCACATGGAGCAGAAGCTAATGAATTTTCGTAAGCAAGACCTGGAGCCCAGCCCAAACCGTCAGCGATAGGCAGGCCTGCTGACCATCCTGAATTAGGGCAATACGCAGAAATCGTCTGTAAAAAAATACCATTGTAATATGCTTAACATTCTAATTTTTATGCTTAAATATTTATTCATTTATTTTATGCTTAAATATTATGAATCCTGTGGACATTACCTTAATAAAAAAGACTTGTGCGCAGAGCAAGAACAAAGTTTTTGCTGACATTGCTTACAGAATATTGTTTAAATTAAATGTACTGTTTACAATGATGGCTGGAACTGAATGATTAACAATATCCTTCTTTAATTATTTATACCTAAAATATTACTTCTATAATCAATATATCACGGTATTAGGTCATGTATTCTTGCAGGCACTTACGCTGACGAGTATGATAAATGAAATAATAGATAATAAAAGAATTCCATTACACGTAACGAAATTTTAATTATTTCGCATATTAATTTTTATACATTATAAAAGTGTGTTGTATTCGCGTTTGATTACACGCCACTATAATCAATCGCATAGCAAATATCTGTCTGTAATATTTAATAACTTCCTTTTATTAAGCTGAGGGGGTTCTTTACATTCCATTAACATATTAATAACCATTGTTAATAAGTGTTGTTAAAGATATAAACCATATTTCATCTTCAATGTTACACCATGAGTCCATGTCACATAACATGAACTGTTAAAAATACTGAAAAACATGCGTCTTAGTTTTTAATTTCAAGCCTAATTACAAATTGTAGGCGATAGGGTTACTATTCATCATGTGAATCACTTTGAGAGAATGAAGATTTTGTAAATTTTAGAAATTTGTACTATCTATAACTACCATGATTTAATTTTAAGTGTGTCCTCACCACCATACGTATTACATTCAGGTTTTTAATTACTACTGTTGGTGCGATATACGCAGGACGAAGTTACTACAATTATCTTGAAGTCTTGCGGTGGTAATTTCGGGTTTAATTTTAATTTTATTAATAACAGGATAATAAGCAGGGGGTAGTAGCCAGCCGTCTGCTGTATTGGAATTAGGATGTTTTTTTAATTTCAATAGCCTCACGTTTCATCCTTGGCAGAAATCAATGTTATTTGGCGAGAATGTGTGGTCTATCAAATGCCAGCAATCACATCGAAATAAAAGTAGTAACAAATAAGCTGAGAGATCAATGTGACTTTGATTTCCTCATTGCATTTTAAAAGGTTAGGGTGACAAACGAGCACACGGTCCACCTGATGGTAAGTGGTTGCTGTGGTCCATAGACATCTACATCTATCCTCGATTAAGAATCAAAACGCAGATGCGTTGTCACACGTGAGTTCTAAGATAGAATGTCTCGTTTCCAGTAAAAAGGGTCTCCGGTTCTCGACACTCCCCATACGAAACACAGGGATTAAGCTACTACTTTACGCTGGTATTCTGTGAGAGCGTAATCCTTCCCCGGACGAGCCGACCCATTCCTGCTACAACTATACTACTAATATAACTGCAGCACGGCTCTACCTCGTATATTGCCTGAATTAGTAATGTTTATTTGTTCAATTTAATAATTAGAACACAATAAAAATATAAAATTACGTTTACATCTTACAGGTTCTTAGAGCGCAAAATGTGAAATATTGTATGAGGAGGAAGGAGCGCCTGTATATACTTTCTTAATTAACTTAATATGTATGTTGAATTTAAATTTATTTATTTATTATAAGTATTATCACTTACGTCATTGATAATAGTGGTAATAAGTGGGCCTAATAAAATTCTATTTTGCGTAAAGTAGTAATATGAATAGTGTGTGTGTATATACATAATAATGAGTAATAATATTTATGTTGTTTTATACACGTTTATACTTACTACTAAAATGTATTTAATATCTTTGGTTATAGCGTAATAAAAGCGCTATATAAAATCCATTTATGCGACACAACGAGAATCTGTAGATTACAAATCTGCCTTACGGTAAATTTGCAACTGTCAAAAAAACTGTCAAATGACAAAAATTAATCAAACTAAGAAAAAAAAAGAAACATTATACACGAAAAAACATTTGTACGTAATATTTCCAAAGTATTTATTTTCTTAATTTGTCTTTCAAGCTTATCCCATCCGTGCTCTATTGGGTTGAAGTATATCCTAATATTTTCTATATCTAATATTTTTATAGTTCTCGGCGACGAAGGAAAATATCGCAAGAAAATCTGCATAACTGAAAATATCGTAATATGTTATGTTATTCATACACTCTTATCTATATATAACACAAAACCCTTTGCAGCATGTGCCCAGTAGTGGGATGTATGCAGCCTGCTACTTTTTACTTTTAATGGGGAATTTAATTGTGCAATAAATTAATACTACATAACAAATTCCCAAAAAATATATACAAGACCTATCCGAAGAAGTAAAAATTTTTGTTAAACAAAAATTGTTTAATAAGTGCTATTTTGCTACTAAAGAGAACATGTTTAATAACAACCCCTGGGAATGCGGTGATAATTACTAATGCTGTTTTACATGCATAATCGACGCGTATGTTATGCGAATGACGTCACTACATCCGTATGAATAGAGGTCAATCCGGTCCCTAAACTAAAAGAGCAGAGCGGTTCAATGCATGCATCGCATTATAATGATGTAAGACTTCTATGAGTAGGCAGAGTTATTATAATACTAGCGACCCTTTTCCTCTTTTCGGGTAAAGGTTCGTGTAGATCACTCCTGACATTGCTTTCTATCTGTTCGTCAAATTTCATTACAATCGGTGGAGCCATTCAGAAGATTAGCTCGGACAGACGGACAGACACACTATATTTTTAAATGGGGTCATCCATGTCTTATTGCATGAAAATAGACGTTCTGTTAATAGCATCGGTAAATAGTGAACCTGAAATTATGTTCAGCTTATGTATATTATCATAAAGTAGAAAATAATACGTGTAAGAATTTTATTAAAGAAAGAGAAGAAAATACGCTGCGTTCATGTCCTGGTTCGTTTTCTTACACCGTAAATACACGCTCATTGGAATAATTCAAATGTACAAAATTTGGTCCAAATACAAATGTTATGCATTTATTTTTATCTTCGCCTAAGTGTTATCATTATTTCCATGTATTAAATGCAATACCTTCAAACGAGCATATTATATATATATATATATATATATATATATATATATATATATATATATATATATATATATATATATATATGTATATATATATATATATATATATATATTCTTTATTACTTACATGTCGACTTACGTTATTAATAAAGAGAGAAAAAAGAAAATGGCAGAGCACCCGGACGAAAACCTATCGATTCTGTTAAAAACCAACCGTTGATACCAAATGTATGACTTGTTTTTTTTTCCAATTTTAAATATTAAGTTTAAATGGACAATATGTAATTTTTGCAACTTTGAAAAATTATAAATATTTAGAGAAATCGTCAGGTCCGCCAATACACACTTGACTTAGTAGAACCTTATTTACTCCAAAACTAGTAGCAGAAGTTAGCATATGCAAGCTGTTACTTAACATAAATCCTAGTTTGTACATTTAAAAAAATAATAAAATATCCATCTGGTACGGGAAAATAAAATATTTGAACATATAATAATAAACGTTTGTACTTCTTTTATTTACAAAAATACACATTACTAACTATTCAAACTATTATGTTGTGATGTTCTATCAGTACCCATAGGGTCCATTATAACCGCAACCGCAGCCACATCTTCCAGTGATGGACACCACACCACCAGCAGGAACATCACCTCCGAACCGCACAGCACCAAGGATGGGCACCTGACCTGCGACAAGAGAAGTACCGACGACAGGCATCTCGCCAGTGACCGCTACGTCTCCTATACCAGCGCCGCCGTAAGCCGGGCCCGCACCATACGCAGCGGGACCTGCCAGAGCAGCTGGACCAGCGAGACCGTATCCATATCCATAACCAATACCGGGCGCAAAGCCAGAACCGTAAGCTATATCCGCCGTAAGAGCGGCTCCGCAACCGAGCTCATTTTCAGCGACAATAGCCGGTGCATACCCCAAGCCGAGTCCGGTGTCCAAACATTGGCAGAAGGTATTCTAAAAAAATTAAAACTAAACGTTATAAGGAATTGAACCGTTACAACATATTTTGAGAGATTTTTGTAAAATTGTATCTTTATAATATAAGCGATTATAATATCTCGACTGTTAGAACAAACACTTCAGAGTCAACTATTTAGACATAAAATAGTAATTTTGCAGTTAAATAGTCCAAATTTTGTTACCTGAATAAAACACACTTGTGCATAGAGTAGGAAAAAGGTAAGAGGAGACATTGTACTCGTATATCAAAGGTGTTGCAATGCCAAACACTGAATGCGTTGTTTGCATTTGACTATTACTTTTATAACAACAAAATTATTGAAATTTCATAGAATATACAGCGCGTACGTGAGGCATGAAACAAATAGTTTCATTACATTTACATAATTTTATTTTATTTAGATTATCATACTTACCCATAAGAAACACGGTTAACGTACGACCGATTACTTAAAACAGGTCGCTTATCTGACCAATATTAAAGTGCTTATTCCAAATTACACAAGGACGGGTTCCTATACTAAAAACATCACTCCCCTTATTTTGGGTATGAAATGTGAAAACGGTGTTATATCATTAATTTTAAAGTTTAGTAACGACCGTTTTTGTAGCAACATATTCTAAGATATATGAAATGAATATAAAATTTCTATTATATTATTATTCTTTTTAAAACAGTAATTTATTTCTTTTAGTACAGCCAGAGTTAATTACATTAATACATGTTCGAAAAAAATAATTAAATACGCTTAATATTCAAATGTAAAACCTATTTGGCAAAAAAATTTCATAACATCAATAATAAAATATTAGAAACATAACCTAAAAATAAATTAAAAACTAAGAAATACGATAAATAAGACGGGAAAAAATGACAATAACAAAGTAAACATTTTATACTATAGAACTCTTAAACATTAACTCTTAAATTCTGTAACACTGTTATTTCAAAAAACGACAAGGAATTGCTAAAACTGTCCACATAATCCGACATCGAATTCAGCAAATTGACATGTGACATTCTAGCTAAACTACTGCTATGACCTAGATAAGGTTTCGATGGTTGTGGAGAGAACAAAGGTACTGATTTACGCGGATACTTTCTTGTAACTTTAAATTTTATATTTTTCATTTCTAGCACTGTCCGTAGTTCCGTGCACAATATAATAATTATAAAACATAACCTACCATGTAAAGGTCTTTCTTCGGTTTAACAAACTGTCAAGTCCAAAGAATTTTAAACTTTCTTTCGAAATTCTCGGGATATCTGGCAAGTTTGTTATCATTTATGTTACAACAATAGGCGAGATTTCTCATAAACTGTTTTTTTTTTAAAAACGTTACCCCTACACTAGGATTTTCTCCTGTATCGTGGGGGCAGTTTACAAACATAAATTGCACAAGGACAAACATCCAGACCCGGAACAATTATTTGTAGGCGATACAAATACTTGTTCCGTGCGGGATTCGAACTCGCAACCCCCAGCGCAGCCACTCATTGCTAAGCCACTGCGCCACGGAGTCGTTTTGTATCTTTTCTATGCGTAGTTGATGGATATAGTATTGTGGTGGCCATATTACGCTTCCATATTCTAATACGCTGTGGACGTAGTATGACAGCGTAATATTAATTAATTTTTTTATATAATATTATCCAAAATATCTCAAAAGTAATCAAAAACAAAATTATTAAAAAAATCTTTGAAAGTATTAAGTAGTAGTCAATATATTAAAGAATGAAATGCATTAATAAGCATAAAGTTAAAATACATCAATTTAGGACATTAAGTATTATATAATGTTTACTTATATTTAATACATGGACCTAGAAAAAAAAGGTTTTTTCTAGGTCCATGTTTAAATAATACTAGATTTTACGGATTTTATCGCGTTTACAGTATCAGACTTCCCGGAGCGTCGATTCATCACATTTGCAGTCTGTCAAGTCAAGAACACGTACAGGATCGCCCCCGTCACCACATCAGATTTGATAGACCACAAATGCTCGCTAAAGAACACGGATTCCTACCAAGGATGATTAACGAGGCTATTGAAATCAAAAAACATCCTAATTTCAATAGGGAAGATGGTTGAGCGCTACCATGTGCTTGGGATCCTATAATTAATAAAATTAAATCCCAACCAACGATCTTTTACATATAAGATCATTGATCCCAACCCAAGCATATAACTGCAAGATTTCGAAATACTATAAGTTCATCCTGTATAGATCGGAACAAAAAATAATAATTTTGATCTGTGGGTAACCGCGGTGTACTATGACATCTGGACGTCGAACATCTTACTCCCCCCCCCCCCCCTGAACCATGGGTGCCGTAAAAATTGTTTAAATTAAGTATTATAATAAACTAAAGGCTTAATAATGTGTTTAAAAATTCATTAAATTTATTTTAAACTCTGCTTAAAATATTCAAAATGTATTAAATAATAGAAATACAAGACTATCGATTAAATTAAGTTATGAATCATGTTCATGTTATGCTGGCGCGTGTTCATGTAATGATTTTTTTATGGGAACTACCAGAGAGGCATACCCAAGCTCATACATAAACACAACTACAGAATCTAGGGATATTCTGATATAGTAATTGGAAGAATTATAGGTTATTTTAAGATGCTGAATATCTTTTTTTGTATTTTTATTAATGAAATTTTAAATTCGTATTTTATGTCTAAAATAAAAATGATAATTTTCAGTTGCCGTAGAAAATTTGTATGATAAAAAAACTTCATTTGTTCTTAAAAGCTATTAATTTTAATTAAAATTTAATTATTATAAAACTTCTTACATTATTTACACGTCGACATCGATTGTTCATACTTAAAATTAAATTGTGAATGTCTTGCTACGGTATTTTACGGTATTTATTTTCTTTGCAAGTATCCGTAAAGTTTTTGTTTCGTCAAATTTGGCGAGAAATCTCTCAAAGCGTTTCGTTGTAACATGCTACAGGTATGCTCGATACTAGGCTGCACTAAAAGTATCGGGAATGGAATATTTCCACTGTTCCTGTCGTATTAAAATCTTTTTAATTGAAAACTCCTTGGTTTTAAAAATCGAATACCATTTATTTATTTAAAAAAAGATTCTCGGTTTTGTCACAAGGTTTTGTCAAACTTGTTTAGTCGTTAAGAAAATGGAGTTGACTCGAGAAAATTCAAGAGCTATTATTTATTATGACTTTCGAAGTGGTTTAACACAAAAACAGTGTGTTGACCGGATGATTTCCGCATTTGGTGACGAAGCCCCATCCAAAACCACAATTTATCGCTGGTTTGCTGAATTTCAACGTGGACGTGTCAAGCTCAGTGATGATCCCCGTCAAGGTCGTCCAAAAACTGCAGTCACCCAAGAAAACGTTGATGCTGTGGGTAAGCTGATTGAGGAAGATCGACATGTGACATACCGCGGAATTCAGGCAACTTTAGACATTGGCATTAGTTAAATACAAACAATCTTGCATGAACAATTATGTGTAAAAAAGTTTTTTTCCCGATGGATACCGCATTCGCTCTGTGAAGAGCAAAATAGGCTCGCGTTACTTGGTGCGTCAGAACTCTCGAAAGATTCCACGCAGGATCCTCAAATGCTGTAAACAATATCGTATCAGGTGACGAATCCTGGATATACACGTACGAACCCGAAACAAAAAGCCAGTCACGAGTTTGGGTGTTCGAAAATAAGTTAAAGCCAACAAAAATTGTTCGTTCACGGAGTGTCGCAAAAAAAATGGTGGCCACGTTTGTCCCTAAAGCCGGCCATGTTACGACTATTCCTCTTGAGGGACAAAGAACGGTTAATGCAGAATGGTATGCTAGCATTTGTTTGCCACAGGTCGTTTCTGAACTCCGTAAAGAGAACTGCAACCACCGCATCATCCTCCATCACGACAATGCGAGTTCTCACACCGCACACAGAACAAAAGAGTTTTTAGAGCAAGAAAACATAGATTTATTAGACCATCCGCCGTACAGTCCCGACCGAAGCCCTAATGATTTCTATACTTTCCCTAAAATAAAGAATAAATTGCGTGGATAGAGATTTTCATCACCTGAAGAAGCTGTGGAAGCCTACAAAACGGCCATTTTGGAGATCCCAACTTCTGAATGGAATGGTTGCTTCAATGATTGGTTCCATCGTATGGAAAAATGTGTCAAATTTCGCGGAGAATACTTCGAAAAACAATAAATATATTTTTAAATAGTAATGTTGTGTCACTTCCTTGATTCTCGAAATTTTCGGTGGCGCCCTCGTAGGATTTAAGTCGGGTGCCTTTGCAGGCCCATCCAAAACCTGAATATCGTAGTCTCGGAGAGCGGCCGACACCAGCCGCACCGTATGAGAAGGAGAATTATCGTGCATAAGTAGAAATTCCTGGCCCATTTGGATTCGTTGTGGGACAATAACAGGCTCTACTACCTCCTCGTGGTGTTTTGTGCAATCATACATTAACAGTGGTAGAGCCACGCGGCAGCTTTTGCACGTATGAGCCGGCTCAAACCGGGGTGGTACCACGACCTCACAGAATACCGGCGTGAAGTGGAAGCTCTGCTTCCGCGTTTCGTCTGGTGAGTGCAGGTGGCCGGAGGCCCAAATCCCCCCCCCCCCATCAACATGGTAGCGGAATTAAATAATGATAGACTACCCCAGGAGGGTACCAGCACCCCTGGATAATCCCTCGCTGAGCATCCACGACCATGTTTCTCCACTTCTAAGCGTCGGTGCTCAAGCTGCCCCGCGTATTCTGGGGGGGGGGGGGCAAAATTCCGCTCAAGACTACAACTGCTTGGGGCAAACGGAGCAACAAGACCATGGCGACCCCTGCCACGCTGTCCGTGAATTTCTGCAATATCAGGGGACTTCACCCTAACCTAAACGCCGTCCACTACCATCTCGAGACGGCGAGGCCGGCGAGGCCGGCTCTGCTCTTTCTGACCGAGACGCAGGTGTCCTCTCCGGCTGATGTCTCGTATCTCTCCTACCCGGGGTACAAACTGGAACACTCCTTTGTGCCTCGGGCTGGAGTTTGCGTTAACGTCAGAGAGGACTTCTGTTCTCGACGCCTCGGCAGACTTGAAGGTTCGGACCTGTCCATCCTTTGGCTACGCGTAGACAGCGACGACCATCCGCGCGTCTACGGGTGCCTCTATAGGTCCCATAGCGGTAATGCCGAAACAGACCGACTCTTCGACCACGTCCAAATGGCTGCAGATTCGTTGCTACAGCAGATCCCCTCCGCAGAGATGGTGATCCTCGGCGACTTTAACGCCCATCACGCCGAATGGCTTGGTTCACGTTTAACCGATCATGCGGGGAGATCCTGTTCATGATTTTGCCTTGGCATATGGTCTGACACAACTGGTTACTTCGCCTACGCGGATTCCAGATGTGGAGGATCATACACCTTCCCTGTTGGACCTTCTGCTGACCTCTCACCCGGACGGATATCAGATTTCCGTCGACGCCCCTTTAGGCTCCTCGGACCATTGTCTGGTCCGGAGTGTTGTGCCACTCACGCTGAAATCGCGGTTGCATTCTGCAGGCTGCCGCCGTGTTTGGCACTATAGGTCAGCCGATTGGGATGGGATGCGGTCTTTCTTTGCATCCTACCCTTGGGGGCGGGTTTGCTTCTCGCCGGATGATCCCAACGTTGTTGCGGATTCTGTTACTGATGTGGTACTTCAGGGTATGGAACTTTTTATTCCTTCCTCTGTGGTGCCCATTGGAGGCAAATCTCAGCCATGTTTTGGTCGCTCCTGTAAAATAGCATCATGCTATAAGCAGGAGTGCTACCAAGCCGGGGTTGATGCATCAGCGTCCCGGGATGTAAACACCAGCGCTCTAAAAAAGAAGTATAATTCCGCCTCTAGGTCCTTCAAAAGAGTCATTGCCAAGGCAAAGTCAGAGCACATAGGCAGAATTGGCAAGAAACTAGTTCGCCTTCCTTCTGGAACCCGTGCATTCTGGTCTCTCGCCAAGGCTGTCCAGGGGAATTTCTGTCAGCCATCTCTTCCATCTCTGCACAGGGAGGACGACTTACTGGCCCATACTGCAAAGGAGAAAGCCGATCTTCTAGGCTCTTTCTTTGCGTCTAACTCGACTCTCGATGACGGGGGGAGTACGCCGCCGACCATCCCGCGGTGTGAGTGCTCCATGCCGGAAGTGCAGTTCACACAGCGCTCGGTTCGCAAAGTACTCCTCTCCCTGGACATCCACAAGTCGAGTGGGCCTGACGGAATCCCCCCAATTGTGCTGAGGACGTGTGCTCCAGAGTTGGCACCGGTTTTAACGCGTCTTTTCCGGTACTCCTACTCCCTAGGCGTAGTCCCAAAATCATGGAAGACGGCTTTCGTCCACCCGATCCCTAAAAAAGGCGACCGCTCAGACCCGTCCAACTACCGGCCAATCGCCATCACCTCCTTGTTCTCCAAAACAATGGAGTCCATTGTAAACTGCCAGCTCATGAGGTACCTTGAGGATCACCAGCTGATTAGTGACCGCCAATACGGTTTTCGCCGTGGTCGGTCAGCTGGTGATCTTCTGGTCTACCTCACTCACAGATGGGCGAAGGCAGTAGAGTTCAAGGGGGAGGCATTGGCCGTTAGTTTGGACATTGCGAAGGCCTTCGATCGGGTTTGGCACAAAGCGCTTCTTTCGAAGCTCCCTTCCTATGGGCTTCCCGAGAAATTGTGCGATTGGATCACCAGCTTTCTCGCAGATTGGAGCATCAAGGTCGTTGTAGACGGTGCAAGCTCTGATTGCAAGCCTATTAATGCTGGTGTTCCACAGGGCTGCGTGCTATCGCCAACGCTGTTTCTTCTGCATATCAATGATATGTTGCATACCCGTAACATTCATTGCTATGCGGATGACAGCACTGGTGATGCTCTTTACACCGGCCGAGCCAATATTTCTCGGGAAAACGTCTCCGAGTGCCGGGACAAACTTGTGTCTGAAGTCGAGTCTTTGCTGAACAGAGTCTCGGATTGGGGACGACTAAATCTAGTCCAGTTTAACCCCCAGAAGACACAAGTTTGCGCGTTAACCGCTAAAAAGAACCTCTTTGTCGTATCCCCTCAGTTTCAAGGCACTCCCCTTGTTGCCTCAGCCAGTATCGGAATCCTCGGCGTCGACATATCGAGTGACGTGCAGTTTCGTGGTCACTTGGAAGGGAAGGCCAAATTGGCCTCTAACAAGCTTGGCGTGCTCAGCAGAGCGGGACAGTATTTCATGCCGGCACACCGCCTGCAACTTTACAAGGCGCAGGTTCGGCCGCACATGGAATACTGTTCCCATCTCTGGGCTGGGGCTCCCCAGTACCAGCTCCTTCCACTTGACCGCATCCAGCGCAGAGCGGCTCGAATCGTCGACGACCGAGTGCTTTCCGATCGGCTCGATTCACTGGCGCTGCGAAGAGATGTTGCATCTCTTTGCGTACTTTATCGCATCTATCACGGGGAGTGCTCTGAGGAATTGTTCGGATTAATCCCAGTCGCCAAATCCCGTGAACGCACTACACGGCAAACGTCCCGATACCATCCACACCATCTGGATGCTTGGCGGTCCACCACTGTACGTTTCACAAGGAGTTTTCTTCCACGTACAACCTCTCTGTGGAATAGTTTACCACCGGCGATTTTTCCGGACCGATACGACCTGGGGACCTTCAAGAAAAGAGCTTACTCCTTTCTAAAGGGCCGGCAACGCACCCGCAATTCTCCTGGTGTTGCGGTTGATCATGGGCGGCGGTAGTCACTTAACATCAGGTGAGCCGCATGCTCGTTTGCCCCCTCTTCCATAAAAAAAAAATACTGCCTTGGATCTAAACGAGCTGGGTTCGTCCACCAAGACGAATTCCTACCCACACCACGATGCCCGCCTTGGTATGAGTGGACCTTCTGAGGGTGCCGTAGATGGCTGACTCTCCCTGTTTTCCAAGCGCGTGTTCTTAGTGAATCCGGATGAAACCCAAACCAGGACTCATCGGTGAACAGCACCAAATACCATTGTTCGTCACTCCGTCATACAGCTCGTAACATTTCATCTCGACTAAAATGACGACGCTGGCCACACGCAATTAAAAGGTCCTGGCAGCAAACGCGTGAGCTATGATCCTAAGTGTGAAAAGGACACAGATCGTCTCTTTCTTTTCCAAGTTCGAACAATGTTTTGTAGGAACACTTTTTGTATCATTCAATAACCGTAGTATTCATAAATTTATTTTTCAATTTAAGTTTTATACCTTGGTGGATTGAAAAGTACTCGGCCTAACACAGATCCATTCAATTCTAAAAATCAAATCTACCCACATTATTTAGTTCAGTTCAGACTAGTTCATTTTGTGAAGTTCGAAACGTGTGCGATAATTAGTTGTGATTTTATAAATTTATTAACAAAGTAATCGGACATAATTTCCGCGAATGGAGCAAATCGAGCAGCGTGCCGTCATTAAGTACCTCCATAAGAAGGGGCTATCATCAAAAGCCATCCATGATGACATGGTCAGTACATTAGGCGATTGTGCTCTGTCATATTCATCCGTCAAAAAATGGATAGCAAAATTTAAGCGTGGTAGAGAGAGTGTGAAAGATGAACCCCGCTCTGGAAGGCCGTCGACGTCAACTACTGACGAAAATATTAAAAAAGTACTTGATTTAATAATGGGAGACCGCAGATTAAAAATTAGAGAGATAGCCGAGATTATAGGCATCTCTTATGAACGAACTCAAAACATCATTGTCAACGAGTTGGGTTTCCACAAGGTGTCTGCGAGGTGGGTTCCGCGACTGATTTCAGTTGAACAAAAAAGGACGCGATTGACTATTTCACGCGACTGTTTGGAGTTATTTGAAGCCGATGCAGATGACTTTTTGAATCGTTTTGTTACTATGGACGAAACATGGGTTCATTACTGTACACCGGAAACAAAACAACAATCAAAACAGTGGAGAAGACCTGGTTCACCACCCCCTAAAAAGGCTAAGTCGATTTTGTCGGCAAATAAGGTGATGGCTTCAGTATTCTGGGACTCGAAAGGTGTGATTATGATTGATTATCTTGAAAGAGGTCAGACTATAAACTATGATTACTACTGCACCTTACTACGTCGTTTACGAGGAGAGGAAATAAAAGAAAAACGTCGAGGAATGCTCAGAAGAAAAGTCCTGTTTCATCAAGATAACGCCCGTGTTCACACGTCAGTACAGTCAATGGCTGAAATTCACAACTGTGGCTTTGAACTGTTACCGCATCGGCCGTATTCACCTGATCTGGCACCATCAGACTTCTTTCTGTTCCCTAACCTAAAAAAGCACTTGGGAGGTCAAAGATTTTCGACAAACGACGAGGTCAAAGCAGCTGTAGACTGATATTTTGACTCTAAGGAAGAATCATTTTTTTTCAACGGTCTAAATGCTTAGAAGGGGAGGTGGCAAAAGTGTATTGAACTTGATGGTGATTATGTAGAAAAATAAAAATATAACTGATTTAGTATGGTTTATTTTCTTGGTTAGGCCGAGTACTTTTCAACCCACCCTCGTATATCTATGATTTCTAATTAATTATAATTATTGTATTAAGACTTTTGTGTTAAACTGTACGCCCTTATGTACTAGCAGCCATATAGCTTTTATATACAATCAACCGGGAGCACACTTGGCAGCGCCCGCGCTGGCAGCCAGTGTTGCCAACTTGACTGGTTTCCCATTAGATTTGACGGGACAGCGAAGTTGGTAACGGGAAAAAGATGCGTTTAACGGCTAACGGATTTTTTAACGGGACAACAGAAATTTATGTTTTTTAGATTTGTTTTCGAAGTAGAAATAATTTGGAAATGGCAAAAATTAAATTATAATTTTATTCATTTTTTGTTTAAAAATACGAAAAAATGTGCATTCTTATCTTTAAAAAGTTGAGGGAGGAAATTTTCATTTGACGTAATTCTTTTATATACAGCTCGGAAACTGTTTTGTCGTTGGTCGACCAAAATAATGCGCTACTGTTGAATATATAGAAAACTATCAACTACTCTATTTATTTCATTCTCTCTGTTTACTGTTTGAGTCGCATATCCTTTAAATTTGTGGTATCCTTGTCTATGAGATCATATGTACAACGTCTAACTCTAATCTATTTTTGTTATTATTGTCCTCCTATTTAATTCTCAAAATAATTCTTTTGTTTGTAATACGGATGTTTGATCTGTAATAAAAGTTTTTGTTGAATACTCGCATTGTCTTTATTAAAAATGGGAAAAAATTCTAGAAATCTTACTTATAAACAAAAATTCCGTAATAAGTGGCTTCAAGATATTCTATGCAATGATTGTATCGTGCGAAAAGAAATAAGTCCAGGAGACTTTGTGGCGTCTTGTAAATATTGTATGTGTGTTGTAAGTAAAAATAACAAATATTGACGAAGTGTACTAGAATGATTCGGTCACTACAAATGAATGATTGACGCTTGTCCACCGTACTTGACGGTATTATAGTGTTCTCTACAACAGGAGCTAGATTTTAATGTTGGCAGCACTGAATGCTTGTCAAATTTTCATTACCAAAGCAGTGTTGCCAAATTGGCAGGTTTTCCGTTAGATTTGACGGGACAGCGAGGTTGGCAACGAGAAAAAAATTGTGTTTAACAGCTAACGGATTTTTAAACGAGACAACAAAAGTTTATGTTTTTTTAGGTTTGTTTTCGAAATAAAAATAATTTAGAAATGGCAAAAATTAAATTATAATTTTATTCATTTTTTTAGTTTAAAAATACGAAAAAATGTGCAATACATTCTTATGTTTAAAAATTGAGAAAGTAAATTTTCATTTGACGTAATTCTTTTAAATACAACTCGGAAACTGTTTTGTCGTTGATCAGCCAAAATGATGCGCTACTGTTGAATATATAGAAAACTATCAATTACTCTATTTATTTCATTCTTTACTGTTTGAGTCGCATATCCTGTGAATCTGTGATATCCTTAAAAGTAAATAAGTTTTAGTTCGATAAAATAACTTTATTACCTATAGCATGTAGTAGATCGTGCTGTTACAAATCTCAAATAGAAAATGTTCGGTTCCCAATGGATCTCACAGACTCAACAGAGTACCTACTGGAGCCCGAAGTGACCCATTTGAATGATCGATCCGAATGCACCAGTACGCGTGACGAAATGTACTAGAATGATTCGGTCACTAGAAATGAATGATTGACACTTGTCTACCGTACTTGACGGGATTTGACGCGATTATAGTGCTCTCTACAACGGGAGCTAAATTTTAATATTGGCAACACTGCGAATGCACGTCCGATTTTGCTAGCAATCTGCTTTCGCGCTTATGTAGCACTCGCCTTTATAAATTTAAATAACCAAAATATATTATAATTTTAATTCCATTATTCCCGTTTTGTAAATTTTAGCCTAAAAGTGTAATTTATAATACTTTACTTAATTTAATATATGTGTGTGTATTTTGTCGGTGAAAATAGTGATAATTAGAGGATTACTGAACTTTTATTTTAACACCCGATAGGTGCACAACCATAGTTTTAAAAAGAGCTGATGTGAAAAAATAAATAATTGGCGTGGAATACAGTAGTATCTAAACTTATCGATTTAAGCGACTCGATTTATTGGAATGTTTTAAGTAAGCAAGTATCGTTTATGATTTGTTAAAAACCTGCTAAAAATGGATTAGAGTTAATTGTTTAGTGAAATAAAACACTACAATCAGATAACTGGTGTTTGACTATCCTCTGATTTACTTTAATTTAGACCTTGCTGTGAAAAAATGAACAAAAAACAATATTTTCGTTGTGTTTCACCTAAGTTTTTTTTTAATACACGGTCGTTTTTGGTAGTACAATTTTTACAGCAAGTCTCTAAATATTCAAATAAGTTTTCGTGAGACTTAAAAGATATTGACAAAAGTTAAAATATTCATAAATCATGGCACCTACTGTCATAAAAGCACTTTTGTTATGATGATACATTTCCTAGAAGCAACTAAACATTTATTGCTTTAAAATAGGTACCCATTTTACTCTGATTGCCTGTGTATTACAAATGCTGGTATTTTCATCAAAAATACACAAATAGTCATAACTTTTACGGAGATCAAGTGAGAGCTCTATCATAGAGATATTTATTACTGCAAACAACCCCAACTATCGCCATGTTTAATTTGTTCCACGATTTTTTACCCAACCTGTATTTATAAACTAAATCTAGGGATAAGCCCTTAATCCTAAATTATTTACGACTTTATAGCTTAAAATCTTTTTAATTTCGATAAAAAGTTTATATACAGATTAAAACCTTTTTTATTCTATTTTCCAAATTTAAAATGTAAATTAAAAAAATATGGCAGCAAAATTGCAAGTACCTTTACGTCAAGGAAAATAAAAATTGGGTGCGTTTGGCAGAAAAAAGCGCTAGCAAGCGCTTACTAGCGCTAAAATAGTTTTCTGCCAGGACACGATTGCTACTTCAGTAGCGCTGACACAATCCGCCATTTTGCTTATTTAATTTGTTTGTTTTGAAGTAGAGTTTATAAGTTGTTTTTTTGCAATATTAGTTTTAAGTAATATAATGACATGAATAGAGATATACATGTTATTAACAATTCATGATTGGTAAGTTTTTAATATGAATACTTCACAAAAATATATTTAAATTAGGTTAGGTTCCCCGGTTAAAACTAACATCGTGTCCTAGAGGAAAATAGCTACTTAAGATTTGACAGCGCTTACCGCTTACGATCGCCATTTTGCTTACAAGCGCTTGCTAGCGCTTTTTTCTGCCAAACGCACCCATTGTTCTATTGATATTAACGAATGAATAGGGATTAGGTTGTTTGTCTTTTTTAATTTAACGTGCCGCCTGTTTACGGGGTGGTCAGGTGCCTGACTACTAAAGTAATTTTGCACAATACCTATATCTATAAGCCTATATTAGTAATGTCTATGATACAAAATCATTAATATATTATAATAATCAGTGTTACGTTAACAATGTTTGATATGGATAGTTTAGTTAAGAAGGTGGAAAAGTATTATAAGAAGTAATTTTACTATAAAATTTTGTAAGTTGTACGAAATACCATGTTAATGCACCACGTATTTGCTGAGTTATGAAATTTTAATGATTAAACTTGTTATAAAAGCAACAGTTAAATGCAAGTAATGTATTCATTGTTTAACTCCTAAGTAAACGCCTCACAAACAATGTCTCCGTTTACCTTTTTCCTGTTCTGTGCACAAGTGTATTTAATTCAGGTAATTAAATTAAAAAAATAGATTGTAAAGTCTCCGCATAATGTATTGTAAAGAGAATCACTTGTATTTTATCGCAGGAACAGATTATATTTCAATCCCATAATATATTTAATTGTATATTTTCAGAATGCATACTGCCAGTGTTTGGAAACCGGACGCGGCTTAGGGTATGCTCCGGCTATTATCGCTGAAAATGAGCTCGGTTGCGGAGCCACTCTTGCGGCAGATATATCGTACGGTCCTGGCTTTAATCCTGGCATTGGATACGGATATGGATACGGTCTCACTGGTCCAGCTGCTCTGTCTGGTCCCGCTGCGTATGGTACAGGCCCAGCTTATGGCGGCGCTGGTATAGGAGACGTAGTGGTCACTGGTGAGATGCCAGTCGTCGGTACTTCTCTTGTCGCAGGTCAGGTGCCCATCCTTGGTGCCGTGCGGTTCGGAGGTGATGTTACTGCTGGTGGTGTGGTGTCCATCACCGGAAGATGCGGCTGCGGTTGCGGTTGCAACGGACCCTATGGGTACTGATATGTAGAATAACACGACTTAGTTTGAATAGTTAGTAATGTGTATTTTTGTAAATAAAAGAAGTACAAATGTTTATAATTATATGTTCTAATATTTTATTTACCGCCCCAGATGAAAATTTTAGTTTTTTTAATAGCTTGCATAGGCTAACTTCGGCTACTAGCAAATAAGGTTCTATTACGCTAGTCACGTGTGTATTGGCGGACTTTCTCCAAATATTTATGATTTTTTAAAATTGGAAAAATTTCATTATTGTCCAATTAAACTTAATATTTAAAATTAAAAAAGTCATAAATTTGGTATCAACGATTAGTAATAATAATAATAATAATATTCCACAACTATCACACAAAGCCATCTAGTCCCAAGCTAAGCAGAGCTTGTGTTATGGGTACTAGACAACTGATAAACAATATTAGTTTATTACTTGGAAAAGTGGCGTATGGAGAGTTATGGTATGTGGAGATATTTGTATGTGTGCTCGTACGGAACTCCGCGTCATTGAGAAAAAAAAATTAACAGCGGCACGATATGTAACTGAGATTTCGGGAAAAAATGTGGTGTCATTTGCCTCTTTTATAGTAGACCGATTTGTTTTATCCATGATAAAGGCGCGCAATAGTCATTGAGTACCTTGGAGACGTTGAAATCAAAGAATGGATGGGATAAGCTTGGAAGATAAATTAACAAAATAAATATACTTTTGAAATATTATGTAAAAAATATATTTTTCTGTATAATTTTTTTTCTTAATTTGATTAATTTTTGTCATTTGCAGCAATTTTAAATGGATGAATAATTAGCAAAATCCAAAATAATAATATACGTTGTCACATATTATATCCATGCTCAGATGAAGTAAAAAAAGGTAGATATTGCACCTAGAACAAGAAAGTGTAACCAATTTTATAACTTTGTGTGAGTCAGAGGAGTGTTGCCACTTTTTTTAAAAGTCCCTGGAAATCGAGATACAATACTACACAATTATAAGAGTAATATGCGATGCGAATGTAAAACTATATCTGTCTGTTTTAATAAATTTCAACAATTTGACAATTCAAAAAAAGATAAAGCATGTAGGAGGCGTCTGTAGATATATAGATAGATAGATTGTCCAGTGAGCATGTAAGCATCGATAAAATATACAACATAATATGTAATGTAAATCATGTTTATTATAAAAAATTACTCAATACTAAAAAAACTAGTTGGAATAAAAAATATACTTTTCTTTAAGAGAAAAAAAAGTATATTTTAGTAAATGCAAAATAGAACAAACTCCAGCCGGGGGCACAAAGGATTGTTTTAATTTGTACCCCGGCTAGGAGAGATACGTAGTGTCAAACGGAGAGGACACCAAGTCTCGGTTAAAAAGAAAGGTATTCTGTGAGGTCGTGGTACCACCCCGGTTCAAGCTGGTCTGTCCATGCGATATCAATAGCCGCTGCGTAGCTCTACTACTGTCAAGCCAAGAGGATGGCTGCCATTTTGACTCATTTCGGCTCAGTTTTATAGCAGCTACCCTTCATTTTTTTAAAGGATAGGGAAACAAACGAGTAAACAATCCACATGATGGTAAGTGTTTGGTGTGGCAAATAGACATCTGCATATATCCTTAATTACCAATCAAAATGCAGATGCGCTGTCACCCATGAAGACTAAGATGGAATGCCTCATTTCCAGTAAAAAGGGTCTCCGGTTCTCTACATTCACCATACGAAACGTCGGAATTAAGCACTATTTTACGCTGGTATTCTGTGAGATCGTGGTCATTCCCTGGTTGAGCTGACCCATTCGTGCTATAACAATACTACAAATAGTATAACTGCAGCATGGCTCTACCACTTAAAAAAAATCATGTCTTACTAAAATATTCGTTGGTAGCCTAAAATCATAATCATAAATATTTTTTGATAGTAAAATAGTTTGTAAAGTACTCAACTATTAAAAAATTAAATATTTATCTTGACTTCAATTTGATGTAATATATAACAACTAATTTAAAAAATATGCTGATTACATATATTTTATAACAGCCTAAAATTAATTACCCAAATCTTGGATCATTAGAAATAAGAAATACTGGCAACATTCTCCTGTTACGTAATAATCTCGAAACATTGACATTCGTGCTTCGAATTACCTTCAAAATTGTGTTGGAATAACAAATTAAAATATAGTTAAATGAGTGTTTACGAGTGAAACGACTTCATCTTCAGACTTTTTGTTCACTTTAGTATTGTTTTTGTAACATTTAACTACACAGGACGGCATTTTGTAGGAAAATATACTGCACGACGCCCCGGGAAGTACTGAGCGAAAATGAGCGTAGTTTGATGCACGTGTGTGCGTGAACGCGTGTGCTTACATAAAGGAGCGGAGATTTTTCGCTTCACCAATAACAAAGGCCGCGCTGTATCTACCTTTTTTTACTTCATCTGAGTATCCATGGTATTTTCTTTATACACACTTTTTTGCGTTCCTCTAAATTTTTCCATGAGTATATGAAGATGATATAGTTTAATGTCTATGTATGTTCTAACTTAACGTCTATGTATACAAATAATAAACGTACGACATGTTTTGAAACTATTTTTTTACTTGCCGCTAAGAAAATTAAAAAAAAATTCAAAAATAGGGGGGAAAGCTAATTTCACCACGATTTTCGAAAATCGAGTTTTCATCGGATCCCGACGTTTTGAGATCCCAGGAAGCTATTCTGATTTTACTCACGTGGACGTCCGTACGGATGTATTTATGTATGCGCGCGCGCATACACAAAGGCGCAAAGATAAAGTAATAGAAACTAACATTAGAATAAGACATTATTTCATGCATAGATTTTTTACATTTCTCGGCCCTTTTTTGTATAATCAAGTCAATGCAATTTTGTATATATATCCATTAAAAATGGCAGACTGTAAGAAGGTAATTCGAACATGGTTACAAAATTTGTCATACGATGATACAGAGAAGTTGCTGATTGTTTTAAGTTAATTAATATCATAAGTAAATTAATTATAATGTATTTTACCCAAATAACCCTAATTAGTTAGTACGTTATTCATTTTATATAAGAAACAGAAAATATTTGTTAATGTATCTTTTAGCACATACACCTGAGGTACAGGTTTATCCTAGTTCAGGTGCCTGTTATTGTAGACTATTTTTAAGTTAAGACTTATTGGAATAATTTGTACATTTTATCAAAATAATTTAAATTATTATTAAAAAAAGTGGCTAATGTGGCACGTTGCCAGGTTTGTACAATGCACGTGTTATGACTCAATTTACTCTATTTAGTCGGTACTTTTATACAGGATCAAATTATGAACTGCCGTGAAAAAAGAACACAACAAAGGACAAAAGCAACTCATTACCTGTAATAGGAAAGCACTTACCGGGGTGGGTCTTCTGACTTTGGTCTCAGGCCTCGAGGCTGATGACGCTTCGTAACAAGTGGCCGAGCGGCGGCAGCGGACGTCCTTTTATCTTCTCGGCCATCTCCACTTCCATCCAAGCGGAGCGCGCTTTTTTCATTGGCCATTAGGGATCATTGAAGAGATTTTTCCTGGATCCGACGTAGTGACGAGGATAGCTCATGTTAAGACCGCAACCGGGTCATATATACGTCCTGTTATCCGTCTCTGTCCTTTACCTAACCAATAGTTTTCGAAATGTATTTTTAGGTTAGGTTAGTAATTAAAATTAGGTCTTAGTATTGACTTTATTTAGTTTGAAGGGAACCCTTCAAGCCGGAGGGAATGGATGCGCCACAACGAACACACATCTGCGTTCATTCAGTTAGTTGGCTATATTAGCTGGCATTATTTCCTTCCTATTCACTACTGTTTCCCCTCCAGCACGGACACGCCGATCGACTGACTGAACGAATGCAGATGTGTGTTCGTTTCGGCGCAAACATTCCCCGGCTTGAAGCGTTCCCTTCAAAACTAACTAAAATCTTAGTAGTCGACTAAGACATAATTTCAATACTAACCTAATCCAGATATACATTTAGAAAACTATTGGTTAGGTAAAGGGCAGAGACGGACAACAGGACGCATATATGACGTCTTAACACGAGCTATCCTCGTTACTCCGTCGGATCCAGGAAAAACCTCTTCAATGATCACTAATGGCCAATAAAGAGGCGGCACGTTCTCTTTAATGAGAATAACTACAGTTCCGACTGTTAACTAAGCCATAGTTACCATGTTCCATTTCCGCCGAGAATGCAACGTATGCAGATATTCCATTCTCCATTGCTTCCAAAATGACTACACTAGCCTGTGTTATAAGTTATAACGTGAAATAACATGGAGTTTAGTAGTTTAGTTTAGTTATATATATACATATATATAGCGGGTAAATACTTCAAAGGTTAGATTCAAAAAATGTGCTCTACGTGCTCGCTGTAAATTTAATAGTACGCAAGCAAACCGGGTTCGATCCCCGCCGGCACCAATAAAATTGTTAATTGCAAATTTTTTTAAAGTACCTATATACTAATTTGTTAACTTCATGCCCAAAAATCACATTCTCCTTTATGAGTGTTCTTTTCTTTTTCTATTTCAAATATTACGTTTTATTGTACAATAATTAAATTTTTGCAATTTTGATAGTCCGGCAAAACACATTTGAGCAATATAGAAAATTATTTAATCCAAACCTAGCGGTTACCTAAGTTAACCTAAGTTAGCTTATGCAAGCTGTTACTTAACTTAAATTCCGGTTTGTATTGTTACGAGCTTGAGGTTAGTGACAATAAAAACTGCCGATTGAATTACCAAAATTTGCACTTTAATTTTCTTTACACCAATTAAAACTTAAAACACTAATAATTAATCACACTGATTCACTTTATTTCGCTCCGAAGCTTCGCTTGTCCGGCCAAATTCAATACTTCCCCGATCGCATCTTGCAGCGCCTTTAAATACACATTATCACCGAAACATCCAGAATATTCAAGTAAATACGCGCGCCAATCGACAAGGCGTCGAAAGTTCGAGTGTCGGGCTTCTAGAAGCTTAGTTCTTCGTTTCGATACTAGATGGCGCTGTCGGTTGAAAGATTAGTATAATAATAATAATAATAATAATAATATTCCACAACTATCACACACAACGCTATTTAGTCCCAAGCTAAGCAGAGCTTGTGTTATGGGTACCAGACAACTGATATACATATTTATATATTTCTAAATACATAAATATTATAGATAAATTACACCCAGACACAGAACAAATGATCGTGCTCATCACACAAACATTTGTCCTGGGTGAGAATCGAAACCACGACCACCGGCATAGCAGTCAGGGTCACTAACCACTAGACCAACAGGCCAGTCTATTTATTAGTGATGTCATTTTCTGGAAAGCTCCCCTCGCTCCCGTCCCCGACACTAGATGGGGCTAGTACCGGGTACATGACGTCAACTTAGGCGCGCAACAGTATATTAAAAAAAAGATTAAAATTCCATCTGGTGCGGGAAATAAAATATTTACATACAATAATAAATATTTGTATTTCTTTTATTAAAAAAAAACACATCACTAACTATTCAAACTATTATGTTGTGATTTTCTACCAGTACCTATAGGGTCCATTGCAACCGCAACCGCAGCCACATCTTCCAGTGATGGACACCACACCACCAGTAGGAACATCACCTCCGAACCACACGGAACCAACGATGGGCACCTGACCTGCGACAGGAGAAGTACCGACGACAGACATCTCGCCAGTGACCGCTACGTCTCCTATACCAGCGCCGCCATAAGCCGGGCCTGCACCATATGCAGCAGAACCTGCCAGAGTAGCTGGACCAGCGAGACCGTATCCATATCCGTATCCAATGCCTGGAGCAAAGCCGGGACCGTAAGCTATATCCGTCACAAGAGTGGCTCCGCAGCCGAGCTCATTTTCAGCGACAATAGCCGGAGCATACCCCAGGCCACGTCCGGTGTCCAAACACTGGCAGTATGCATTCTGAAAATATACCATTAAATATATTATGGGCTTGAAATATAATCTGTTTCTGCGATTAAATACAAGCGGTTCTACTTTACAATATATTAAGCGGCGACCTTACAGGTGATTTTTACAAACCTGAATTTAGCTTTATATTTTTAAACGAAGAACTCCTTAATGTAATTACCTGAATGAAATACACTTGTGCACAGAACAGGAAAAAGGTAAACGTCGACATCGTTAGTGAAGCGTTTTCTTAGGAGTTAAACAATGAATACATTACTTGCATTTAACTGTTGCTTTTACAACAGCTTTAATCATTAAAATTTCATAACGCAGCAAATACGTGGTGCATTAACGTGTATCCCTGACCAAACTGTTGCGAAAGTGCGATTTTCAGACTCTATTATCTTATTAGTTATGAAAAATAAACTACATCTAAAAGCACATTATTAATGTTCGATATCTTATCATCACAATCCACGTTCTAATTTGTTTTTATGTGCTATAAATACATTTAAAATAAACTTTTAAAAATGACTAAAATTCATCTGTTGCTAAACGCAACGCTCTTATCATTTAAGGATTACACTAATGGATAGATAATTTAAAAATCTATATACTCCACCTTTTATTTAATTTTTTAAGTTCGTTTTTCTTTTTTAATTTAAATAACTTCTAAAACTGTGTGAATTTTATGATAAAGGGGCGTGCAGAGTGCGGGAGGCATTACGCTGTATGCGTTCGTATGAGGTAGCTGTGTCGCTCGTTGCCGTCGTCGACGTTCCGTATTTCGCCGCAAACATAATATTATTTGAGTACCTACCAACCGATGCGCTTACGTGTTTTTTAATACAAAAAGATGCTACGATTGTGTGATTAGTGTAAAACCCTAAATTCAAGAAGAATAAGCGTCAACGACGTCAAAATGCTCTAAAGATGAATGAAATTCTGTAAGTAATTTGATGTATTATGCAAAGTTCACTTACTTTTATTCCGTTAAATTCCTACGTGTTATTACATAGTATATTTTTATTTTAGGAGGAGAAGAAAAATACCTTAATGCGAATTTGACGACAAAAATAATTATTCAAGTTTACCAATAATGGAAAATGATAATGGGTAAGTCGGGCGCACTTTTGAGTCCATAGAGTAATGAAATTATAACCAGAATAAATTATGAAATTTGATGTGATATTTTTTGTTGTTACCTTATTATAAATAATATGAACCTTTTCAAATATATAGCTAAAATATGTATCTAAATAATTTATTACAAGTAATTCCGTTTTGTATTCATGCAAGATCTAATATAATTTATTCTTTATTGCAGGCGAACAATGACGATACGGCAGTAAACGACTTGAGTCAAGAAACAATAAAATTAAAGTACCTATAACTGTCTTGGTTCAACTGAAATGGTTAAAGATGTAAAGGTTTGTTTATTTAATTTTTTGGTTTGTAGATATTATGGTGCACAAATGTGTACTTACCCAATAAAAATACTTTAGTAGGTATTGTTATTAGGTACACACTTGTGCTTGTGATTACGTAAAAGATATCTAAGTAAGTACTGTAAAATGTCCTAATTTGACTTACCTAGCCTTAATTTGCCTAAACCGATCATTTGAATTTCATTAGTAGGCTATTCGAGCTAGAGTTAAAGTTAAACTTAAAGTTATAGCCTATATACATCCCAATCCTGGGCACAGGCCTCCGCTCATTTCTGAAAGGGTCCTAGGCAAGGAATTGTCCACCGCGCTGCCCTAATGCGTGTTGGCGAACTTCGCATGTCTTCGAAATATTTTTTTTCTTATTTCTCAGACATGCAGGTTTCCTCACAATGTTTTCCTTCACCGCTGAGCACGTGGTAAATCAACACTTAAAATTGCAATTACAATTTCATTGGCGCCGGCGGGGATCGAACCCGGTTTGCTCGCGCACTGTGAAAATTTCAGCGAGCGCTAACCATCTGAGCAACCACGGCTCCTCTCCACTCGAGCTAGAGACTTTATTTTATTTATTATACGATATTTGTCGCATGCCAGCGCTTACTTTTCATTCCGGCAAAAAGTTGTGAAACGTCTGTGAACGTCAGAATTGTGCAAATGTTGGTCGCAGATATTTTACCTGCACTTCAAAACCTTTATTGTGTGAGTAGTATAAACTATTTTTACGGATTTGATGAACCATATTAAATAAAAAATAGTCTCATATCTTTCTCTCTATGTTTTGATGTTCCAAAACGAGTTTGAGTTGGTAAAATCAAGGCAAACTTAGGGTAGGGTTGTCAATTATTATTTTTATAATAAAACTAGTGAAATTCCGCGGTTTTATATGCGCAAGCGTGAACGTAGTTAGAACATAATATAATCTTTACATAAATTTTTACATAAATATCCTAAAAAAATCTTATTATTTTAATACGTTACTAGCTATAAAATTAACAAGTTTATTGCATTTTTATTTAAGTAATTTTTTATGCAATTTCTTTATCTACGTCTATTTTTAGGAACCTTTATTTGGTCTGAATCATACATAACACTATATTACTGATTTACTTACTTATACGTAGTTTTATTTTTTTGCAGTTACAAATATCTTGTGAGGTTGAAAAAGACAGTAATGAAAAAATAATAAGAAGAATAATATTTGACGTCAGCCACTTCTTTTCACAAAAATTTCAAATCATGTTCCATTAGGTTGCAGCTTCATCGAACTACAACTTATCGGAGAAACACAAAAGGCTTAGAGTCAAAATTTACGTTTAAATGCCAATTATGTAACCAAAATTTGTAATAGTAAAAGATGATTGTAGTCAAAATTATTTATCATTAAATGAATGTGCAGTCGCAGGTATGATTGAAATCCCCCCCGATCGGGTTCCCGCCTTGTCGTGGCGGGGGAGCTTAGTAGCCGTGGCTTGGTCTCCCGCGGTGAACAAAGAGGAACCCAAATGGCTGGTCCGAGGTGGAGGGCCAGCCTGAGGTGGCCACTCCGAGTGGGCTTGGGAAGCCCGCTTCGGATGTGTGTTGGTGGACTGCGGTGAGAGGTGTGTCCTCCCCACCTACCGCTGCAGCCGAGGTGGAGTCGCGGAGGAAGAGGAGTGTTGGTATGGCGATGCGCCACTCGCCCTATCCTCCGCGACTCAACGGGGCCGCACCGTTGATGCGGTGGTGGTGGGGCTGCTGGGGGAGAGGATTGTCGGTATTGCGAGGCCCGCTCGCCCTACCCTCCGCAGCCGAATCTTGGTTGGCGGCGGAGCCATAGACCAGATCCGCCGCTGGGGTCGGGAAGGCTAGTACTTCTAAGTGCTCGTTTTTCCTGGCCCCATGGCCTTCTTGCATTGGACGTGGGGGCGTCCGTTGCGTAGATGAAATTGGAGGCCGAGAAGGAAGGCGCCCCATGTGTTCTGGTGCGCCTTACCTGTGAAGGAGAACGGGGAGGAATATTCCGCTCCCGAGGAGGTGCTGCCATGGGGCGGCAGGCGCTGGTGGGGCTGCGGATGTGTGCGAAAGCGTTCCCGTGGCCCTGCCAATAAGCGACAAAGGTGGAACACCATGGGGTTTTAGTCGGTGCGAGTCCGACATAACCCGTCCTTACCCCCGCGAGGCGGGTATGCGTAGGCATTTCCCCATATTAAAAAAATATCTATTGTTATCAGTAATATATATATACATACCCAATTATTGAAAAAATGGGAAAGTGCAAAATATTAGTGAAAAATAGGAAAGTGTTTCCATAGAAAATAAAATTTTGACTGTAGGACTGTCAACCGTGAAGAACTGTACACAGTGATGGAGAAACTTGCACGTCTCCAACCAGCTCCGGTCAATCGCTCGTCCCCGTATGACCTCATACCGCATAACAGACAGTCTCAAAGTTACAAGAGCTGGGGTAGGAAGCTTTCCGTCATTGGCCGTACTGACTAGACCTTGCGCCTGCAGACTTCCGTTCTTTACCCGGCCAGTTGATTTCTTCAAGAACGGCATCAATAAACTACCACTGCGCTGGCAAAGATGCATCACACAGATTGTCTGGGTGATTAATTTGAATATGAAATAAAAAAAATTTATTCAAATAACCAGTTCAGTTTTATCTATTATGTCAATAAGATCAAAAATATTATTCATGTATTTTGTATCTAAATGTAATTAAAAAAAAAAAATATATATATATATATATATATATATATATATATATATATATATATATATATATATATATATATATATATATATATATTCATTTAATAGCTGCAGCTGTTTGTTTATAATTTAAGGAAGTTAAAAAAATTTAATCAATTTCTTACATTCAAGATAATAAAATTTACTTTTTATTTTATTTTGTTCTATTTATTAATACCCACCCATTATTACGAATCACAAATAATCACAATACCTCATTAGTTATTGTAATTGGGTAAAAAATATCTATTTAGTTACTAATTCCTACCCAGTAGTTAAATATTAAAATAATAAATGTAGCATTATAAACAGTAAATCTCCCTCAAACTCAATTTACTAATAGTGTTCCTAAATAAGGAATAGCAGATAAAAGATTAGTAATAACTATTGCTCCTCAAAATTATATTTGACCTCAAGGTAAAACATATCCTAAAATTCAGTAGCTAAATAAAATAATAATACCTACTATTCAAGTATATTTTCAATATGTAAGTAAATGAAAATAACAAAAATAGAGCACCATTAGCATGTAAAGTTCGAATCCATACTTAAAACTTCAACAAATATTATAATTTACACTATAAAAGCTAATTCAATATTAGCAGTATAGTATATAGTTAAAAATAATCAAAATAGTCATTTTTATTAATTAGATAATATATGAGAAAACATAATTCTAATATTATGCAACTAATATACCGAATAAAGAAAATTAAAATACATTTATCATTGTCTGCCGTGCCTCTTTCCATAAGATAGTTCATTGACATTGAAAAAATAATACTACGTTCGTACCAGTAGGTGGCGTCTAGCAGATTTCTTACTCGATATATGTATTGTAGCGAGAGTCGGCGGACGGAACTTTCAAGGTCGGGTATGGCCTGAACATGTCATTTCGTACAACTTACAAAATTTCTTCGTATAATATTTTTACTGAATTATTAATATCAAACATAGTTAACGAAACACCGATTATTATATTATATTAATGATTTTGTATTATAGACTTTACTATCATAAGTCATTGATATATTTTTTGACTGATTTCCCAATTGTAATGTAAAATGTATAAATGTTGTTTACCTTTATTAATTTTTTCAACATCATTATAGCCCATTACAAGTCCAACGCTGAACTTAGGCCTCCCCCATGGAATGGCACAAAGTATGGTCCTGAGCCACCTGCATCCATCGACTTCCAGGTCTTACCAGCTCGTCACTCCATCTAGTAGAGGTCGTACACTACGCCTACCAGTACAAGACTGCCACTCGAGAATCGTTTTTTCCCATAGGTTATCAGTTCTTTGAGCTATATGGCCGACCCATTGCAAATTGAGCTTACTAATCCGTTGATCTTTATCGGTCACTCTAGTTCTATTGCGGAATTCCTCATTTTTAAATTTATCACGCAGAGAAACCCCGAACAAAGTTCTCTCCATAGCTCGCTGAACGACCTTGAGCCTCCTCATATGGCCAGCAGTGAAGTACCATGTCTCAGATCCATAAGTTATCTCTGGCAACACGCACTGGTTGTACAATCTTGTTTTCAGGTTTTGAGGTATACCTGATGAGAAGATGTGTCGTAATTTCCCGAACGTTGTCCAGCCCAGTTTAATCCGTCGATTGACCTTGCGTTCGAAGTAGGATTTACCTAGTGGGACTATTTGTCCCGGGTAAACGTACTCGTCAACAACTTCGAGCTTAGCGCTCCCAACAACTACCGGTATAGTTGTGACATGGACATTAAACATGATCTTTGTTTTATCCATGTTCATCTTAAGACTTATCTGTTAGGAGACACTATTAAGGTCATTGACCGAAGTGCTAGGGGCCTCCAGCGATTCTGCCATAAGGACTATATCGTCGGCAAATCGAAGGTGAGTGAAGTACTCGCCATTGATGTTTATACCGTATCCTCTCCAGTTCGGTAGCTTGATAACGTCTTCCAATGCAACTGTGAAGAGTTTCGGAGATATAAGATCACCCTGTCATACACCTCTCTGCAGTTGGGTAGGTATCGTACTCTGATTCTGTACTCGGATAGCCATTGTAGCCCTACTGTACAAACAATTCATTACTTTGATATACCGACAGTCCGCAGGCAGAATCAAAGGCTTTCTCATAGTCCACATACGCGAGACAAAGTGGCAAATTGTACTCCTTGGTCTTCTGTACAATCTGCCGCAAGGTATGTATATGGTCTATGGTACCGAATCCTTTTCGGAAACCGGCTTATTCGCCATGCTGGAAGTCGCCAAGCCTGCGTGCGAGACAATTCGTAATGACTCTCGAAAACAGTACGTAGACGCGGCTCAGAAGGGAAATCGATCTGTAGTTCTTCAAGAGAGTGTTGTCGCATTTCTTGAAGAATACTTTTGCTCCACGCCTCCGGAGTGGTGCCACCATGAAGGACGGAATTAAAGAGCTTCAGAAGAATTTTATTTACCGGTTTTCCAACCACTTTCAGAAGCTCCGAAAACGTTCATCAATGATATCGACTAACTATAAATCGATTGATATGCACACTACTATTAACACCTTTTTTCTTACATGGGGAAATGCCTACGCATACCCGCCTCGCGGGGGCAAGGACGGGTTATGTCGGACTCGCACCGACTAAAACCCCATGGTGTTCCACCTTCGTCGCATATTGGCAGGGCTACGGGAACGCTTTCGCACACTTCCGCGGCCCTACCAGTGACTGCCGCCCCATGGCAGCACCTCCTCGGGAGAGGAATATTCCTAATCGTTCTCCTTCCCAAGTAAGGCGCACCATAACACATGGCACGCCTTCCTCCACGGCCTCCAATTACATCAGCGCAACAGACGCCCCCGCGTCCGATGCGCGAAGGCCATGGGGCCAGGAAAAACGAGCACTTCGAAGTACTAGCCTTCCCGACCCCAGCGGCGGATCTGGTCTATGGCTCCGCCGCCAACCAAGATTCGGCTGCGGAGGATAGGGAGAGCGGCGCCTCGCAATACCGACAATCCTCTCCCCCCGCAGCCCCATCACCACCGCATCAACGGTGCGGCCCCGTTTGAGTCGCGGAGGATAGGGCGAGTGGCACATCGCCATACCAACACTCCTCTTCCTCCGCGACTCCACCTCGGCTGCAGCGGTAGAGGGTGTGGAGTCCCCACTCGCTGCAGTCCACCAGCACACATCTGAAGTGGGCTCCCCAAGCCCACTCGGAGTGGCCACCTCGGGCCGGCCCTTCACCTCGGGCCAGCCACGTGGGTTCCTCTTTGTTCACCGTGGGAGACCAAGCCACGGCTACTAAGCCCCCCCTTCACGACAAGGCGGGAACCCGTTCGGGGGGGATGGTAACACCCTTAAGACTCAAAATTCGGATAATTGTCACTTCTAAGAACTAAGATATGCCTCGTTACGAGTAAAAAGGGTCTCCGATTCTCACCGATGTGAATATAAGGAAGCAATATGCTGCTATTTTACACCGAATATTCTATGCGAGCATGGTCTTTTCCAAGTTGAGCAGAAACATTTGGGGGGTAGCCATAATAAGCCATGACATCGGTCTAAGAAATATAAACGAAATGTAATTAAGGATATATTACGTCATATTTTTGTATGATTTAATTAAGTAAGTGATAATTGCATCAAGTCCTGTGAATGTGAATGAAAAATAAAATATGTTTGAAACTTAATAAAAACAACAAAAATAATTTTCGATTTTTCTACATTATTCGTCAGCCCTTTTAGTCCATCGCTGGATACAGTAATTTCCAAGCTCGACAAGCATTTTTTTAGTAAAACAGAAGTGAAAAACGAATTTACAGTCCAGTATGTGGTAAGTGGCTACTGCAGTCCTTGGACAAGTAAGACTGCAAGCAACTTCAAATAAAGAAGGCTATAGATGCATCACTTCTAATGATGAAATTGCGATGCCCGTAATTATAATGCACTAAAAGTTAAAATTAAAGTTAAAACCTATATACGTCCCACAGTAGGGCATAGGCTTCCTCTCATTTCTGAAAAGGTTTTACGGCAGGGGAATGTCCGCGTAGGTTTCTTCAGAACGTTTTCCTTTACCGCCGACCATGTGATAAAATTAACAATTTCATTGTTACCGGCGGGTATCGAATTCGGTTTGCTCGTGTATTGTGAAATTTACAGCAAGCCCTATAGCCCTGATCTACACCGCTCATAATGCATTATTTGTTTTTAATTCTTGATGTGACATTGACAAATGACGACGGCTCCTTATATGTTATTTTTGCACTGCTATTATTAGTTTGATTGGGATAAAGTAAGTTTTACGGAATGATAATAACCTCTGGAAATGAGATGATCGCTATCAAGTTATTTTTATTTGTTTTGTGTTCACTAATTTTGTAATACACGTGATTGAAAGCTGTGACTTAAAAATTCCCGTTGGGTTTCTTGCTAGTTCTTCCTAGGAAAGAGTTTTTTTAAACCTGTGGTAATTAAACAAAAGTGTGACTTTCAATAAGTATTATTTATAATCTATATTATAAATAATATTTATTGAAATTATATTACAAACAGGGAATAAGAATTAAGAGGAAAAACATAGATATAAATAACAATACTTTATTAAAATAATTTAACAGGAGTATTTTAAGCACCTTGTAAACCTTCACATTTATTGAAACCGTTTAGAGCGAAATTTCCCGGTCCAAATCCGTAGCTGGGTCCACCAAAACCTGGACCAAATCCAAAAGCAGGAGTTAAACCGTTACCATATCCTATTTCTGCTGCTGTGGGGAGAATGTTCTCGCTCACAATTCCAACGTTACCATTACCGCAACCGTATGAAACAGTTCCCGACCCTGTACTTGAAAGAGCACCTTCCAACCCGACAGTACCTAAGAATGGGAACTGACCATCAACGACTAGAGGACCTGTGTACTCATTGTCCGAGATAACAGAGACACCGATAGGCGAGATAGGGGAGGAACTTTTTACAATGAAACCATCACCATTCGATGAAGGAACTGTAGCTGGTCCTAAGGGTGTCCATTCGGAAGCAATCAAGGGAGCCGGTGCGCAAGGAGCAACAAATGGGGCTCCGTATCCAAATCCTGCACCTCCCCAACCCATACCCTCAGTAGCTACTTGGCCCGGCGTTAGCAAATTGCTATTAAGTCCGTTGCCTAGGCACTGACCTGCAATGACCTGAAATAATGAAATGAATACATGAAAAGTTTGACTAAAGAATTCGAATGTCCAAACCTAAGAGCGGGCAAACAAATTTAGATTTTGTATAGATTGGTTTTCTCTTCTTTTTTCTTAAACGTTACCCCGATAGTAGGACTTTCTTTTCGATCATGCAGACAGTTTTCATGCATGTATTGTATAAAAATATACATCAAGACCCGAAACAATTAATTGTAGACGGTACAAATACTTCTACTATGTGGGATTCAAAGCCGCGGCTCTGCAGCGACACGACCGAATGCCACTGTGTTACGGAGCCGTAAAATTTTAAGTCACTAATTATTTCTGTATTATTATCTTTTCGTATTCCATAGTTGGTTTGATCACCTATTGATAAACGAAGATGCAACGCTAGATGACGGACAGTTTTAGCGTTATAAAAGCCTATACTACACTCTTGTCCTGAACGAACATATATTGTAATCGGAGGGAAATACAGACGCTGACAAATTATTTAGCTGTTCCTCTTTAAATTGAATGACATTGTCGCCTGCTATCAACTGCAAGCAGTCGGTTAGGTAAACCTAGACCCAATATCTTAATACTTTTAATATAAAATTAATAACAATTTTTAACGGATGGCCTCCAATAAAAAAATAAATGCAAAATCGACTTCAATCAAAATATCATATCAATAATCACAGTATATGAAATTAATTATAATTCAACCTCACCTGAATTAGGGCTATTTGAACGCACACAAGAAGAACGGCTCGAGACATGTTTGTTTCTTCTACTTTAAGCCAAGTCGCAATGATATTCCAAACAAATTAAAAAAACCATTTATAGTCAAATATTTCATTATCCATTAAAATATTTTCAAAACTAAAATTACGAAATTAACAATAATTTATATTATAAGTACGTGTCTGATTAGAACTTGTTAAGAAATAACAGGAAAGATAATTATCAAAAGATTTTTTAAGTTCGCTCTGACTTTAAAAATATAAGAAATATAAACAAAACTAGTTTTTACGGATTGTATCGCGTTTATTAACATTTTGGGCCCTATTATATTGTCTATGGTACAAGGGGGACTGAGGTGCACGAAGTCCCAATGTCATAGTTAACCACGGCTACCTTCAGATAAAAAAACTTTTGGTTAATCCAAATCCAAACAAATTTTCACAAAAACCTTATTACTATTATTTCTAATTTTCCGATAATTTTATGTCATACGCCACGTGTAGACTCATTTCTCATATGATCGTCAATAAATGTTAAAAATCAGTCTCAATCAACAATAGAAAATTATTTTTGTTCTAATTTTACTATCTCGTGTAATTAAGCTATTGCGTTTCAAAATAATTTTATTATTGTTAATTGAAAAAACTTTTAACAGAATTATCTTAAAACGTATTACTTTAATTTTTAGGTATTGTTAGTCGGGCATTATCGTGGAAACTAGGTTTTTTTTACCTAACTCGTTAATAATTGTTTTTCTCATCAACTTTATTTCGTTTTCAAAAAAAATTTCATCTAGTCCGTCCGTCCGTCCGTAACCGGGACTTTAATTAGCATTCAACAAAGTACACTTTCTGGTCACTCCATCAAGTTAGGAGGTAAGATCTCATCATAGCTAACAAAACAAAGCCAAACTTGGCACACCTAGTTCTACTCTTGGAGGAGTTCTAGTAGCACATAGCGAAGTTCACCTTCAGTTCACTCCATAAAGTCCAAGACGTATAAGTATATTTATATATAAATCGTAAATACTTTTAGCGAAACAATATATTGTAATGAAAAAATGAATTGAAATTGAAATTTTGTATTTCTACGGTGATTGATATATGATCAGGAAAGAGCTAAGGGTCTGGTAACTCACCGGTCTCCGCCTTCCACTGCCTCACGCTGCTGGAGCTCGGTGAGCTCGTTGGCTGATTAGGTGACTCGAAGGAATATAACCCTGTCTCTCCGAATAGAATAATCCATAGGTCACTGGCACAGTATCTTCGGGAATTCTTTAGTACTCGTTGTAAAATAAAAGGGACACACACAATAATTTTTCAAAAGATCAAAGTTCATCACGTTTCGGCGTACGGCTCGCAAGTGAGTGAGCCGTTCGGCCAATCAGACGCAAACGCGGCTTCTAGCGTAAAAAGGATTGTTACCAGACCAAGAATTCAATAAATCCCTATTAATTTGGTAATTGTTGCCACTCGAAAGTTTATAAGAAAATAACTATATAGACAAATAAATATTAATTTAAAAATATGGTTACAGTACGGAACATGCCGCACACCTTAAAAGACGTGAGGCTTTTTACAAGTCTAAACACAAAGTAAAAGTATTGAAAAGAAAACATTGTTAAACTATCTGAATAAATAAAATAGGAAACTAGAGAAGTTAAATATGGAGCTATCAGTTAATATAAATTATGAACTAGGTTGGACATTCGTAATTCACTTTATTCCTGTGGAAGAGGCCAAATTTTTACGACTGGACGCTTAACAAATTTGTTACCTATTTGTAGAGTTACTACGCGTGTAACACTATCAGTGCCCGGATGTAATGCGTGAACTCGAGCGAGTCTCCATTGTAAGGGAGGGAGATTATCTTCTCGCAGCACAACAATGCTACCTTCACGAATGGGAGTACCCCGATCCGAAAACCATTCGTTAAATTGTTGAATTTCATGAAGGTACTCATGAATCCAGCGCTTTCAAAAGTTTTGAACATTCTGTTGTATCCAGCGCCACCTAGTAAGCCTACTGGCACTCGTATTAATTAGACAAATATCCGGGATAGCAGTAAGAGGTCCACCTATTAAAAAATGAGAAGGTGTTAAGGGTAGGGGGTCGATAGGATCTGCACTTAACACACAAAGTGGGCGTGAATTCAACACTGCCTCGATCTGACACAACAATATATGCATTTCATCATAAGTCAGGGTATTCGTACCTATTACGCGGTAAAAGTGGTGTTTAAAGCTTTTAACCCCTGCTTCAAACAAGCCGCCGAAATGTGATGCATATGGGGGTTGGAAATGCCATGTAATGCCTTGTTGTAAGGTTATGTTATGAAGATGACTCTGAACTGCGTCATCCCGTAAAAATTGATATAAACGCTTAAGATAGTTGTCACAGCCGGTAAAATTTTTGCCGCAGTCTGAGTAAATGTCGGTACAAAGGCCTTTGCGAGACGTGAAACGTCGTAACGCTGCCAGAAATGCTTCTGTAGACAATTCGGATACTATTTCTAAATGAATCGCTTTAACACTCATACATACAAACACTGCGACATAACATTTAACCACCCTCGCGTTTCGCACCTCATTAGCGCGCACATAAAATGGACCAGCAAAGTCTACCGCTGTTTTGAGAAACGGACGTTTCGGCTTCAATCTCAGTGCCGGCAACGGGGCCATGCGTGGTTGGGTATGCACAGGACGCGCACGAAAACAACGAACACACCGATGCAAACGTTGTCTAACAACGTCACGACTTGAAATAATCCAGTATTTCTGTACAAGTTGATACTGAATAAATTGCGGACCTGCATGTAAGTGAGTTATATGGGCGTCGTCAATTAATAAGAAAGTTAGGGGATGTTTTTTGGGTAATATCATTTGATGTTTGGACTCAAACGGCAGAAGCGATTTATGTAGCCGTCCACCTACACGTAAGATTTGATCTTCATCGATAAATGGATTTAATTTTCTAAGTTGGTTAGAAGGAACCTTCCCTTGTGAAAGATAATTAATCTCGTCATGAAAACTGTAATGTTGAACCTGGCGAATAAGTCTTTTAAGACAGAATCTATATTCAGAAACAGTGATATATTGCGAATATGTATATTTTGGTTTTAATTTGTCCACTCTATGTTTTAATATATTATAAAAACGAAATACAAACGCTGTAACACTAATAAGTTTCCTTAATGAAGAAAATTTAGGTATGATTTCGACATCAAGAAGTTGTGCTACTGCTACGCGAGCCGTCGCTACAGGTAGATTACGTTTTTCGTTGTTCGTTTTAAAAATTATTCCTTGAACAGGCCACTGGGACTCTGTCTGAGAAAGCCAGAGTGGACCAAAAAACCACACGGTATTATTTTTAGTGAATATTAATGGTAATGTTACGCGCTCCAGTCGACGACACAACTAGCGCCATCTAGTGTCAGGAACGAGAGCGAGGGGAGCGTTGCAGTTTATGACATCACAAATCTTTCGACCGTCAGCGCCACCCAAAGAACTAAGTTTCTAGAAAATCTATACTCGAACTCTCGGTACCTTGCGCGTGTTTACTTGAACATTCCGGATATTTTGCTAATTTAAATAAATAGGTGGCGCAAGATGCGATCGAGGCAGTGTTGATTTGGCGAAACAAGCGAAGCTTCGGAGCGGAATTAAGTGAATTAGTGTGTTTAATTATTAGTGTTTTAACTTTAATTTGTGTAAAGTAAATTAAAGTGTTAATTTAGGTAATTTTATCGGCAATTTTTATTGTCACGAACCCTAAGCTCGTAACAGTAACATTCCGCTTGATGGTGTATCTGCCGGGTTGTCAGCAGAGGGCACATGTCTCCACTGAGCAGCAGGAATTATAGACAAAATCTCGCTTGTCCTATTCGAAATATACGTCTTCCATTCGTAAGGTGGTGAGCGAAGCCACGCCAAAACGACGGAGGAATCACACCAGGCATATATATCTTCGTCCTTTATGTGATCATATGCTCGTTTCACCTTGACTATAAGATGGGCTAATAATAAAGCTGCCATAAGCTCCAAGCGAGGAATGGACAAACAAGGTGAAATGGGTGCAACTCGTGTTTTCGCCAGCAACAAATATGATTTAATTATACCGTTTCCTATATGACGGACATATAAACATGCAGCGTAGGCCTTCTCCGAGGCATCGGAAAACCCGTGAAGTTGAATAATACTTTCGCGATGAGTAGGAATTATGTTTTTTTATATGGTGATGTCGGATAAGGACATCAAATCCTGAATGAAGCTATTCCAAGCATTGATAATTTCAATAGGGGGAGGAGCATCCCAATCGACCCCGGATATCCACAACAACTGCATTAAATGTTTTGCGTATACGATGACCGGGGATAGCCATCCCATAGGATCGTAGATCCTTGCAATCTGTGAGAGAATAGCTCTCTTAGTCACATCTTGTATAGAAACTGAAACACTAAAACTAAATTGATCAGACTGTGGGTTCCACTGGAGACCCAAGACCTTCGTTTTCGTATCCCTTTCCATGGGTGCAACAGGAATTAGTTCCCGCTCACCGTGAGAAATTGGTGATTGTACCGCCTCGAGTATCGCGGGCGAATTACTGTGCCATTTTCGGAGTTCGAAGCCTGCTGTTTGACAAATACCTATCAGCTCTTATTGAAGGACAGAGCCTCAGCCTGGTCATTAGCGCCACTGACAATATCGTCGACAAAGACCTGGTCTCGAAGTACCCGAGAAGCTCGAGAAAATTGTTCAGCCTCATCAAGAGCGAGCTGTTTTATAACCCGAAGAGCGAGGTAGGGAGAAGAGCTAATCCCAAACGTCACGGTACGAAGACGATATTCACGTAATAAGTTATGTGGTGAAGCGCGCCACAGGATGCGCTGGTAGTCCCTATCAGACTTTTGAACCAAAATGTTCCGATACGTTTGTTTTATATCGGCTGTAAGCGCGATACAATGTGTACGAAATTTTAAAACAACGTCAATAATATCCTTATGCGTCTTAGGACCCGTTAAAAGAATATCGTTGAGGGAAATGCCGTTTCAACTTTTACATCCAGCATCAAAGACTACACGAGTCTTGGTAGTCTCACTAGCCTCTTTAACCACGCAATTGTGGGGAATGTAATAGGTCGTCCCATCATTGGGAGGACTATCAACCAGCTCCATGTGGTTGAGATCCATATACTCTTGAAGGCACGAGTGATACTCGCCCTTAAGGGACGTCGACGAAAGTCTAGAACGCGCAATATCCCGCGACTCACCAAGAGGTGCTGCATCGGGTTTAAGCGGCAGAGCAACCACGTAACGACCTGTTTCGTCACGAGTATGTGTATGTGTAAATATAGACTCACATAAACTTTCCTCAGGAGTGAAGGTTTTCTCTTCCTTCTGTAAAGATTCTAAGTCCCAGAACCTACGGAGGTCAATGTCATCAGAGAATGAGCTAAAACACACCTGGATGGGAGGTAAGGTATTCGATTCGAATTCAAGTTAGCCCAACAATAAATAACCAAAGATACTATTTATAGCTATCGGTGAACCGGGCTCCCCCTTAATTACGTTACTTAATAATACATGGGATAGTATATCCGCTCCTAGCAACATTTCAACGGGCTGCGGTAAATGAAAATTAGGATCAGCCAGTTTTAAATTTTTTATATGTGACCACCCCGTATGCGGTAAGGGCACGCTAGGCGTGCGTGAAATAAGTTTCGGCAAAATTAATGCTTCAACCAGAATCGGAGGTTGATCCATTCCTGTGGGACTCATGCATACTGTAACTACACCCCTAGGGTATACTGGCTTATTTTCCCCAATACCTAATACGGGTATACTGGCACTTAGCCGTTTTAAACCTGATTTGTACACTATTCAGTTATAAATGAAGCCTGGCTACCCGTGTCGATTATACATCGGATCGTAGGCTGCTTTTGTTTGTTTATGTATACATCGACGAGCGCCGTAGATAAGAGTACAGTTTTAGTACACATCGAGTACGCATTGGACAGCGCGCGCGCATCAGAATCAGGCGTAGAATTCATCGACGTCGTCATTGCTACCCGAGTATCATCTGATTCTCGCTCGAATACGTGATCAGCGGGAGAGAGTGAAATAGAACTACTATCCTCTACAATTACCGGTAGCGCTTGAGATTCAAAATGAATCAAACTATGATGACGCCTATGACACGACAAACACGACATGGCACGACAAACATAAATGGACTTGCAATTTTTAACATCGTGCCCCAAATTCAAGCAATTAAAACAAACATTTTTACCCTTGGGAAAGGTGTACCTATCTCTAGGAGATAAGTTTAAAAGTTCAGGACATTTAGTCAACGAATGTTGAGCTTCACATTTCACGCAATGCTTAAGCTTGCGCGCACGTGCGAGAATCGTTTGAACAGTTCGTCGAAGTCACCTTGGTCGCGAGTACACGACGCGCCGTGCTGTCGCCGACGTCGACGCGCACTCTCGTAGTGTTCGACGACGCATAAGTTTTTTTAAACTGCCCGCATTCGGAAAACTCACAAGCCGAAACTTCCCGCTCAATGAATTTTATGAGACCGTCTACTTGTGGAATATCTGATGGCTTACTTAAAGATATTTCAAAACGTTTACGAATGCTAATTGGTATTTTACGTAATAAAATACTGAACAATAAGAAATTCCATTCCGCTACTGGAAAACCCATAGCTTCTAATGCCTTTATATTTTCTTGGTAGATATTCAGAAGATTACGTAACGAAATAATCGACTTTTCAGAACAACATTCAATGTCCAAAATACGATCAATGTGCTTGGACGCGATTGAACGCTTATTGTCGTAACGTGTGATTAAAGTGAGCCATGCCATTTGATAATTGTCGTCGGAAACAGGAATCGACTTAATTAGATTGTATGGTTCATTTTTGAGGGTCAACAATAAGTACCTTTTTTCTGCATTCGTGTAAGCATCATTGTTGTGTACCAACGCACTGAATAAATCTAAATACGATCACCAATCGGTTTAATCGCCGGAAAATGACGGTAATGGCAAAGTGGGTAACTTGTTAAGCGTACATATTTGAGGTTGATGAAATTCTCTAATAGTACTTCCATGAAGCATGCGACTTGTGCGCCTATTCTCCTCTTCTAACCTTTTATCTTGTTTACATGGGAAATAATTGCATAGTAATAGTCATTTAATTGTTTACGAATGGCCAACTGTTCCTCTTTGTCAAAATTCTTTTGTTTCGAATAAAATTTTTCTATCTTTGACTGAATTTTACTAAATTTACGTTGTTGGGAAACGATATCTTTTGAACGCGCAAGAAATTCATCTCTGTTAGAATCTACAATTTCTAAAGTACGCTTTACCTCTTCTAAAACGATATTGCGTTCGAAAATTTCGTGGGAATGCAACGATGATTCCGGCATGTTGTATTGTAAAAAGGTAATGAAATGAAATATGAAACTAATGTAATTAACGAGTGGCAACAAACTCGAACACTAAAGAAAAATGCGGCTCGAATGATCAAAAAAAATTATGTTCAGGAAAGAGCTAAGGTTCTGGTAACTCACCGGTCTCCGCCTTCCACTGCCTCACGCTGCTGGAGCTCGGCGAGCTGATTGGCTGATTAGGTGACTCGAAGGAATATAACCCTGTCTCTCCGAATAGAATAATCCATAGGTCACTGGCACAGTATCTTCGGGAATTGTTTAGTACTCGTTGTAAAATAAAAGGGACACACACAATTATTTTTCGAAAGAGCAAAGTTCATCACGTTTCGGCGTACGGCGCGCAAGTGAGTGAGCCGTTCGGCCAATCAGACGCAAACGCGGCTTCTAGCGTAAAAAGGATTGTTACCAGACCAAGAATTCATTAAATCCCTATTAATTTAGTAATTGTTGCCACTCGAAAGTTTATAAGAAAATAACTATATAGACAAATAAATATTAATTTAAAAAATATGGTTCCAGTACGGAACAATATATTTTATCACAAGCCGCTGTAATGAAATGATACAGTAACACACTCATAAAGGCGGCCGAGTCCAGAGTGAGTCAGTGCATCTGTATTTAGTAAAATATAGTATACAAAGCTGCTCAAACACCGAAAATTTCAGAATTTGTCAGCTGAAAAAATTTATTATAACTAAAAAACAAATTTTAAGCAGCCATTTACATTCCATGGGTTTCCATATGATAGATTAAAAAAAAGATTGACTTAAACAATTGTTATTTTCAAAAGTTAGTGTTTACCTTTCCATGCGGATTTAGTAACTTATGGTATCGATTTATTAAATCTACATCATAAGCCGCCAAAAACACTTTTTAATATAAAAATAGCAATCAATCGATTTAAAAAAATAATAAGTTCAACTATTATTTATCTACGCAGTATGAACTTATAGTTTGCAACTGTATAAGGCGCAGGTTCGGATACACGTGGAATACGCTTTCCATCTCTGGAACAGAAACACACACAGATCAAATATCAATATATATACTATATAATAATACTTACTGAAAGTCACTTTTTTAACTTCACGCTATGGTAACCATTTATTTTCAAAGATGGGGAAGTTATTGTTTTCACGCCGATTTTTGAAAATCGAGTTCTCATCAGATCTCGACGTTTCAAGGTCTTAGGATGCTATTGTTGCGTGAATAAGTCAACTAGCGCCATCTAGTATCAGGAACGAGAGCGAGGGGAGCTTTGCAGAAAATGACATCACAAATCTTTCAACCGACAGCGCCATCCGAAGAACTAAGTTTCTAGAAAATCTACACTCGAACACTCGTCGCTTTGCGCGCATTTACTTGAATATTCCGGATGCTTCATTGCTAATTTGTACATATAGGCGCTGCAAGATGCGATCGGGGCAGTATTGGATTTGGCGAGACAAGCGAAGCTTCGGAGCGGAATAAAGTGAAATAGTGTGTTTAATTATTAGTGTTTTAAGTTTTAATTTGTGTAAAGTAAATTAAAGTGTTCATTTAGGTAATTTTGTCGGCAATTTTTATTGTCACGAACCTCAAGCTCGTAACAATTGGTGTCAGAAGTAGGATAAAATCATGCCGATTTTACCTAAGGAGGAAACGGAGGGTGTCCGTACCCGAAGTCAACGCCAGCAGGAGACGGACCAACGATGATTTGGTGGTGCAACGCCGCAGACGTCGGAGGGCAGGTCACCGGCTGCAGGCCCGTCGGTAGCTCCTACATCTGCAGCACCTGACTTAGGTGCTCTGATGGTGATGCTGCAGAATCAGGCTCGCCGACAGGAGGAGCAGGCTCGCCGACAGGAGGAGCAGGCTCGCCGACAGGACGAACAGGTCCGTCGGTTGGAAGAGCAGCTGCGGGGTAGACAGGATGAACAGGTCCGCCGACAGGAGGAACAGGTTCGCCGACAGGAGGAACAGGTCCGTCAGTTGAAAGAGCAGCCCTTCACGCTACCTTTGCGAAAGAGATAAGGGAGGTGAAGGATAGGGTTGCTCAACATGACAACCGCCTGTTGGAAGCTGAAACCTGAATCGAAGAACATGAAACCCGAATCAACCATGTGAACAATCGGGTTGACAACGTGATGGCTGACGTGAAGAAAACGCTGAACGACCTCAAACTTGGGGATGGAACTACAGCTCCCGTAGTAGCTACAACACCTTCGCTACGTGGGTTCAAGGTGCCACCGTTCGACGGTACCTCTTCCTGGTCAGCCTACAAAATCCAGTTCGAGGCTGTTATGAAGGCGAACGGCTGGAATAAAAGTCAGGCCATGACTGCTCTCACACTAGGCCTACGCGACCAGGCCTTAACAGTTCTGGAAGCTCTCGGTGAAGAAGTGACTTATGAGCAACTCCTTGAGGCATTGGAGGCGAGATATGGCGACGCTCACCTGGAACACGTCTTTCATGCGCAGCTTAAAGATCGCGTGTAGCGCATCAACGAAAACCTGCGCTCATTGAAGGGAACCTGGTGCAGACATTCATCGACGGCATCCGTGACCTGGAAGTCAGAGCTGCTGTGAGGCTCGGGCACCACGAGACGCTTAAGGACGCCTTGGCCAATGCACTGGAGGTGGAAGCCGTGCGGCAGGATCATCGTTCCCATCGTGTCAGGGAGGTTGCAGCAGCTACAGTTCGCGACCACAACAAAGGATACAGCCCTAGGTGCTATGGCTGTGGGGAAAAGGGCCATCTTCGATCCAGCTGCCCTAAGCGAACCCTAGAAAGGGAAGGTGAACGATCTCAGGAGGGTAGTGCGGCCAACAGCACTGCCAAGCAGCAGCAGGGAAACGAGTAAAAGCCAGAACTGCGGGGCGGGTGCTGGCTGATGTTAAAAGAGCCCCAAGGATCTCGATCTCACAAACCCATGATGGGAACAGTCTAATCATCAAGGGCGAGGTCAACGGAATGCCGTGTAAACTGACCATAGAGCCTCTCGTACGGTTGTTAGTTCCCAACTTATAAGTCAGTTCCTTGGGGACTCCGCATACAACCGAAAACGTATTAATTTGGTAACAGCCACCGGTCAGCGTATACCCGTCCGTGGAGAGAAGGAGATGGAGTTGAAGCTTGGCAACGTGATCTACCTGCATAATGTCATCGTGGCTGATATAATGGACGACTGCATCCTAGGCCTAGACTTTATGAGGAATAATTGTTGTGAGATCGACGTTAAGCAAGGTGTTTTGAAATGTGGACAGGAGAAACTTTTTATGGAAGGTGCGTTACCAGGGAACGTGTACAGCATTAAGAAGATTGTTCTTCCGCCGAGATCGGAAACTATTGTTCCGGTTAGTCTTCCACGGAATCCTGGGCAACCTCATCGTTGTGTACTCGTGGAAAAGTTTGAAAATGACCTTCCATGGAAAGTGGCTCGAACCTTGGTCAGAACCACTAACATCTCAGGAGTATGTGTGCTGAACCTTTGTGGCCAGGAACAGATTATAGAAAAAGGCACACTGGTTGCTACTTGTGAGGAAGTGGATTGGTTACGTCGGTGCCAATATCTATCGACTGGGACCCCCAGCAAGGATGCACAAACGAGAGTGAGCACACTTTTAAAAACTGTCGCAGCGTTCTCTCCCCGAATGAAATGGTCAAAGCGAAGAAGTTGTTACTCAAGTATGCCGATGTATTCTCATCAAACGATGCTGACATAGGAAAGACTGGCTTAGTTCAACACAAAATAAACACAGTTGAAGAATTGCCTGTCCGTCAGCGGCCAAGAAGATTGCCGGTAGCACGTGAAAAGGAAGTGGAAACCATGATTGAGGGAATGATGAAGGATGGTGTTATTGAACCTTCATCTAGTCCATGGTGTTCGCCCGTGGTACTGGTAAAGAAGAAGGATGGCAGCATGCGGTTTTGTGTTGACTACCGCCGTCTAAACGACGTTACAAAGAAGGACAGCTATCCCTTGCCAAGAATTGATGACACGCTGGACATGCTTACAGGAGTAAAATGGTTTAGCACGCTGGATCTAAAAAGTGGCTACTGGAAAGTTGAAATTGACCCTAACGACAAGGAGAAAACTGCGTTCTCGACGGGAAAGGGTCTGTGGTAATTCAAAGTAATGCCGTTTGGGTTGTGCAATGCTCCAGCAACGTTTGAAAGGCTGATGGAGCTTGTACTTACTGGGCTAATTGGCGATGCCTGTCTGGTCTACTTGGATGACATCATCATCGTGGGCCGTACGTTTGAGGAACACCCTCAAAACCTGGAACGCGTGCTCATGAAGATTCAGAGTGCCAACCTCAAGTTGAGTCCGAAGAAATGTTCACTATTCAAACGGCAAGTCAACTTTTTGGGGTATGTAGTGTCGGAAGAAGATATCCGTACGGATCCGGAGAAAATCGCCGCTGTCAAAGATTGGCCGGTCTCGAAAGATAAGACGCAGGTTAGAGCATTTTTGGGTTTGTGCTCCTATTACCGGCGATTTGTGAAGAACTTTGCAGATATAGCCAAACCTCTGCACAAGCTAACCGAGGAAAAGCGACATTTTTGCTGGGATGAAAATTGCAATATCGCATTCCAGGAGCTCAAGGACCGTCTGTGCAAAACACCTATTTTGGGATACCCTGATGCAAGCAAAGAATTTATAGTTGACACAGACGCAAGTGATATAGGACTTGGCGGTGTGTTGTCTCAACGGAATGGTGACCAAGAGGTCGTGATAGCGTACTTCAGCAAGTCATTGTCAAAACCGGAAAGGAACTATTGTGTCACAAGATGCGAATTGCTAGCAGTAGTAAAGTCATTGCAGCATTTTAGCAAATATCTTCTGGGGCGGAAATTTCACTTACGAACTGACCATGCTGCACTAAAATGGCTATTGCAGTTTAAAAATCCAGAAGGACAAGTTGCGAGATGGATTGAACTACTGCAGGAATATGACTTTGAGATCGAACATCGGAGCGGGAAATCTCATGGCAACGCAGATGCATTGTCAAGAAGACCTTGTCCTGAAGATTGCAAACATTGTACTAGGCAAGAGAGTAAGGAACTGGTATCCGTGAGGATGCTCAGGGCAGACCACCTCAGCAACGAGTGGAAGGACAGCTTACAACGTGCACAGCAGGAAGATCCGGACATCAAGCCGATTCTGAAATGGATGAATGACAGTGATCCCAAGCCCAAGTGGAGCGACGTCTCAGCGATGAGTTCGACCACTAAAAGCTATTGGGCCCAGTGGGACAGCTTGCTGCTTCAGGATGGAGTTCTGTGCCGTAAATGGGAAAGTGTTCGGGGAGACAGCTGTCATTTGCAAATGGTTGTCCCTAAAGCTAAAGTACCGGATGTTCTACAGCTGTACCATAATGATTATTCAGGAGGCCATCTGGGAGTTAAACGAACTCTACTGAAGATCCGAGAACGGTTTTACTGGGTCCACTGTCGAAACGATATCGAGGACTGGTGTCGCAAATGTACAAGTTGTGCGGCTGTAAAGGGACCTCAGACTCGTAGTAGAGGTGCATTGAAGTTGTACAATGTTGGTGCACCATGGGAGAGAATAGCCATTGACGTGGTGGAGCCGTTTCCGGAGAGTGAAAGCGGTAACAAGTATTTCATGGTTGTGATGGATTACTTCACTAAGTGGCCAGAAGTCTTCGCCATTCCAAATCAAGAAGCTTCAACAGTTGCAGATAAACTAGTTCATGAAGTCTTCTGTCGTTTTGGAGTACCTTTATAGATTCACAGCGATCAAGGAAGGAATTTTGAGTCTCAAATATTCCAGGAAACTTGCCGAGTTATGGGTACTCATAAAACAAGAACGACTTCTTATCACCCGCAATCTGATGGAATGGTAGAACGATTTAATCAGACATTGGAGAGGTACCTAGCAAAAGTTGTAGACGATCGGCAACGAGATTGGGACAAGCACATACAACCGTTTTTGTTGTCATATCGAAGCGCTGTTCACGAAAGTACATCAGTGACACCAGCTATCGCAAACTTTGGGAGAGAATTACGGCTGCCTGCGGACCTGATCACCGGGATATCACCTGATGCTCCACGCAGTATAACCGATTATGCAAATGACTTGCGGAACAAAATGAATGACATTTATGAGCACGTCAGACAATCGGGCCAGCAAATGTCTGAGAAAATGAAAACCCGGTACGACCGCAAAATGAACAATAAAGGGTTCAACGAAGGTTCATTAGTGTGGTTGCACAATCCAGTCCGCAGCAAAGGGAAATCTCCTAAGCTTCAAGCAAAATGGGACGGCCCGTACCGGATTGTAACCAGGATCAACGATGTGACCTACCGGATACAGAAAGGCGCAAGAGGGACTCCTAAGATCGTCCATGTGGATCGCTTGGCGCGTTATTATGGGACCGATAATGCTCGGGATGAGCATGTCTTAGGAGGGGGCTGTGTTGCTTGAATAAGTCAACTAGCGCCATCTAGTGTCAGGAACGAGAGCGAGGGGAGCTTTGCAGAAAATGACATCACAAATCTTTCGACCGACAGCGCCATCCGAAGAACTAAGTTTCTAGAAAATCTACACTCGAACACTCGTCGCTTTGCGCGCATTTACTTGAATATTCCGGATGCTTCATTGCTAATTTGTATATATAGGTGCTGCAAGATGCGATCGGGGCAGTATTGGATTTGGCGATCAGGCGAAGCTTCGGATCGGAATAAAGTGAATTAGTGTGTTTAATTATTAGTGTTTTAAGTTTTAATTTGTGTAAAGTAAATTAAAGTGTTAATTTAGGTAATTTTTATTGTCACGAACCTCAAGCTCGTAACACTATTCTAGTTATTTTTGCAATGATGTCTGTATGTCTGTATCACATACATATATGTGTGGGCGAACGTGTACGTGTAAGTGTGTGTGTGCGTGTAAGAGTGCGTGTGTGTGTGCGTGTGTGTGTGCGTGTGCTTGTGCGTGAGCGTGTATGTGTACATGTACAAGTATGTGTGCGTGCGCGGGTGCGTGTGCATGCGCTGTCTGCGTGTGCGTGTATGTGCGCTGTGTAAGTGTGGGTGTGCGTCTGAGTGTGCGAATGCGTATGCGTGTGCGTGTGAGTGCGCGGTTGCATGTGCGTGTACGTGTGCGTGTGATCGTGTGTGTGTGTGTGTGTGTGTGTGTGTGTGTGTGTGTGTGTGTGTGTGTGTATGTGTGCGTGCGTGCACGTGCGTGTGTAAGTGTGTGCGTGTGTTTGTGTGAATTTAGACCGAATGGTCACATTAGATTCTGAGCAAACCTCAATAATTCAAGCATTTTTAATTAAAGAAAAAAAGAAATTTTCTTGAAGTTACTTCGACACTCTTGTTTTGATAAATTCTGTAATCTAATCAACACTTTTACTCAGAAAAAACGACGCCAATTGCTGTAAATTGCATCAGAATCGGTTGATTCGTTCGAGAGATATCGTTGTTTATTTCACTGCGCGTCGGCGGTCACCGATCAGCTGATGATCCTCAAGATACCTCATAAGCTGGTAGTTTACAATAGACTCCATTATTTTGGAGAACAATGAGGTGATGGCGATAGGCCTGTGGTTGTACGGGTCTGAGCGGTCACCTTTTTGGGATCGGGTGGACCAAAGCTGTCTTCCAAGAATTCGGAACTACGCCTTGGAGGTAGGAGTACCGGAAAAGACGTGTTTAAACCGATGCCAACTCCGGAACACACGTCTTCATCACAATGGGAGGGATTCCATCAGCCTCGTTCGACTTAATGACGTCCAGGGAGGAGAGCGCTTTGCGGACCGAGCGCTGTGTAAACGGCACATCCGGCCTGGAGCAAACATACCGCGAGATGGTTGGCGGTGTGTTCCCCCCTTCATCGAGAGTCGAGTTGGACGCAAAGAAAGGGCCTAGCAGATCGGCTTTCTCCTTTGCGGCATGGACCAGTGAGTCGTTCTCTCTGTGCACAGACGAAAGTGATGCCTGACAGAAATTCCCTTGGAAAGCCTTGGCGGGAGACCAGAAGGCACGGGTTCCCGAAGGAAAGCGAACTAGCTTCTCGCGAATTTGGACTTTGCCTTGGCAATGACTCTTTTGAAGGACCTGGAGGCGGAATTTTACTTCTTTTTAAGAGTGCTGGTATTTACACTCTGAGACGTTGATGCGTCAGCCCAGGCCCGGTAGCACTCCTGCTATATAGCGTGATGCTATTTTACAGGAACGGCCAAACCATGGCTGACATCTGCCTTTGGTGGGCACCACAGAGGATGGAATAAAAAGTACCATGCTCTGAAGTACCTCATCAGTGACAGAATCAGCAACAACGCTTAGATCGTCCGGCGAGAAGCAAACCCGCCCCCAAGGGTAGGATGCAAAAAAAGACTGCATCCTATCCCAATCAGCCGGCCTATAGTGCCAAACACGGCGGCAGCCTGCAGAATACAACCGCGACATTAATGTGACTGGCACCACACTCCGGACAAGACAAATGTCCGACGAACATAAAGGGGCGTCGACGGAAACCTGATATCCGTATGGATGAGAGGCAGCAGAAGGTCCAACAGGGAAGGTGTATGATTTTTCCCATCTGGAATCAGCGTAGGTGCAGTAACCAGTTGTGTCAGACGATATGCCAAAGCAATGTCATATACAGATCTCCCGCATGATTGGTTAAACGTGAACCTAGCCATTAAGCGTGGTGGGCGTTAAAATCGCCAAGAATCACGATCTCTGCGAATGGGATCTGCTGTAGCCCGGAATCTATAGACATTTGGACGTGGTCAAGGAGTCTGTCTATTTCGCTATTACCGCTATGGGACCTATAGAGGCACCCGTAGATGCGGAAATGGTGTTCGTTGTATACGCGCAACCATAAGATGGACAGGTCCGTACCTTCAAGACTACCGAGGCGTCGGAAACAGATGTCCTCTCTGACGTAAACGCAAACTCCAGCCCGGGGCACAAAGGAATGTTCTAATTTGTACCCCGGATAGGAGAGATATGAAGTATCAGCTAGAGAGGACACCTGAGTCTCGGTTAAAAAGAGCATGGCCGGCTTTACCGTCTCCAGATGGAAGGGAACAGCGTTAAGGTAGAAGTGAAGTCCCCTGATGTTGCGAAAATTCACGGTTATCGTGCAGGGGTCACCTTGATGTTGTTGCTCCGCTTGCCCCGAGCAGTTTTTGTCCTGAGCGGAATTGCGTTCCCTCCCGCCAGAATACGCGAGGCAGCCTGAGCACCCACGCTCAGGAAGAGTAGGATCACTTGGTCGTGGATGCTCAGCGAGGGATTCTCCGTCACCAGTAGTTATTCACTTAATTCCGCTACCATGTTAAGTGGGGATTTGGGCCTCCGGCCACCTGTACTCACCAAGCGAAACGCAGAGGTAACTCTCTACTTCACGCTGGTATTCTGTGAAGTCGTGGTACCACCCGGTTTGAGCCAGCCAATCCGTGCGACAGCAAAAACTGCCGCGTGGCTACTGGTGTTACTATTGCCGAAAGAAATCTCGAAAAAGGTTTTGTTTTTCTAAATAAAATGAAAACTTTCCGCGTCAATCAATCAATTTAACTGTAATAAGTTTTTGTTAAGCTGAAAAAACTTAACTACGATTGCCGTAAATCACATCAAATTCGGTTGACTTGTTCGTGAAATATTCAATTGAAAAAAGTCGTAATTTTCTAAAATTTAGGATTAAGTGGAATTTGCAGAGCTTTAATATTGAAAATGGTGGGAAGTTCCAGGAATAACCCGCAGGTTAACCGATTTTTTTTACCACTGAGCTGGGGCTTCCTCATATTCGCATCCAGCGCAGAGCGGCTCGAATCGTCGACGAACGACCGACGCCCGATTCATTAGCGCTGCGAAGAGATATTGCATACCTTTGCATTTTATTTCGCATCTACCACGGAGAGTGCTCTGAGGAATTATTCGGAATAATTCCATCCGCCAAATTTCACGAATGCACTTCGCACATAATATACATAATTTATATGCAATTTATTTATCAAACATAAATATATAAAACAGCATAGTAGATATCACCGCATTCCCATGGGTTATTATTAAACATGTTTTCTTTAGTAGCATCCGCCCTAAGCATAATAGTCCTTTTTAAACAATTTTTGTTTAGTAAATATCATAACTTTTTCATAAATGGGTCTTGCACATTTTCTGGGAATTTGGTGTGTAGTATTAATTTGTTGCACCATAAAATTTCCTATTAAAAATAAAAAGTAGCATTCTGCATACATCTCACTACTGGGCAACGGCCGCAGAGGATTTTGTGGCAAAAAAGTACGCTGCGCAGACCTAAACTCAGAATGACCGACTTCACATTATACAATAATTTCAGTTCTGCAGATTTCCATGCGATATTTTCATTCAAAGCCGAGAACTATAATAATCTTAGATATAGAAAAAATTAGGATATAGAAAATATGTTTATAACAAACTTATTATTAAAAAAATATTTAAAAAATATTGAACAGCGAAATAAATTCAGACTTGCCAGAAAGAGCCCCTTCTTACCACATGCAATCGCGTAGCTCGAATTAAATTTGCTCGCAAACAAAATTCCAGTTGTTGAATTTCAATTTCAAACATTCCAAAAAAACAGTTGGGAGCCCAGTTCCGTTCACAGATAACCTTGAATTTACCTGAGGACAGATGATGGAAGGTTTAAAGTTTGGAGACGCCCGGGAGAGTACGCCAAGTGTAACATCATTGGAAAAGAAGCGTATGGAGAGTTATGGTATAGGGAGATATTTTTATATGGGCGCTCGTACGGAACTCCGCGTTATTGATAATAAATTACTAACAGCGGCACGATATGTAACTGAGATTTTAAAAATATTGTAGTGCCATTTTCCTCTTTTATAGGAGATAGATTTGTTTTATCCATGAGAGCTGCGGCTATAGTTGTTGAATACTTTCGAGACGTTGTAATTAATGCTGTGGAGTGGCCAGCACACTCGCCCCGACTTGAACCACATAGAGCATGGATGGGATAGGCTTGGAAGACAAATTAAGAAAATATATACTTTTGAAATATTAAGTACAAATTTTTTTCCTCTATGATTTTTCCTATTTTCATTAATTTTTGTCATTTGATCGTTTGTTTTTTTTTTTTGACATTTGCAATTTTAAATTAACGAATAATTAGCACAATCCAAAATAATAATATTACAAATATCAATAGTATTTTGTTTTACACACACTTTTTTGCGTTCCTCTAAATTTGTCTATGAGTATATAAAGAAGATATAGTTTATTGTCTACGTTTTTTTCTAAATTAACGTATATGTATTAAATTAATAAACGTACAAAATTATTTGAAACTATTTTTTTAATTATGTTGCATAAATATTGTAAGAAGCAGCTTAGTAACTGTAAGTGAGTTTAGTAGTGATCACTCATACTGAATGATTATATTAGTAATATATTCCTTGTCTTTCCCGTTTTTTTAAAAAAAGCATAACATATGAAGATAGCTATCATGAACAGTATTAGTCAAATCAACAAATATCAATTTTTTTGGTTCTTCTTTAAAAATTTCTACATTTTTTATTAAACGTTTTAAAAAGCGATCAAGTAATGACCGTCATTTGTCTGGACGCCATTTTACGTCATTAAACATAATGTTTTACATGGTGCTTGCCAACGCAAAATAACAGCTTAATGCTATTGTGCTTCTAGTAATAAGTGTAGAGAAGGTGAAGATCCTTTTCAATAAAGAATGACCAATCTGTAATGCATACCCGACGAGCCAAGTATGAGAATGATGTCGCTATATATGTAGGTATAGATGACAAACCAGTTCCTTAACTGAACATTATAATGATGTAAGAGTTCTATGAGTAGGCATGGGAGTTATTATAATACCAGCGACGCTTATCCTCTTTTCGGATAAATATTAGTCTAGAGCACTCCTGGCATTGCTCTCTATCTGTTCGTCAAATTTCATTACAATCGGTGCAATCATTGAGAAGATTATCTCGGACAGAAAAACAGACAAAAAGACAGGCAACATTGTTAAAAGTAGTTATTTTGTATGAAAATAGATGTTATGATGATAGGTTCGGTAAATGGTAAAGCTTTTTAGCTTATTTTCATACCATAAAATATAAATCAATACAATGTAAGATATTTATCAAAGAAATAGAAGAAAAAGACGCTATGCCCGCCTACTGGTTTGCTTTCCTTCTAGTAGCGTTAAGAAACGAGAATTTCACTAGCGTATGGATCCTTTATTTTAATCGAATCATTGACTTAAAACATTTATAATTTCTTTTCCTTATACGAGTAATACATATATATTACTTTCAATTGCATTTAAATATTATCCAAGGTAAATAACAAAAATTTTATGAAGCTTTAGAAGCATTATTAAATTTTAGTTTTTTTGTTTGGATACGAACAAATATTATATCGATTTGTATGAACACAATTGATTCTCTAACTTATTTCTTATTTTTATGATTTTTCGAATTCCACATTGTAAAAGGAGACAGTTTAATGTATTTTAATTCAGAAAAATGAAGCAAATTTTTTAAAGTACATACTAATTTGTTAACTTCAGGCCCAAAAATCCCATTCTCCTTTATGAGTTTTCTTTTTTTTCCATTTGAATTTTATTGGACAATAACAATTTGAAAGTCCGCCAACACACATTTGAGCAGCATAGTAGAAACTTATTTACTCCAAAACTAGCGGCCGCAGTCAGCCTATGCAAACTGTTACTTAACATAAATTCCAGATTGTATATTTAAGAATTGATTAAAATTCCATCCGATGCGGGAAATAAAATATTTGAACATATAATAATAAACATTTGTATTTCTATTATTTACAAAATAAACACGTTACTAACTATTCAAACTATTATGTTGTGATTTTCTATCAGTACCCATAGGGTCCGTTGCAACCGCAACCGCAGCCACATCTTCCAGTGATGGACACCACACCACCAGCAGGAACATCACCTCCGAACCGCACGGCACCAAGGATGGGCACCTGACCTGCGACAAGAGAACTACCGACGACTGACATCTCGCCAGTGACCGCTACGTCTCCTATACCAGCGCCGCCATAAGCCGGGCCTGCACCATACGCAGCAGGACCTGCCAGAGTAGCTGGACCAGCGAGACCGTATCCATATCCGTACCCCATGCCAGGAGCGAAACCAGGACCGTAAGCTATATCCGCCGCAAGAGCGGCTCCGCAACCGAGCTCATTTTCCGCGATTATAGCCGGAGCATACCCCAAGCCACGTCCGGTGTCCAAACACTGGCAGTATGCATTCTGAAAATATACAATTAAATATATACTGGGATTGAAATATAATCCGTTCCTGCTCTTAAATAAAAGCGATTCTCTTTACATTTAACTTTATATTTTTTAGCTATATATTTTTTTAAACGAAGAACTCCTTAATGTAATTACCTGAATCATATACACTTGTGCACAGAACAGGAAAAAGGTAAACGTCGACATTGTTTGTGAGATGTTTTCTTAGGAGTTAAACAATGAGTACATTACTTGCATTTAACTGTTGCTTTTATAACAGCTTTAATCATTAAAATTTCATAATGCAGCAAATACGTGGTGCATTAACATTGCATTTCGTACAACTTACAAAACTGAATAGTAAAATTACTTCGTATATTACTTTTCACCTTTTTTACTGGATTATTATATCAAACATGGTTATGTAACACTGATTATCATATTATATTAATAATTTTGTATCATAGACCTTACTATCATAAGTCATTGGTTTATTTTTTAACTCACTTCCCAGTTATAATGTTAAGCTTATAAATGTTATTTATCTTTTTTATTGCAATATAATTGACTATCTTGTATTTATATTGTTTAATACATATTGATCATTTAAGCAGAGTTTAAAACAATGAATTTTTCAAGACAATATGAAGCTTTTACTTAATTATAATATGTATTGTCTGAAATGAAAGTATTTTAACTTAATGCTTATTAATGCATTTTAATTGTTTAAAATATTACTGTTAAGAAATTTTCAGATGACTTTATATTGAAATTAATCATTATTTATTAATAACAATAGTGCGCAGTCACGCTACTCGTATGTCCGCAGCATATTAGAATATGGAAGCGTAATATGATCTCCACAAAAACGGTTTCTCGCTTATTGTTGTGACATAAATAATAAGAGACTTGCGGGATATCCCGAGAAGTTTCAATTCTTTGGCGTAAAGTACCTTGACTTGGTAATGTTTTACGGAACTACGGGTAGCGCTGTGCTATTGAGAAAAAAATTATACTGTTCTTGTGAGGCATGTTGTCACTGCCTTAAATAGGTTTGACATTTATGTATTAAGTTTATATATTAATTTTTTGAACATATATCCTTTGGCTGTCCTTAAAGAAAAAACTAAATATTTATTGAGAAATTCTATATTCATTTTATATGTCTTAGAACATGTTGTTACAAAAAAGGTCGTTAAAAAACTTTCAAATTAATGACACACCGTTTTTACATTTCATACCCTAAATAAGGGCGATGTTTTTATTATAGTAATATAGAATAAGCATTTTGATAATAAGATTTAAGTGTAGTGGTCAGATAAGCGACCCGTTTATAGTAATCGGTCGTACTTCACTAGTGTTTCTGTAAGTCTGAAGTTATCTAAATAAAGAAAATGTACTTGTAAAATGTTCTTAATGTACTATTTTTTTTCATACCTCACGTTCATACGCGCTGTTTATATTTTAAATTTTCATAATTTTGTGTTGTTATAAAAGTAATTTTAATGCATTCGGTCTTTGACTCTTTTCAAAACGCTTGAGATAACATGTCTCCTTTTACCATTTTTCTACTCTGTGCACGAGTGTTTTTTGTTCTAGTAACAAAATTTAGATTTTAATAAATGCAAAATTATTATTTTTCGTCGAAATATTTGTCTCTGAAGTGTTTATTATAACAGTCGAGGTATTATAATTGCCAAAATTATGAAGATCCTTTTTTTTGAAGAAGTTTTGCGAAGTTCACTTAAAAGATATTGTAAAGGTTCAATCCCATGCTCCGGATATTCTCGGTGAAAATGACCTCGGTTGCGGAGCCGCTCTTTTTATTTTGTTTATAGAAAAGGGAGCAAACGACCATGCGGCTCACATTACTAACGCCGCCTATGAACAACTGCAACACCAGGGGAATTGCAGGTGCGTTGCCGGCCTTTTAGAAAGGAGTAAGATCTTTTCTTGAGGGTCCCTAAGTCGTATCGTATCATATCGGTTCGGAAAAATCGTCAGTGGTAAACAATTCCACAGAGAATTTGTACGAGTAAGAAAATTCCTACGAAAACGCACAGTGGGTGACCGCCAAGTATCCTGATGGTGAAGATGATATCGTGAATTTTGACGCGATGTGTGTTCGTGAAATTTGGCGGCCCGAAATTATCCGTACAATTACTCAAAACACTCCCCGTGATAGATACAATAGAAAACGCAAAGGGATGTAACATCCCTACGCAGCGCCAATGATCAGAAAGAACTCGGTCAATGGCGATTCGAATCTCTCTGCGCTGGGTGCGGTCTAGTGGAAGGAGCTGGCACTGAGGTGCCCTGGCCTAGAGATGAGAACAGTATTGCACTTGAGGCCGAACTTGCGCTTTGTACAGTTGCAAGCGATGTGCCGGCATGAAATACCGTCTCGCTCTGCTGAGTACGCCAAGCTTTTTGGTGGCCAATTTGCACCAAGTGACCACGAAACTGCACACTGTTCAACGCCGAAGATTCTGATGCTAGCTAGGGCAGCAAAGGAAGTGCCTTCAAACTGAGGAGATACGACAAAGGGGTTGTTTTTAGCGGTTAACGCGCAAACCTGTGTCTTCTGAGGATTGAATTGGACTAGATTTAGTCCCCCCTATCCGAGACTTTATTAAGCAAAGGCTCGATTTTAGACATATGGCATCACCAGTTTGCAACATATCATTTCTATGCAGAAAAAACAGCGTTGGTGATAGCTCGCAACCTTGTGAAATACCAGCATCAATAGGATTGTAATCAGAGCATGCACCGTCTACTACGACCTTGTTGCTCCTATTAGCAAGAAAACTAGGACTAGTGATCCAATCGCACAATTTCTCGGGAAGCCCATAAAAAAGCAGCTTCAAAAGAAGCGCTTTGTGTCAGACCCGATCGAAAGCCTTCACTATGTCCAAGATTAGACTCTACTGCCTCCGCATCTATGGTTTAGATAGACCAGAAGATCACTAGCTGATTGACCACGAAGGAAACCGTATTGGCGATCACTAATCAGCTGGTAATCCTCAAGGTATCTCATGAGCTGGCAGTTTATTTATTATTTTAGAGAACAAGGAGGTGATGGCTGTCCTCTTCTGTTGTCCATTTTTATAAATCTCATCACACTAAATCTCAAGAGCTCTTACCATCTGTATGCTGATGATCTGCAGTTATATGCGGAAGTGGAACCTTCAAATATCTTTAGTGCTATCTCACCGTTAAATGAATATTTAAAATATATCTCAGAATGGTCTTCTGCGTATGGCACAAACGTGAACCCGTCTAAATGCCAAACGATAATCTTAGGTAGCTCAAGATTATTATCTAAACTAGATATTCCCACTCTACCATCAATTATCTATACCTATAGTAAATCTGTAGAGAGGTCAATTCTGTACATGAGATATATTTCCAAAATAACTATCAGGGGGTGATTAGTGATCGATACTGATGCCGAAAATGCAAACAGTAAAATTTTTGTCTGTCTGTCTGTATGTATGTTCGTTATAGAAACAAAAACTACTCAACAGATTTTAACGAAACTTAGTACAATCATTCTTCATACTCTTGGGCAGGTAAAAGTATACTTTACATCACGCTACTATCAATAGGAGCAAAGCAGTGAAGGGAAATGTTGGGGAAACGGGAGAAATTACTCCATTTTTTAAGCTTGTTATAAATGCCGATAGGCGTCCAACTCAGGAACACCCTGGGCGTTATAACGTTTAATGAAGTTGCTGTAGTGTTGGTCAACCAGGAATGTAGGCTTGATATCGTTATCCGTTCCAAAAACAATCGTTTGCAACGTATTTACGAAACCCACAGGGCTTACGACAGTTTGCAATATCCTTTGATATACTCTCGAGGGGAAGATGGTTATAATTTCACTTTATACCAAAGTGATCCGCGTACAGGCGCACCTAATTATAATAAAAAGATGTCACGCCTTCAATTTTATTGTTACCACTTGCAAGTTAGACGGAATAGATTTGTATACTTTCAACGTTTTTGAGGCTTATTCAATCTGTTTATTGTTGATATGTACGCAAAAATTGAAACCGAAAGATTATTTTATATACGATCTAATCAAAGGCAGCTACGTGCTGAAGAATACGTGCACCTTCGCGACGCCATGCAGCAGGATAAAGATACGGTGAATATGGGCCGTTTAGTTATTTTACCCTCTTCTTTTACTGGTGGTCCACGATACATGCACGAACGTACTCAAGATGCTTTTATTACTGTAAATACCAATCCCAAGTGGGATGAAATCAATCGGGAGCTTATTGAGGGTCAAGCACCGCATGACCGCCATGATATTATCGCAAGAGTTTTTCATTTAAAATTAAAATCAATGATAGATCTACTTATCAAAGATAACATTTTTGGAGATGTATTGTGTTATATGTATATTATTGAGTGGCAAAAACGCGGCTTACCTCACGCACATATCCTGCTTTGGTTAAAAGATAAGGTTCGACCTAATGATGTAGACAGTTCAATCAGTGCTGAAATTCCAGATCCGATTGCAGATCCCGTGTTATACGACATTGTTAAAACTCATACGATACATGGTCCATGCAGTGCATTTAACGGGAATGCTCCTTGCATGCAAGACGGTCGTTTCACTAAAATATATCCAAAAGGATTAGTGGATGAAACTGTAACAGGACATGATGGATACCCATTACATCGTCGCCGTTCAAGAGACAATTGTGGTTTTACTGTTGAAAAGCGAGTGTCCGGACAACAGGTTACTTTAGATAATAGGTGGGTCGTTCCGTATTCGCCTGTGTTGTCTAGAGCATTTCAAGCTGTAGACAACACATGCGAATACGGAACGACCCACGAGCAAGTGTAATAATGTAGAGTACCGAATCCTGTTGTCCTATTGCAATATTATGCAACATTGCAAGTGCCACAATTGTAGGTTTCACATTTTTCATGTGTACTGAAAATTTGTAAATCCTGCCTGACAAGATCAATTATAAAAGATGCCGTATGTTTATCGAAGCGGTATCTCTACATCGGGCAAAGAAAACGGATCATATTTCTTCTGGTAAATCTTATGACGACGATGCGGAGCATTTCATTATATTTTTTATCCTCTCTATTTGATTATTGCTGCACCGCCTCCAAAATTTCTATCTCTGTTTAGCCTAATGGTTGACTGGGAGAAAAAGAATGCCCTATGTCATTAAGTCCACCGTATGTACTACTTTGTGCATGAAAGTATAAACAAATAATTAAAAATAAGTCAACGTCGGTCGCTAGTTTCTACCACACTGATCAATCGATGGCATCGATCGATGTTAGAACGGATTAGTCGACATCGATCGAGCTACTTGATTATTTGACAACCCGCCCTGCTCCATCCAACGTTATTTAAAATATCATCTAGATGAATTTAAGCTACCTCTGGCCTTAAAAAATGGTCGCATCCAGAGTCCTGTTTTTGCGTCTACGTAATGAAAATACGAGCAAAAGGGTACTGGCAAACAATAACGTGTCTTCCCCTGAATACATTTTGAAGGATACTGATGATGAGCCCATAACCACTTCGATTAATTGTCGATCGACGTCGATGGATGATTGAACGTTTTATCGACCAGCATCCGTCAGTCAGCTAAAGCTACCACACCAATTAATTGACATCGATCGACGTTCTTAAATGACATCGGTCGACGAACGATCATTGGTGTAGTAACAACCAAAAACTAAAAATTCCTTAAAAAATATGGCTCATTACGAGTAAAAAGGGTCTCCGGTATACCCCACTATGTATATAAGACAGCAATATGCTGCTATTTTACGCTGAGTACGAGTATTCTATGCGAGCATGCTCTTTCCCAAGTTGAGCCGAAACATTTGTGGGGTAACCATAATAAGCAATGACAAAGGTCTAAGAAATGTAAACGAAATGCAATTTAAGATAGATTACGTCATATTTTTGTATGTTTTAAATATGATAAGTGATAATTGCATCAATTCCTTTGAATTTTAATGAAAAATAAAATATATGTTTGTAATTGAATAAAAATTTCGTAGAACAACTAAAATTATTTTCGATTTTTTTTCACATTTTGTCCTTGGACATAAAGGACTGCAAGTAACTTCAAATAAAGAAGGCTATAAATGTGTTGTCGCTTCTAATGATGAAATCGCGATGCCTTATAGCCTGTAATTATAATGCATTAAAAGTTACAGCGTATATACGTTCCACAGCTGGGTACGGGCCTTCTATCACTTCTGAGAAGGTATTAGGGCAAGGGAATGTCCGCCGCGCTGCCACAATGCGTGTTGGCGAACTTCACATGTCTCCTAAATACGTTTTTTTCTTATTTCACAGACATGCAGGTTTCTTCACAACGTTTTCCTTCACCGGCGAGCATGTGATAAATCAGCACTTAAAATTGCAATTAACAAAATCATTGGTGCCAGCGGGGATCGAATCCGTTTTGCTCGTGTACTGTGAAATTTACAGAAAGCTTTGTTGTTAATTCTTGACGAATTACTTGTTTTTAATTCTTGACATGACGTTGACGAATGAACTCTTATTATGTTATTTTTACTGCTAATATTGTTAGTTTGATTAAGATAAAGTAAGTTTTATGGAATGATAATAACGCCTGGGAATAAGGTGATCGACTACCAAGCTATTTTTTAATTTATTTTGCATTGATTAATTGTGTAATATACATTGATTGATAGCTGTTATTTAAAAAAAAAGTCCTCTGGGTATTTTGCTGGTTCTTCCCGGGACAGAGGCGTTTTTTCCAAACATGAGGTAATTAAACGAAACTATTATTTACAATCTTTATTGCATAAAAACATCTTGTTGCGGTTTCTCTACAAAGAGAGTGGAAGAATAAAAAGAATAAAAGTTAAAAAAGGCTGAATTAAAGTCATAATAAAAAAAATATTATTACAAATAAGGAATAAGAATTAAGAGGAAAAACATGGATATAAATAACAATACTTTATTAAAATAATTTAACAGGAGTATTTTAAGCACCTTGTAAACCTTCACATTTATTGAAACCGTTTAGAGCGAAATTTCCCGATCCAAATCCGTAGCTGGGTCCACCAAAACCAGGACCAAATCCAAAAGCAGGAGTTAAACCGTTACCATATCCTATTTCTGCTGCTGTGGGGAGAATGTTCTCGCTCACAATTCCAACGTTACCATTACCGCAACCGTATGAAACAGTTCCCGACCCTGTACTTGAAAGAGCACCTTCCAACCCGACAGTACCTAAGAATGGGAGCTGACCATCAACGACTAGAGGACCTGTGTACTCATTGTCCGAGATAACAGAGACACCGATAGGCGAGATAGGGGAGGAGCTTCTTACAATGAAACCACCACCATTCGATGAAGGAACTGTAGCTGGTCCTAAGGGTGTCCATTCGGAAGCAATCAAGGGAGCCGGTGCGCAAGGAGCAACAAATGGGGCTCCGTATCCAAATCCCTGACCACCCCAACCCATACCCTCAGTAGCTACTTGGCCCGGCATTAACAAATTGCTATTAAGTCCGTTGCCTAGGCACTGACCTGCAATGACCTGAAATAATGAAATTAATGCATGAAAAGTTTAACTAAAGAATTATCCAAAACCTGAGAGCGGGCAGTCAAATTTAGGTATAATTTTGTGTAGATCATTTTTCTCTGCTCTTTTCTTACACGTTACGCCGACAGTAGAACTTTCTTATGTTTCGTGTAGACAGTTCACATGCATGAACTGTACAAAAATACACATCCAAACCCGAAACAATGTTGGATTCAAAGCCTCGGCTCTGTAGCGACACGACCGAATGCCACTGTGTTATGGAGTCGTAAAATTTTACGTCACTAATCATTTCTTTACTATTATCTTTTCGTACTCCACTGTTAGTTTGGCCACCTTTTGGTAAGCGGTGATGCAGCGCTAGATGTACTGTTTTAGCGTTATAAAGCCACTTTTGTCTTGAATAAATACGTATTGTAATCGGAGGGAAATACAGACGCTGACAAGACGCTTTATCTGCTGCTCTTTAAAAATGAGTGACATTTTCGCCTACTCCCAATTACAAGCAGTCGGTAATGTAAACCCAGACCCAATACCTTAATACTTTTAATATAAAATTATTATGAATTTTTGACGGATGTCGTCCAATAAAAAATACGTGCGAAATCGACTTCAATCCAAATACTCGTATTATCACACTCGTATTTATGCAATGAATTATAATGCAACCTCACCTTAATTAGGGCTATTTGAACGCACACAAGAAGAACAACACGAGACATGTTTGTTTTTCTCTACTTTAAGCCAAGTCACAATGATATTTCAAGCAAATTAAAACGACCATTTATAGTGAAATATTTCATAGGCCATTAAAAAACTTTCGAAACTAAAATTACGAAAATAACTATAATTTATATTAAAAGTACGTGTCTGATTAGAACTTGTTAAGAAATAACAGGAAAGATAATCATTAATATCAAAATATATAATATAAATAATATATCAAAAGATTTTTCAAGTTCGCTCTGACGTAAAATATATGCCATCACAAACATAACTTGTAAAAAACCAAGTCTCGCAACTCAGTTCTTCTACTGTAAAAAGTTGTGAGATTTATGTAATACCAAGTCGAGTAATTTGTTCAGTCCCTACTTAAGGGTCCTTCTGTTTTAAGTTATTACATAATTAGCTAACCTAACAACATCTTATAGTGACCATATCATTGTTAAAATCGTTTATGTTTTAAATATATAGAGATTGACTTGGCCATCGCATGAAAACAAAATGTATCTTATATATCACAAGTAATTAGATTGTTTAGTGTCAGTCACTCTGTTACTTAAATATGAAGTAACTAGTTTAAGCGCTGTGTTGTTGATACCATAGAACTGTAGCTTCCCGATTAATGTCTCATGTTGAATGACAGTCGAAGGCCTTGGAAAGGTCACAAAATATATCCAAAGCATCCTCTGAATTCTCTCATGCACAAAATAGGCTCAGCATCTTTCTCAGCTCAGCATCTACGACCCTTTGTAAAAATAATCTAGTATAAAGCAATTTATTTATATTAAAAAAAACTTCACATCTGATGCAAAACATTTTTTTCAAAAATTTACATAAAGTTGGTACTTTAATTCATAAATTTGTCTAAAGTTGGCGGGGTCTGACGTACTACCAGATTTAAATAGAGGTATAACTTATGTTTCATTAAATCAGGAAACTAACCAGATTCGGTTGGGATTCGGATATTTGGTGACGCTGATCTGGAACGACTACGACGTTAGGCTGTTCCTTCATCAGATAAAAATGCGACGACTGCAAAAGTGGTGTCACTAATTGCTGACGAACCTGCATACGTGGAAGGAGAACGGAGTAAAAGAAGGGCATTTTGGAAGAGGCAATATCGCCTTTTGAAAATCGACCGCAACTTTCCCGCATACCCCTTATCAAGCGGAATCAGGCTATCTTGCAGGCTCATAACTTAATGCTGGTGACCTTTTTAGAAGCCAGCCGGGACCTTTGCGAGACGAACTCAATTCAGTTTGCCGTATTATTGGCTCTAAGCTTTCCCTGGCTGGACGCGCTAATAGACAAGGTACAGCCATCCCAGCCTGGAGAAAAAGAATTGAGGCCCGTATCGCAACGGCAAGGGCCTTATCAGCAGACTGACAAGCTTCAGGTCGGGTAATAATAAACCGAAGAGTTGTGCGCACCCTTAGAATGGCATTTGCTGGGACAAATACTAGTTTGTCCCAGACGGATATCACGCAGAAACTAAGGGATTGTGTAGATGAAGCAAAGAATCACTGATTGGGGGAAGCGGATTCGGCGATATACCGAAAGGTCAAATCGTCTCTTCCAGAGTGATCAGAAGAGGCTCTATGAATCATTGGAGCAGCTACAGGAATGTGGAAAAGGCCCAGCACCGCATCAGGCAGACACTGTCACATTCTGGCGTGGTCTGTTGTCGAAACTCGTGAACCACAGCGAGAGTACTTGGATAGAAGTTATGGCGAGCCAAAGTGCGAGTATTACGCCCCCGTCACCATAAGGCCGGAAAACGTGGCTGAGGTGGTCGGTAGGGCCCCGAAATGAAAATTCATAACTCGACGAGCTGCATCATTACTGGCTGAAAGGGTTCGTAGTGTGTCATGCTGTGCTCGCCCGACAGTTTCAAGAGGCTTTCGACTAGAAGTCGCTCCCAAACCTCTTCACTACTGGGATCACTCACTTGGTTCCTAAAGATTAGGATACTATAGACCCGAGCAAATACTGCCCCATCATGTGTCTAACTATCATACACGTATATAATGACACTAGACATCCATTTTGAGCGCGAGAATCACTCGTCACCTGGAGCTAAATCAGGTGATGTTACGCGCTCAAAATGGATGTCGGGGGCTGTGGTCGTGAAAATAAGAAATCACTCCTCATTGACGCGGTCATTGGCAAGGTGATTCAGTATAACCGCCAAAAGTTCTCCGCCACCTGGATAGACTACAGAAAGGGAAAAATTTGGTGCCTAATACATGGCTAAAGAGGGTTATCGAGCTGTACAAGGTTGACTGTACGGTTAGAAACGTACTCGAGCAGTGTATTGGGCAGGGGAGTACGATCGTTTGTCATCCGAGCGAGCGGATGGCGGCTGCGGAGAACTACATAACGATAAGAAGGGGTTTCTTCCAGGCCGATTATCTGAGTCCAATCTGGTTCTGCCTCTCTCTGAACCCTCTCACTATTAGACGGTTTTGGGAGAGGATTTCTGAGCTTCGGAAGGGAGGGCCAAAAGTGGCCCACCTTTTCTATATGGATGATCGCAAGTTTTTGCCTCCAGTCGCTCCATCTTATGAAATTGCTAAACATCACTTGAATGAAAATCACGTGAATTCAGCAATTCCATTGGAATGGAGTTGGGGACGGCTAAGTATACGCTCCTCCATGTTAAAAGGAAGCAGAAACGTACCGATACCTGGGTATCGGTTTTATCACTTTTATTTATTTATGTTATTATGTATTTATTTAATATATATATATATATATATATATATATATATATATATATATATATATATATATTTATCATTTCCTTTTATATATTTATTTAGACCAACCAGATAAGAATATGTTACAAACACCCATAAATAAAAATAATAGTAATTTAAATCAGGCTTTCTAGGCTCATTTGAAATATCACTGAATGTTAAAATAAAATGTATGGATTATTTTATTATTTAGATAATTGTAAGGATACAATAAATGAAAGATAATTCAGCTGAAATCATAAGTTAATACTACTAAAATTGCCCCCAAAAGGGGGTTCGTACTAATTATTTACAGTTATTGTCGCAATGCACGGCACGTCAATATTAGTATGAGATTTTCTGGACACTCGTAGCACACTTTGTGGATCCTGTTCTCGGAACCGCGGATACGGGACTAAAGCACTGCAACACGAGATCTAATAGCGGCAAAGTAATCGACAAACATGGTGATTACGCCGTGTAATCGGTAAACACGCTCAAGACACTTCTGTATTTTGGTAGTTACATTAGAATGCGGTATACATTACTATACCGCACTCTAATTATGCTACGTGCATTGGAGCTGCTCAACCAAATCAATACGCTCTAAACAGGATCAGGCTTGTCTCAGGACCACCGCGCAAACCGGCGTGCAAACTTTGTACACCGAACAGCCGGAGCCTTCCGTTCGCGTTCTATATCGGGTTATCACGCAAATCCTCAGTCAGGATATTATGGTACCTGAATAGATCCACTCTTGCAATAGGTTCATCGTCCAGCAATTCCCACGGAATCCTCTCCGGGCACTTGCCCGAGTGGAACACCGTCATCTGCGTTTTTTTTACATTATGCTTCCTATATATATATATATATATATATATATATATATATATATATATATATATGCCTCTTGTGTTGGTGGACTGTAAGTTCGATTGTCACATCAATGTTATAAATAGACCCCAAAAGGGACTTTTCAGGGTTTTTCTCTAATACGTCTCATATAACAATGGGACGATGTAAGGTATGTAAGCTTTACTGTTTATATTGTTACGCGCTCAAGTCGACGGCACTAGCGCCATCTATTCTGGAACCGAAGAACTAAACTTCTTGAAGTCGAAACACGAACTCTCGGTACCTTGCGCGTGTTTACTTGAATATTCTGGATATTTCGCTGCTAATTTATATAAATAGGCGCTGCAAGATGCGATCGGGGAAGTATTGGAGTTGGCGACACAAATGAAGCTTCGGAGCGGAATAAAGTGAATCAGTGTGATTAATTATTAGTGTTTTTAACCTTAATCTCTATTGTTTAAAACCTTGTTTGGAAGAGCAGCTGCGGGACGGACAGGAGGAACAGGCCCGTCGGTTGGAAGAGCAGATGCTCCTCATGAAGGATCTTCACGCTACCTTCGGGAAGGAGATCAAGGAGGTGAAGGATAGGGTTGCTCAGCATGACAACCGCCTGTCAAAAGCTGAAACCCAAATCGCGAAAGCTGAAATCCGAATCGAGAAAGCTGAAACCCGAATCGACCAAGTAAACAATCGGGTTAACAACGTAATGGCTGACATGAAGAAATCACTGGACGAACTCAAACTTGGAGATGGAGCTACAGCTCCCGTAGTAGCTTAACACCTTCGCTACGTGGGTTGAAGGTGCCACCGTTCGACGGTACCTCTTCCTGGTCAGCCTACAAAATCCAGTTCAAGGCTGTTATGAAGGCGAACGGCTGGAATAAAAGTCAAGCCATGACTGCTCTCACACTAGGCCTGCGCGACCAGGCCTTAACAGTTCTGGAAGCTCTCGGTGAGGAAGTGACTTATGAGCAACTCCTTGAGGCATTGGAGGCGAGATATGGCGACGCTCACCTGGAACACGTCTTTCGCGCGCAGCTTAAAGATCGCGTGCAGCGCATCAACGAAAACCTGCAGCAGTGGGCTCTAGAGGTGGAGAAGCTGGTGCGAAAAGCATACCGGTCTGTACCTGCGCTCATTGAAGGGAACCTGGTGCAGACATTCATCGACGGCATCCGCGACCTGGAAGTCAGAGCTGCTGTGAGGCTCGGGCACCACGAGACGCTTAAGGACGCCTTGGCCCATGCACTGGAGGTGGAGGCCGTGCGGCAGGATCATCGTTCCTATCGCGTCAGGGAGTTTGCAGCAGCTACAGTTCGCGACTGCAACAAAGGATACAGCCCTAGGTGCTATGGCTGTGGGGAAAGGGGCCATCTTCGCTCCAGCTGCCCTAAGCGAACTGTCAAAAGGAGAGTTGATCGATCTCGAGAGGGTAGTGCTAACGACACCGCCTGGCGGTGGCAGGATCGTCGTTCCCCTCGTGCTAGGGAGGTTGCAGCAGTTACGGTTTGCGACCACAATAAAGGATTCAGCCCTAGGTGCTATGGCTGTGGGGAAAAGGGCCATCTACGATCCAGCTGCCCTAAGCGAACTAAAGAAAGGGAAGTTGATCGATCTCGAGAGGGTAGTGCAGCTAACGGCACCGCCTGGCGGTGGCAGCAACATCATTCACCTCACGCTAGGGAGGTTACATCAGTTCGCGACCACAATAAGGGATACAGCCCTAGGTGCTATTGCTGTGGGGAAAGGGGCCATCTTCGATCCAGCTGCCTTAAGCGAACCCTAGAAAGGGAAGGTGAACGATCTCAAAAGGGAAGTGCGGCTAACATCACCGCCCAGCAGCAGCAGGAATACGACTTTACTATCAGACACTGCAGCGGGAAGTCTCATGGCAACGCAGATGCATTGTCAAGAAGACCTTCTCCTGAATATTGCAAACATTGTACTAGGCAAGAGAGTAAGGAACTGGTACCCGTGAGGATGCTCAGGGCAGACAACCTCAGCAACGAGTGGAAGGACAGCTTACAACGTGCACAGCAGGAAGATCCGGACATCAAGCCGATTCTGAAATGGATGAAGGCTAGTGCTCCCAAACCCAAGTGGAGCGACGTCTCAGCGATGAGTTCGACCACTAAAAGCTATTGGGCCCAGTGGGACAGCTTGCTGCTTCAGGATGGAGTTCTGTGCCGTAAATGGGAAAGTGTTCGGGGAGACAGCTGTCATTTGCAAATGGTTGTCCCTAAAGCTAAAGTACCGCACGCGTACAGCTGTACAATAATGATTATTCAGGAGGCCATCTGGGAGTTAAACGAACTTTACTGAAGATCCGAGAACGGTTTTACTGGGTCCACTGTCGAAACGATATCGAGGACTGATGTCGCAAATGTACAAGTTGTGCGGCTTTAATGGGATCTCAGACTCGTAGTAGAGGTGCATTGAGGTTGTACAATGTTGGTGCACCATGGGAGAGAATAGCCATTGACGTGGCGGGGCCGTTTCCGGAGAGTGAAAGCGGTAACAAGTATTTCATGGTTGTAATGGATTACTTCACTAAGTGGCCAGAAGTCTTCGCCATTCCAAATCAAGAAGCTTCAACAGTTGCAAATAAACTAGTTCATGAAGTCTTCTGTCGTTTTGGAGTACCTTTAGAGATTCACAGCGATCAAGGAAGGAATTTTAAGTCTCAAATATTCTAGGAAACTTGCCGAGTTATGGGTACTCATAAAACAAGAACGACTTCTTATCACCCGCAATCTGATGGAATGGTAGAACGATTAATAAGACGAAAGTGATGCATCTGTACTCACCGCACAACTTAGTGGCAAAAAATGTCTAGAGCGTGGATATAGGTATTGTGGGCCACACGTATGAATGTATGCACGATAAAAATTTAAATTGTATTTGTCAAAAGCCGGAGTATGTAAGTAGATTTAAGTACCTAGGTCTGTGGGTGGACTATAATATGAATTGGAAAACACAGGTTGACGCAGTGTGTACAAAGCTCAGGGCAGTGTTAAGTAAGTTTTATATCCTGAATGCAGCGTTAAATAGGAAATCGTTGCGTCATTTATTTTGCTCTCGCCGAGTCATTACTAACTTATGGATTAAATACGTATGGCCGTACATTTAAAACCTATCTTAACAGTGTAAAATCGTTGCAAATCCGTTTTTTAAAATACCTTGTCAAACCACAAACAAAAATTGCGTGTAAAGACAATTATGAAAAACTTTTTGTTGCATGTAAAATGCTTCCTGTACATGAGAAGGTCAAGTACCTGCTGGTTCTAGAACAGTTCTATAACGACCAATTTAAAGAACAAGTGCAAAATAGGTATAATACTAGAAGCGTTAGAGAACGTAAACTCGTGCGACCACCAGTAAAAAATTACTATGGGAAAAGAACCAACAAATATTTGACCCCCACACTTTTTAATGACCTCGATTGGCTGAGAGAGGATAATACTAGAATAAGTAAACAAACATTAAAAAATAAATTGAAAACTGTTTTCCTTAACGAAGTTGTTGAGAGATGTGAAAAAGTTAGTAAATCCTAATATTAGTAGTAGTTTCTATAGGCCAAATGTTAGTAATTCTTAATAATAGCAGTAGTTTTTTTTTATATAATAGGCTAAATTTTAGTAAACATTTCTTAATAATAGTTTAATACCGGTTTAAAAAAAATTAAAACTTGTTTTATTTATTTACACTTTTATTTTCATTAGTTTATAGTTACGTATTTGAACCAAATGTATTAAGACAAGCGCTAATCCCGCCGACAAACTGTTACGCAGTTTGGTGGGTGTGAACAATGTATAAAAGGTTTGGTCCAGAATAAATGATTTATTTATTATTATTATTATTATTATTTAATCAGACATTGGAGAGGTACCTAGCAAAAGTTGTAGACAATCGGCAACGAGATTGGGACAAGCACATACAACCGTTTTTGTTGTCATATCGAAGCGCTGTTCACGAAAGTACATCAGTGACACCAGCTTTCGCAAACTTTGGGAGAGAATTACGGTTGCCTGCGGACCTGATCACCGGGATACCACCTGATGCTCCACGCAGTATAACCGATTATGCAAATGACTTGCGGAACAAAATGAATGACGTTTATGAGCACGTCCGACAATCGGGCCAGCAAATGTCTGAAAAGATGAAAACCCGGTACGACCGCAAGATGAACAACAAAGGGTTCGACGAAGGTTCACTTGTGTGGTTACACAATCCAGTCCGCAGCAAAGGGAAATCTCCTAAGCTTCAAGCTAAACGGGACGGCCCGTACCGGATTGTGACCAAGATCAACGATGTAACCTACCGGATACAGAAAAGTGCAAGAGGGACTCCTAAGATCGTCCATGTGGATCGCCTGGCGCGTTATTATGGGGCCGATAATGCTCGGGACGAGCATGTCTTAGGAGGGGGCAGTGTTACGCGCTCAAGTCGACGGCACTAGCGCCATCTAGTCTCGAACCGAAGAACTAAACTTCTTGATGTCGAAACACGAACTCTCGATACCTTGCGCGTGTTTACTTGAATATTCTGGATATTTCACTGCTAATTTATATAAATAGGCGCTGCAAGATGCGATCGGGGAAGTATTGGAGTTGGCGACACAAGCGAAGCTTCGGAGCGTAATAAAGTGAATCAGTGTGATTAATTATTAGTGTTTTTAACCTTAATTAGTGTAAAGTGAAATAAAGTGTTAATTTAGGTAATTCTATCGGCAATTTTTATTGTCACGAACCTCAAGCTCGTAACAATATTAAAAGTTTTCAATTAATTATCCATACCTTACTACCTCCTGCCTTCAATTAATTATCCTTAAAGTTATCAATTAATTTTGCTTACGCTCTCTTTTGCTTTTTGTAATAAGCATAAGTCAAACTTGAAATAATTTTTGGTACGTTCTCGGAGACCATGTAAAATTACCCACATAAACATATGGTCATTAGCGCCGGATTTAGTACCAGTCTGTACATCGCGACACGTATCACCGTGGGGGGTTTAATGTGAAACACACGACTAACTGGGCATGGATTGTGCACGCGAGGTTACCTGGAACAAGTATACACTCCCACATGCACGCAGGCAAATAAGCACGTTGGATTGCAGTGATGTACTCGTATGTTAATAGTTTACCGGTAGTGTTGTGCTGTGTTACTAGTCTTATCACTTATCAAGCAAGTTGCTTACAATCAGTCAATGTTACGAACGTTGTGTAATGTTAAGCCAAAAGTACTTCAAGAACGCATTATTAACGTATTAATTGGTATGGACGTAAGTTCGAGCAATTAAGTGACACTTTTAATGAACAATTTCAGTTCATTAAAATTCAATTCAGTTATAATTTTACTAAATTTAATAGTTTGCGTAACAAATTCAAAAAAAGGGGGTGGCGCCACCGTTGCGATGTTAACAGTTGTTTTTGCGAACTCCGTATTAAAAGTGAAAAATAAAATAGTTAAGTGTGCTATTAAGATTTAAAAACATTATAACCCGAAGACGTGCGTGGAAAGTTACTGTTAATGCAAGATAACAAGTGAGATTCAACAAATTATACGAATAAACGTTGTAAATTGTATCACCGACAAATAGTTTAACAGTGCGAAAAACCAGTGACAAACAAAAACATTCCAAAACCTTGTGATAGGAATGTAAAAAATAAATAAGAAGAAGTACAAAATTTATTACAAAACAATAAGTAAAGAAGAAATCAGTGTCAACATAACCTAACTTCTGATTCTCATTAGTCATTCAGCAAAATATATACCACCGTGTTAGTAAATCAACGCCATCTATGGTCGATTAAGCCAAAACACACACAACTAAGGTACGAACCGTCATCGATTCATAACGATTTACCGTTCGGATATCTCTTATATGTTATTTCATACCTCTAGCGTCACCTATTGGCAAATAGCGGAAACATGGAAGACTTGACAAAAATTTTAAAATCGATACAAATCGATCCGGTAGCACAAAAAAGAGAAATGAAAGAAATGGAAACAAATATTACGAGCAGCATAAACAATAACATTAGCGAAATTTTCAAAAAAATGGAACAGAACTATAATCAATTGAATGAAAAAATACATATATTGGATCGTATGGAGAGACATATCAGGAAGAGAAACTTGGTATTTTTCGGAATCGAGGAAGGAGAAAAATCATACCACGAGCTAGAAAATAAAATTTTATCGTTCATTAATAAAATTAATAATAAAAAAATTAAAAAAGGAGAAATACCTAGACCTGTCACAGTCACCTTCACAACTGTGGGGAAAAAAGATGTTACTACAAAATAAGAAAAATATTAAAAATAGCACAAAATATTACAAAGAGGATTACCCACAAAAAGTTTTAGAGAAAAGGAATCAACTATAAAATGGAATTAATAAAATACAACTTAGAAGGAGTAAAAGCTAATAATTTTGAACCAAAATAAATCCGATAAAACCAGAATTCACAACAACATTCAAAAAAAATAAATTTGCATACTTCTCCAACCAAGATGGAACAAGCCATGAAAGCCAAGCTCTAAAGAAAAACAACATTACTGCTTTTATGAGACAAAGAAAAGACTTCGAGAAATCCACAAAAAATTAAGCTCCAACATCCAGTATTTCACAATTAACGAAGGCCCCCCCACTATCACAAAACCCAATACGGCTGATCACCGCGGGGGTAGAAAAATGAAATCGATTTTTCTCTTGACTACAACCCTCCGAAGATACAGAATAACAATACAAACAAAAAGAGAAATCAACACAATCTCTACATTGCCACATACAACGTGAGAACGCTGGCGAGCCCGGAAAAGGTTATAGAACTAACGAACGCGCTTAAGAATATTAAATACGATATCATTGGACTGTCAGAAATGAGAAGATTCTGCTACGGAGTGGACGAATACGATGATTTCATATTATGCTACAATGGACAGGTAAGGGGAAGATATGGAGTCGGATTTATAATTAAAAAGCATCTAAAAACCTATATCAAAAGCTTTAGGGGTTTATGCGATCGTGTAGTTCTTCTGGATGTAGATTTAAATGACCTACCAATAACTATTATACAAGTTTATGCACCTACTGAATAGTCTGAATTGTCGGAAATCGAAACCTTCTACAACGCTCTACATAGAGCCCATGAAGCTTCAAGAAAATATGTAACGCGACTTTAACGCGAAAGTAGGGAAGGGGAACTTGATTGCAACTGCAATTGCACTTGCAAATGATACAAAATCTACAGGCAGAAAGCGCTCGCGTAGGACTACAAATGAACCTGCAGAAAACTAAACTGATGACCAATTCTAAACAAACCATCGATAAAGATAGGACGAAAAGTGACGAAACGAAACGAAAAGCTTGAATACGCAGACACCTATATCTACCTTGGAAAGCAAGTATCATTCCACCAAAATAATAACATAGGAGAAATAATATGGAGAATAAATATTTCTTGGAAAAAATACTGGGCTCACAAGGAAATAATGAAAGGAGACATGCCGCTTTCTATGAAAAAGAAAATAATGGATATTTGCATCCTTCCCTGCCTAACGTATGGTTTGCAAACTTGGATATATACAAAACAGGCAAAAGAAAAAATCGCAATATGTCAAGCTGCTATGGAACGATCTATGCTAGGACTCCGAAGGAGAGATAAAGTACGCCACACCAAGATAAGAGAAAAAACAAAGCAAATTGATTTCTTAATCCACTCGATGAAATTGAAGTGGAAATGGGCAGAACATCTAGCTAGAATAGAGGATGCTCGATGGACGCGTCGAGTCGTGGTATGGAAAGGGCCCAAGGGTATAAGAAAACGAGGGAGGCCACGTAGAAGCTGGATTGACGACATCAAAGACATAGCAGGAGATGATTGGCGAACCAAGGCGAATAATACTCGTAAAAAACAATGGTCAAAAATGGAGGAGGCCTTTAGCCTGAGATAGGGGTTCTCATTAAATTAACTGAAACTAACATTTTCTTTATTTTTATTTAATAGTGATAATGTGTAAATAATCAAATTATAAATTGAAAAATACATTTTTAAGTTATATTAAACGTTAAAAATCACAAATTCAAATTAATTATATAACTAAATATGAATTAATTATGTAAATGATTTGTTAATATGTTTTCATTTGTTTATTATTGTTGCATGTAAACATATAATATCTACTTAAATTGCGACGGACCTCGACAGCCTTTTCAAAAACACAATTTCAAAATTTAAAATGGTTTAATGTTCTTCCGAAGGTGCTTAGTTACAGAATGAATTAAATTTAATGTTAGTAAAATAAGTCTAAACTATTATCATATCGTCACGGGATATCTGTGGGAGTTGTTTGTCTTACAATACACAGAAATCTAACTTGGCTTCTTATGAAAATGCTGATGTGGTTGTTTGGAATTTTGAGCCAGGGACGGATTGAGGCGATATAACTCCTCCCTCCACAAGTTCGGGATTATCCCGAATTTTCCACATTTTACAGATTTTAACAATTTATATTTAAAAACAATACTTAAAATAATTAATATTATAACTAAGATTATAATATACTAAGCTAACACCTTTAATAGTAATTTCACTTTTTTCATTTTCACTTAACTCACTATTACTAATTTCTCCCATACTTCTCTGCAGTAATGAGTTCAGGAACTGTAGGGAGGAGGAGAGGTTCATAGGCTTCTTCAGGGTACTTGGCGAGTCGAATAATATCTTTGGTAAGTTTATCATTGGTTGTTTAAGGAAAGTTATTTCTTTACCTAGAGTCTGATGTCTTTTCAGTTCGTATCCTTTGATTTTAACCTTGCAGTTATCATCCATAGTCAAGAGATAGGTTCCTAGTATAATCTCCTGGCTTACTTCGCTGTCGCAGAATTTAATCATGGCTGTTTCAGTATTTGAGTAAACTATCCAGCGGTTTGGTTGTATGAGGTAGATCTTCACATTTTCAAGAGTCACAGGGATCTGGTGACAACTTGAGATATTTGTGTGAAACTGCACGATTTCTATGAAACAGTTGTCATCGGTGAAGGGTTGTATGTCGTTCTCGTAACACAGAAATCGACGTTCGTCGACCTCGCGGCATGACTGAGAGAGTGGTGTTACTTTCAACCCTTTCACAAGTAGGTAAGGATTTTTAGGTAGGATGAGAGTAGTCTGGTCATTATATAATACAAGTAAGGGAATTAATTTATAATAATTAAAATTTCGTTTCTAATTAGTGGAATACTCATAATGAATTTTATCTGATATTGTTTTATATAGGCTTTTATCTCGATACATCTTTCTAAATTTACAATATTTTCGTAAGAACAGGAAACGAATTTTTAGTATCGGAATCCTCGGCGTCGACATATCGAGTGACGTGCAGTTTCGTGGTCACTTGGAAGGGAAGGCCAAATTGGCCTCTAAAAAGCTTGGCGTGCTCAGCAGAGCGGGACAGTATTTCATGCCGGCACACCGCCTGCAACTTTACAAGGCGCAAGTTCGGCCGCACATGGAATACTGTTCCCATCTCTGGGCTGGGGCTCCCCAGTACCAGCTCCTTCCACTTGACCGCATCCAGCGCAGAGCGGCTCGAATCGTCGACGACCGAGTGCTTTCCGATCGGCTCGATTCACTGGCGCTGCGAAGAGATGTTGCATCTCTTTGCGTATTTTATCGCATCTATCACGGGGAGTGCTCTGAGGAATTGTTCGGATTAATCCCAGCCGCCAAATTTCGTGAACGCACTACACGGCAAACGTCCCGATACCATCCACACCATCTGGATGCTTGGCGGTCCACCACTGTACGTTTCACAAGGAGTTTTCTTCCACGTACAACCTCTCTGTGGAATAGTTTACCTTCATAATGTTGGCCGCCCTACCAATGGACGTTATAGTCAAAGAATGGTATAGGCATTAAACTATTTTACGTTTTTTTTTTAGAAATTTAACCTTAATTATGCTAATCTAACAACTTTTAACATTTATTTGATTTATTATCACAGTGGATTAGTTTATTTTTTGATGCAAAACATGTTATTCCGACATGTGCTCACGTATATTAGGTATGATATAAAAATATGATAATGGATTTTGCTCTACATTCCCGAATTTCAACATGTATGTAAAGTAGTTAAAATTATAGCTTATAATGTCATAGCGATGCACCCCGGTTTCGCACGGGTTATTTTTGATCTCGACAACAGCGCCATCTACCTGGCCCAATTGCGAATCTAAACCATCCAGGGACCCACTTAAACGCAGAACAAAAAATTAATCAAAATTCGTTACGTAGCGTAGTTTAAAATATCTACGCGTACAGATGGCGGCAAACGACTTTGTTTTATACTATGAAGCATTTCAGCTTACTTGGAGTTGTGAACGGGAATTTTACAATTGTTATAATAATGCGTTATAGAAAAAGGGTGAGCGACAAACAAACGCACAGTCCACCCGATGGTAAGTGGATGCTGTGGGCGATAGACACCTACATTTATCTTCGATTAAGAATCAAAACGCAGATGCATTGTCACCCGTGAAGACTAACAAGGAATGCCTTGTTTCCTGTAAAAAAGGGTCTCTAGATCTCTACACTTCCCACACGAAACACAACAGTATAAAGCTACTATTTCACGCTGGTATTCTGTGAGAGCGTGGTCCTTCCCCGGTCGAGCCAACATATTCATGCTACAACCACAATGTGGCTGCAGCGTGCATATACCACGTATATGTGTACTAACGTTTACTAATGTTGTATAGTTTAGGAACTATGTTTGTAAACATAGTTCCTAAACTATAGAACATTTATTACACAACCAAAAATATAATTTTTTTTATTTTCAGTTTTGATCATATACACATTACAATAAGATTTTCATCGCCATCTTGTTAGATGTGTAACGTGTTTTGGCATCTATTGGCGTCATCGGTACCAACCTTTTTTAGTCCATTTCTGGACGTAGGCATTTCCGAGATAATGCCTTCTAGTTAGCGCTTATTATGTAATGTAGTAAAATAATAATGTCTCAATATATCTACACGTTTTTCATTTAATTTTTTGTGAATTTAAAAGTTGACAAGAGTTATGGGTGTTTGTGTGAAAAGACATTTAATTTAGAGAAAAATAAATTTATATCAATTCACGACTTTTTGCTACTAGTATGGCGCCATTTGGTGAAATATTTGACAGATTTCATAGTGGGAGAAGTGAATTTATTAGAAACGTGTAGAGATTAGTGTTTCTTTATGAAATATTGGTTATATATTATATGAATTAGATTAGAAATTAATAAATTAAACGGCGAATATTTCTAAAAGTAGGAAAATTAAAAAAAAAGTTAAAAATGAATCATAAATTAAAGAATACACTGAAAACCGAAAAACTTGCACTTTTCGATGATGATGATACAAAATAGTTTTAACGAAAAGAACTAATTAATCAAAAATAAGAACTAAGTAATCAAAAATAAGAAGTAATACAAAGTCAACGGGTAAATGCGAAATAGTCTAGTGAATTTTATCTATTACAACCAGCTGGTTTTAAGAAATATGCATGCGGCACTCGATCGTGATCGAGGTAGATAATGATTGACCCGGCTGATCATGAAACGGTCCACCGGTACCACCGGCGATTTTTCCGGACCGATACGACCTGGGGACCTTCAAGAAAAGAGCTTACTCCTTTCTAAAGGGCCGGCAACGCACCCGCAATTCTCCTGGTGTTGCGGTTGATCATGGGCGGCGGTAGTCACTTAACATCAGGTGAGCCGCATGCTCTTTTGCCCCCTCTTCCATAAAAAAAACACTAATTTATCAGTTGGTTCTGTTTCCTTCAACAATATTATAAGTTCTTTTCAAGATTGATGCAGTAAGTTAATTTTACTAAAATCAATGGCTGTTTCGATTTCATTTAAATAGGAATATAAATTATGAAAGTTGTCAAGAAAGAAATTATAAAGGTGAATAATTTTGGTAATAGTTTGTCTATAATTGGATTTGTTTAAAGCTAGATTAATATTTAGAATACTTTCTTCTATTCGTATAAAATTGCTTTTAGTAGAATTTGCCACATTTGTAAAGGAGCCCACCATTTCGGCAACTATTGTCATTTTATTTTTAATTGCATTTTGTTCCGTACGTAATTTAATGGGTTTTTCAACAAAAACTTTGTTCTTTCAATTGGGGCAACACCAACAACATGACAGTTTTGACATTTAGTTTTTTGACTTATTCGTAGTAGATGCTTTGGCAATTGCTACAATGAATTCAATTTTACTCGAAAATCGCATTAAAATAATCAAAATCCACTATGAAAATGGTGGTTCTGTTTAAGTTACGTTTCGTAAAATTCGTGATATTTTCGGACAACATAATCGTTCTTCTGAGACCACTATTAAGAATTTGGTCGCTAAATTTGAATCGACAGGCTCCGTACAAAATGTGGCAACACCAACGCGTGTTCGACCGGGTCGTTCAACCGAAAACATCGCAGCCGTGAGCCACAGTGTTGAAGAAGATCCAAATTTGTCAATTTCTCGACGTTCTCAACAATTGGGGTTATCCAAAACTACCACATGGGGAATTTCGCGTTATGATTTGGCTTTGAAGCCTTACAAGGTTCAACTGGTGCAGGAATTGAAGCTGACCGACCGTTCACATCGCCGTAGATTCGCTCAATTCATTCAGGAACAGCCCACTGGTTTTTCTGAAAAAATCATTTTTTCAGACGAAGCCCATTTTCATTTGTCAGGGTACGTCAACAAGCAAAATTGCCGCATTTGGGCTTCTGAAAATCCTAAAGCGATTATTGACCATGGGTTAATAACGAACTATGTAAAAAGATAGAACATAAGGACTTACTGTTCAGGGCTTGGAAATCATCCCCTAAGAATATGAATAAAAGACTAATGTATACGAGATATAGAAATAAGGTTAATAAATTATTAGATAAAGTTAAGAATAAATGCAGACAGAATGAGATACAAAAATGTAAAAATGATTTTAGAAAAATATGGTGTAACATAAATAAATGGATAGGCAAGCCTAAACTGGGTTTAGATGACGTTATTTTAAAATATTTAGGCCAAACTAGCAGTGTGTATAATATTTGCAATAAGTTCTCTGAAACGTTTACAGGGGAAGTACAGAACATAAAGCATAACTGTGATAAATTTTTTTTGGATAGAATTTCATATGTAAAACCAAGTGATAAGTCTTTTTACTTTAAGAATGTAGGAGCGTATACGATAGAAAAATATATAAATAATTTAGATTTTAATAAAGCACCGGGTTTAGACAAAATTAGAGTACAAGATATAAAGCAGGTAAAGAAAGAAATAAGCCCAGTATTAGCTAAATTGATAAATATGAGTGTGGTTGGGGGAGTTTACCCGGATATATTAAAAAAAGCAATAATACGACCAATATATAAACAGGGGAGCCACACGGACTATAGTAACTATAGACCAATTGCTATATTATTGGTAATTAATAAAATAGTAGAAAAAGTAATAGTGAATCAGATAAGTTGTTACTTAGAGCAATATAACATAATATCAGATGTGCAGCACGGGTTCCGTCGCGGACGCAGCACGGACACTGCGCTTGCGCAATTCACCGACTATATCAACAACAATCTCAATGAGGGTAAGTTTGTCGCTACTCTTTTTATTGATTATAAAAAGGCATTCAAGACCCTGGAACACGAGGTACTACTGCGTGCGATGGATGAATGTTGTATCAGAGGTCCCATCAACCGTTGGTTTAAATGCTATTTGCAAAATGGATCCTTATGTACATTGGTAGACGGAGTAACAGGGGACGATGTAAGCGTGAGTCTTGGAGTACCAACCGGATCGGTTTTCGGTCCAGTTGGGTACATTATGCATGTTAATAGTGTCATTAATGTAATAAAGCATTGTAAAACGGTTATGTATGCAGACGACATGTGCCTAATGTACTCAATCAATAACATGAGTGATGCACAAAACTACATACAGGAGGACTTAGAAAACAAAATTAAATGGGCACATGATAACGGTATAATTATAAATTAATCCAAAACAAAGGCTGTGTATATAAGTTCACCCCACAGTAACGTCATTAAGCAATGTAAACATAAATATAATTGGTCATACATACGAGTGTCTACACCTCAATAAAGCTGGCTGCCGGTGCACAAACATAGATGTAGTAGATAAATACCGATACTTAGGCCTAACAGTAGATAGTAATATGAACTGGAAACTGCACGTCAATGGTGTGTGTAATAAATTGCAATCAATACTGGGTAGATTCTTTCACTTAAGCAATTTCATGAATCGAAAAGTATTGCACGTACTGTGTTATGCACTGGCTGACTCGGTAATCAATTATGGATTGAGCAGTTATGGGCTAACATTGAAAACACAGTTAGATCGTATAAAACATTTACAGATTAGACTACTTAAGTATTTAGTAAGTAAAAAAGTAAAATTACAGTGAAAAAAAAATTATGACAAATTATTTAATATATGTAAAATACTTCCAGTGCATGAAAAGGTAGATTACCTAATTGCTTTAGAACAATATAAAATAAATAAATTTAAACAACCTATAACGCATAAATATCGTACCAGGCAAGTTGAGAATGGTAAATATGTGATACCACATATAAGAAACTATTATGGTAAGAGAACTAGGCAATATTTAACTCCGCTAATATTTAATAGAATAGATTTTATAAGAGATACGTCCAAAGACATAAGCACTGTAACATTAAAGAAAAGACTGAAAAATACATTCCTATGAAATGTATAACGTACTACCTATAATAAGTATTAATCAAAGATAGAGATATTTATTGTAATAAATATACCTAAGATAAGTATGTATGTAACAAAAAATACATATTAATGTATAACAAAAGAGCGCCATTATCGCCAACAAACTGTTGCACAGTTTGGCGATGTTTATTATTATGTTAAATCTGTGTATTTTATATTAATAAAGATTTAAAAAAAAGAAGCCTTTGCATGCTCAACGTGTCACTGTATGGTGCGCTATGTGGTCTGGTGGCGTGATAGGGCCGTTTTTTTCGAAGATGAGGCTGGAAATGCGGTAACGGTCAATGGATCACGCTATCGCGAGATGTTAACATCTCAATTGGCCTATTATTGATGACATCGACATGTCACACAGCCAACGAAACGATCAATTTATTGCAAACCAAATTTCCCGATCGCATAATTTCACGAAATTCAGCTGTTAAATGACCAGCCAGATCGTGTGATTATCACCACTGGATTATTTTTCGTGGGGCTATGTTAAGGACAGAGTCTATACGGAGCCAATCGAATCGATCGCGGCCTTAAAACTAAAATCCGTGACGTGATTAACGAAATAGAGCCGCCATTTTGCCGAAAAGTGATTAAAAACTTTGATGAAAGAATCGACATCTGTTAGCGTGATCGTGGTGGACATTTGCCAGATATCATTTTTCATTCATTATTGCCAAACTTTTCTCTTCGTAATACAATAAAAATTTGAATCATCTTCATCTAAACCCTTTGTTTTAGAAAACAAAGTTCTTGTTGAAAAACCCTTTACTTATTAATCTTTCATATTTAAGAGCGTCATCATTATCTAAGTTACGTGTGATAGTTTTTATCAAAGAGCCAATCGGATTGAGGAGACCTCTTTTGATTCGTAATGAAGGAATTAATTGCTTAAGTTTGTCGATAGTAACATTCAAAGTATGATCAGTTTGGTATTGAACGGTTATAAAATCTGAATCAAATGACTTAATATCGAAAAAAATTTGAACGTGCTTTTTAAGCAACCCGTATCTGTGCATACTTGACTCTAATTCCTCGTAAATTAAATTTAAATCTAATATCCTAATAACTGTCCAATTATCATAATTAACAAATGCTTGACCTTCGTCCACAGGTAACAATCCCGGGTTCTTGTCAATGCAAAGCAGATGAAGGGACTGGGTTCCCATTATTCGGATCTCCAGTGGAAATAATCTGTGAAGGACGTTTAATGTCTTTAATAGGAACATTTGGAACAACGGGAAATACATTTCTTTTTATAGCACCGGTGACAAGAGCCTTTTGTTAACGCGGTTTATCCTTACCCCGTCTTGTATTAACACCTTTTATGAACACAGTATCACCTACATCTATATCAAACTGAGATTCACCTACGTGTTTCTGTCTTACTGTAATTTTTTTGTCAATAAATTTATTTGTAATGTGTTCATATAAATATTTGGCCCTTTTGGCGTGTTCTCTTACTAACTGTTGTGTGAACTGCTTATCAAAATCTACGACGAATGTACTATTGGATTCGGTGCGCCCAAATACTACTTCAAACGGCGTGAGGTGCGTCGAAGAATCAATTGAGGGTTGTGCGCGGTACCAATGTGTAGATTGATTTTGTATAATGTAAGCATTTTCTTTAAAAGTACACTGTTAAATTCCACACCGGGAACTGAACTAATTTTGGATGGAATTCCGTAAAATGAAAAATACTTCATTAAAGCTCTTATTACTTCGGGGGTAGACCAATTTGCTGAACGCGTCTACCAAGGTTAGAAAATATTTACCTTCTATTAAAAAGGTATCGATGAAAGTTTCTTGGAATGGTATAGACTGGGTTTGAGTCAGTTGAAGTTGAGGTTTTAGAGGTTTATCATACTCTATTTATGTACTCATTTTGATTGACGTTTTTAGGGTTCCGTAGTCAATTAGGAACCCTTATAGTTTTGCCATGTCTGTCTGTCCGTCTGTCCGTCCTCGCTTAATCTCCGTGACCGTTAGCACTAGAAAGCTGAAATTTGGTACCAATATGTGTATTAATCACGCCCCGACAAAGTGGTAAAATAAAAATTGAAAAAAAAAATGTTTTATTAGGGTAGCCCCCCTATATGTAAAGTGAGAAGGTGATTTTTTTTAATTTCAACCCTAACGTGTGATATATTGTTGGAAAGGTATTTAAAAATGAATAGGGGTTTACTGAAATCGTTTTTTGATAATGTCAATAATTTCGGAAATAATCGCTCCAAAACTAAAAAAAAATGTGTCCCTCCCCTCTAACTTTTAAACCATAAGTTTAGAAAATATGAAAAAAATCTGAAAAGTAGAACTTTATAAGGACTTTCTAGGAAAGTCATTTTGAACTTGGATGGAAACAACGTTACCCACTACCGGGAGCAGTTGCAGGAGCGCGGAGCGCTGCTGGAGCGCGAACATAGTGGATACCCACCCTTAAACTCATAAGTAGGAACACTTATTGTGACGGACGGGAAACTACGTCACCCTACACTGAGCGTGGCCCGACACGATCTTGGCCGGTTATTATAATACTTTATTTTCAAAATGAATGTAAGTATTTTAACTTAATACTTATTAATGTATTTTAATTGTTTCTAAACACTTTGTTAATATATTTTTAGTCTATTCTTTGATATTTTTAGTCAGCTTTATTTAGAATTTATGTATTATTAATAATACGTAGTAATTAATAATATGTAGTACGCCGCCACAAAAACATTAATATAATATACATGTCCAATAATTTAAACATATTTCTTGAAAATGTGAAGAGCTAATACATATTATTGCTGCAAAGTTTTCTCTACTTCTAAAGTATTCTTCACCCTAGTATCACTATCAATAAACAGTTTTCTTTATAGTGTCCTTTCCTTCGTTCTCCTCCTTTCCTTCCTTCTCCTTTCCATTTTTTAATTATACTTCTCAATCATTCTACCTTAACAATAATATAACATATTGTTACGAGCTTGAGGTTCGTGACATTAAAAATTGCCGATAAAATTACCTAAATTAACACTTTAATTTATTTTACACAAATTAAAGTTAAAACACTAATAATTAAACACACTAATTCACTTAATTCCGCTCCGAAGCTTCGCTTGTGTCGCCGAGTTCAACTCTGCCCCGATCGCATCTTGCAGCGCCTATTTATTTAAATTAGCAAAGAAATATCTAGAATGTTCAAGTAAACACGCGCAAGGTACCGAGCGTTCGAGTTTCGACTAGGCGCTGTCGGTTGAGAGATTTGTGATGTCATTCTCTGCAAAGCTCCCCTCGCTCTCGTTCCTGACACTAGATGGCGCTAGTTGTGTCATCGACTTGAGCGCGTGACTGCCACCTCCTAAGACATGCTCGTCCCGAGCATTATCGGCCCCATAATAACGCGCCAAGCGATCCACATGGACGATCTTAGGAGTCCCTCTTGAGCCTTTCTGTAATGGCTCCGCAATGTCAAGGGATGTTCGATCCCGTGGTGCACCAACATTGTACAATTTCGATGCTCCTCTACTCCGTGTCTGAGGTCCCCTCACAGCCGCACAACTTGTACATGTACGACACCAATCCTCCACATCGTCACGATAATGGAACCAGTAAAACTGTTCTCAGTAGAGTTCGTTTAACTCCCAAATGGACTCTCGAAAGACCATTATGGCACAGCTGTAAAACATTCAGCACTTTAGCTTTAGGGATAACCATTTGCAAACGACAGCTGTCTCCTCGACCATTGTCCCATTTACGGCACAGGACTCCATCCTGAAGCAGCAAGCTGTCCCATTGGGCCCAATAGCTTTTCGTGGTTGAACTCATCGCCGAGACGTCCCTCCACTTAGGCTTGGTAGCACGGGCCTTCATCCATCCCAGAATCGGCTTGATGTCTGGATCTTCCTGCTGTGCATGTCGTAGGCTGTCCTTCCACCCGTTGCTGAGGTGGTCTGTCCTGAGCATCCTCACGGATACCACTTCCTTACTCTCTTGCCTACTACAATGGTTGCAATCTTCAGGACAAGGTCTTCTTGACGATGCATCTGCGTTGCCATGAGATTTCCCGCTGCAGTGTCGGATAGTAAAGTCGTATTCCTGCTGCTGCTGGGCGGTGCTGTTAGCCGCATTTCCTTTCTGAGACCGTTCTCCTTCCCTTCCTAGGGTGTGCTTAGGGCAGCTGGACCGAATATGGCCCCTTTCCCCACAGCCATAGCACCTAGGGCTGTATCTTTTGCTGTGGTCGCGAACCGTAACTGCTGTAACCTCCCTAGCCTGAGGTGAACGATGATCCTGTCGCCGCCAGGCAGTGCCGTTAGCTGCACTACCCTCTCGAGATCGATCAACTCTCCTTTCCACGGTTCGCTTAGGGCGGCTGGATTAAAGATGGCCCTTTTCCCCACAGCCATAGCACCTTGGGCTGTATCCTTTGTTGCGGTCGCGAACTGTAGCTGCTGCAACCTCCCTGATGCGATGGGAACGATGATCCTGCCGCACGGCTTCCACTTCCAGTGCATGGGCCAAGGCGTCCTTAAGCATCTCGTGGTGCCCGAGCCTCACAGCAGCTCTGACTTCCAGGTCACGGATGCCGTCGATGAACGTCTGCACCAGGTTCCCTGCAATGAGCGCAAGTACAGACCGGTATGCTTTTCGCACCAGCTTGTCCACCTCTAGAGCCCACTGCTGCAGGTTTTCGTTGATGCGCTGCACGCGATCTTTAAGCTGCGCGCGAAAGACGTGTTCCAGGTGAGCGTCGCCATATCTCGCCTCCAATGCCTCAAGGAGTTGCTCATAAGTCACTTCCTCACCGAGAGCTTCCAGAACTGTTAAAGCCTGGTCGCGCAGGCCTAGTGTGAGAGCAGTCATGGCCTGACTTTTATTCCAGCCGTTCACCTTCATAACAGCCTCGAACTGGATTTTGTAGGCTGACCAGGAAGAGGTACCGTCGAACGGTGGCACCTTGAACCCACGTAGCGAAGGTGTTGTAGCTACTACGGGAGCTGTAGCTCCATCTCCAAGTTTGAGTTCGTCCAGTGATTTCTTCATGTCAGCCATTACGTTGTCAACCCGATTGTTTACTTGGTCGATTCGGGTTTCAGCTTTCTCGATTCGGTTTTCAGCTTTCATGATTTGGGTTTCAGCTTCCGACAGGCAGTTGTCATGCTGAGCAACCCTATCCTTCAATTCCTTTATCTCCTTCCCGAAGGTAGCGTGAAGGTCCTTCTTGAGGAGCATCTGTTCCTCCTGTCGGCGGGCCTATTCCTCTTGTCCACTCTGAAGCTGCTCTTTCAACTGACGAACCTGTTCCTCCTGTCCGCTCTGCAGCTGCTCTTTCAACTGACGGACCTGTTCCGCCTGCTGGCGAGCCTGCTCCTCCTGTTGGCAAGCCTGCTCCTCCTGTCGGCGGGCCTGCTCCTCCTGTCGGCGAGCCTGCTCTTGCAGCATCACCATCAGAGCACCTAAGTCAGGTGCTGCAGATGTAGGAGCTACTGACGGGCCCGCAGCCGGCGGCTGTCCCTCCGAAGTCTGCGACGTTGCACCACCAAATCTTCTTTGGTCCGTCTCCTGCTGGCGTTGACTTCGGGTACGGACACCCTCCGTTTCCTCCTTAGGTCAAATCGGCATGATTTTATCCCACTTCTGACACCAATTGTTACGAGCTTGAGGTTCGTGACAATAAAAATTGCCGATAAAATTACCTAAATTAACATTTTAATATACTTTACACAAATTAAAACTTAAAACACTAATAATTAAACACACTAATTCACTTAATTCCGCTCCGAAGCTTCGCTTATGTCGCCGAGTTCAACTCTACCCCGATCGCATCTTGCAGCGCCTATTTATTTAAATTAGCAAAGAAATATCCAGAATGTTCAAGTAAACACGCGCAAGGTACCGAGCGTTCGAGTTTCGACTAGGCGCTGTCGGTTGAGAGATTTGTGATGTCATTCTCTGCAAAGCTCCCCTCGCTCTCGTTCCTGACTTTAGATGGCGCTAGTTGTGTCGTTGACTTGAGCGCGTAACAATATTTAACATGGGGCTACACTACACTATACCTCCCACCGACAAAAGGATAAAAAATGTATCTATATATAATTAAATTAAAGATCGAGAACTAGTAACACGTTACCGTTTCTTTGATTCATTTCCTGGCGATATTACATGGCGACCCTGCCAGGTGCTGCGCTGGAGTAATGCACGCGCACTGCCGCGGTCTACAATAATTGAAATAAAAAAAAACTAATGAAGTAATAAAAATAAAAGAAAAAGGTATCATTATCTCCTCAAAGAAACAAAAATCTTGTGGCCTCACGTCTTAGTTTTTGATTTTCATGTCACATCCGGTATTGTGTCAATTCAACAATTGAAATTTTTTCCTTTATTTTTATTTGCTGGGGCAGTGCGCGTGCATTGGCGCAGCGCACCGCCAGGCAAGATCGCCATGTTAGGAAATGTGTCAATGAAAAAGTGACGTATTACTTGTTCTCGATCTTTGATTATACTGCTCAATTATCCTACCTTAATATTAATATAATATATTAACGTGGGGGCTACACTACAACACAATAGAATAAGGGTGACAAACGCGCACTTAGTGCACCTGATGGTAACTGGATGCTGCTTCCTTCTAAATTTATGCTCTATCAAGAATCAAAATGCAGATGCGTTGACACCGCTGAGGACTAAGATAGAATTCCTTGTTTCCAGTAAAAAGTTCCTCCGATTCTCTATACTCACATACGAAACACAGTAACTTTAAGCTGATATTTTACGCTGGTACTCTGTGTGAGCGTGGTCCCGGGGCGGTTGAGCCGACCCATTTGTGCTACAACCCTAATATAGCTGAAACGTGACTCTACCACGTGTATAATTGGGAAGCATTGTTAAAAAGGATAAATTAACTGTATACTTATTTATTTATTCTAATACTGATAACAAATTATTTATAGCACTTATTAGTATGGTGCGATGCAACCACAACCTCCGTATTTTGGGCCTGCAGCATAGGCAGCGGAACCAGCAAAAGCAGCAAGACCTGCAAATGCAAGAGGCTCTGAAGACCGTATCCGTATCGAACACCTGGAGTAGGCTATGTCCGTAGCAAGAGCATGTCCACAACCAAGCTCATATTCAGAGGCATATATATATATATATATATATATATATATATATATATATATATATATATATATATATATCAATATGGGGCCTTTGGCAGAAACGACTACATGTGTATTTTCAGTTGTCAGACCGCAGACCGCTACACATGTCGGTCACCTCGTGAGCTAGATCCAGATATTTTGTTCACTTATTTGTTTCGTTCTCACGAGGTGTGGTCGTACGGAATAGTAATGTCGACCAAAAATATTCATGACTGTGCCCGAACTATCGGCAAAATATCAGACTTATTCGCTATAATAGTCCTGCCTGCGATGATGGCCCGGTTCCAATAGAGCCTAACGCGATCATTTTCGAGCACGGCTTCCGGCAAGTATTTATATAAGACAATTTTCGATCCACGAGGCCGTTTTTCAGAGCGGTGGTGTAGAGTCCTGGCTACTAGGTTGTATCAGTACAAATACTCAGAGTTAGAAAACGCCGAAAAACGGGAAATGAATTACCTAAGTGACGTCATGGCGACAAGCTCAATGGATGTCAACGGTACCAATCTTTAGGTCTCCGATAGTTTTTGGTCTTAATAACCTGATCCTTTATTGCATAGACGAAACCCTCGGTTTTCCGAAAGAGGTCACGAAACCATAGGCAATAAAGGGAGACGGTCGTACTCCTGTAGAGCCTTGTAGAACCTCCCATAGAGCTCCTTCTCCGGAGACCGTATAGACGTCTCCCGGTCGGAATTGCTCTGTACCACCGAACTACTTGCCACTGCTCGTTTGCTAGGGATAGAAGAGTAAATCCTTTATCACAAGAAATGACGTCCGTGTAGAATTAGTCATACGATCTTGTCAGAAAGTAATTACGGAGGTTGCACACTTCGCGATTATGCATGGTGAGTACGCTTAATAAGCCACATCCATCATATTTCCGCGGCAAGCACAGCCTCATTACCGACAATCTCCGATAGTGAATCCTAAAGGAATGTCCTGGTAGTGCGGACTTTTCTATCTAAGGCGCTAAGTTAAGTTTGAGTTCACCTGAGTATACTAAAGGCATCCATGAAAATAGGTATCGCTCAACCGTTATGCGTGTGTAAGACACACGCATATAACGGTTCATGCCCGACAAAAGACTGTTAAGCACTTTGGTTAAATAAATGCATAAAACTGATTGCTTCATGTCCGCCTCATCAATATCTATATTTTGTGACATACCCAGTTCACGCTATGTTTCAGCTTCGGAAAGGTTACTTATGTTGACGGACATAGATAAGTCCATGACCTCAGAGTTAACAACCCTCTCAATAAAGCGGACCGCACACTTATACGTCCCTAGCTCCATTTTAATAAAATTGTTGCAATCACAAGTGGTGTTTATTTAACAATAACAGAAGAAGGGAGCAAATGGAGACGAACCTGTGTAAGAAGTAATGCCAGAAAACTCGCTTTTAACCCAAATCGGTTCACCCGTTTAAAAGATACGATGCCACAGACACATAGCGGTCAATATTATAACACCCCTGTTTTTCCTCGCCGGATAAAATACAATGTAATATTATGATACCATTTTGTTATCATCAATTTACTGACATTAATATTTCTAATTAAACCATTGACGCTAATTGAAACAATCTCACGTATCTCGATAAATGCAATGTTTTCTATTACATTAACCTACAATAATATAAATACAATGAATTTTTATTCGTCAACCACTCAAGTCTCAGTGTCAAATCAACCATCATATCATGTCAGCATCCGCTCTCTTGATACTCTGTGCACACGCTTGCTTGCTACAGGTAAAATTACTTACTCAAAAATACGAATTCGAAAGGGTATTCACTTTATTGGGTGTCCTTTTTTCTTCTTCATTATCGGCGACAGTCTGCCAATCGCTGTTTACCTACGGCAATCTGACAGTAATAAGACACACACGTATAGTTACGTGATGGGTAAACCGCCATTGATGGAGGATTTAATATCTTCTACCTACCGACTCAGCAATAACAACTAACAGTAAGGCCTACTGTATTTTGATAGTATAAAACCGTCTCCACATTTTATTGCAGATCTTTAAAGATAAGATAAAAGTAAATAAACTTTCATATATTACAGATGCGGGCCCTTTTTATGAATAAGAGGGTTAATATTTTTACTGAGAAGGAGAGAAGGGCATTGCAGAGTTTGCCGCGCTGCTCCCATGCGCTTGAAACATTTTTTATGACGTGATAAACCAGCAATTAAAGTGCAATTATTCAATTTTATTAGCGTTGGTGGGGAACGTATTTAAATTTCCAGTTCACGTTTTCAGAGAGCCATTACTCCTCAGCTCCCACGGCTCTTAGAACATTTTAACAACAGTTTAGTTCCCTTCATGACATGCATTATTTATTTATTCATTCATTACGGCTTATCAAAAGTAAAATGCAGAACTAAGGTCTCTCTCATAGGCTGCCTCGTGAGGAAGTTTGGCAAAAGTGACAACGCTTAGTGGACGGGTTAATAGCCATAGTTTTTTATTATATTTGGTCGTTATCATGAATATACTGCCGCCTATCTCCTGTTTCCGTTCCATCAGCCGCATCCCACGAAGTAGACATCCTGACCTCACCACTATACAGCGAATGAATACTTTATAATTAAATATAATTGATTTCCAGAATGTATACAGTCAGTGCTTGGGTGCTGGACTTGGCGTAGCTCCAAATATCGGCACTGAATATGAGCTTGGCTGCGGACCAGTTCTTGCTGCGGACATAGCTTACGGTTCAGGTTTCGCTCCCGGTGTTGGATACGGATATGGCCTCCCTGGCCCAGCTTCATTTACAAGTCCCGCTGCCTTTGCAGGCCCCGCGGCTTATGCTGCAGGCCCGGCTTACGGAGGTGCTGGCATCGGAGACGTATCCGTAACTGGCGAAATTCCTGTCACCGGTATCTCTCTTGTCGCTGGCCAAGTGCCTATTCTTGGCGCTGTGAAGTTCGGCGGTGAAGTTCCAGCCGGGGGTGTAGTCACTATTAGTGGAAGATGTAGTTGTTGTTGCAATGGACCATACATGTACTAATTAGTGATATAAATAATTCGTTATCGATATTAGAATACATAAATAAGTATATTGTTAAATTAGCCTTTTTATTAATGCTTCTCAGTACGTGGTAGAGCCATGCTTCAGCTGTATTACGTATGGATCGGTTCGACCAGAGTAGATCCAAGTTCTCACAGAATACCAGCGTAAAATAGCAACTTAATGCTAATGATTTTACTATGGTGAGTTTAGTGAACCAGAGAACCTTTTTCCTAGAAACAAGGCATTCCATCTTAGTCCTCAGGGATGACAACGCATCTGCATTTTGGGCAGTGTGGGCCACAGCATCCAATTACCATCAGATGGACTAAGTGCTCGTACGTCACCCCTATTCTATAAAGAAAACTTTTATTGAAAGTGATACCAGGATGAAACTGATTTCAGTTCTATCTCAGGCTCAGGCTTTCTCTAATTTTGGAGACTTTAGAAGTAGAGAAGATTCCGCAGCAATAATGTGTGTTAGATTTTCACATATCTAAGAATAAAGTTTAATTTATTGATAATGCAGGTTCTCTTAATGTTTTCAATGTTACTATAGGTCAACCAAATGTAAAAAATACATTTTGACAGCTGCCAGTTTTATTGCGCCAAATATGCCAACCAAAAAATAGGAACGTAAAATATTCGATTCTTAAAAAAATTGATATTTCTTTATAATATATATAATATATTAAATTTATAATTTATATATAATAGGTTTGTATAATACCATTATAAATTAGAAACGGGTAATTTAAAACTCAAAATTCATGAGTTTCTTCGTATTTTTGTTAGCTTATTTATAGAGGCAAAGTTAAAAATATAAGATTCAAACTAGATTTGAAATAAATTTATTCAATCACTTTCAGTTCAACTAGTTTAGATGTCGTTGTTTAGATTAATTATTATTTAGATTTTCAATAATGCAGTCAAAATTAATGTCACTGTCAAAGTCATCCAATATCATTTTTTTTTGTTTTTTCTACCACTTTTGCCCGATCATCCTTTGTGACATGAGCACATGATTCAAGGAATATAGAAGACACAGTTCAAAAAGTTAAAGCCGAGTTACAAAATAAGAAGGCAACCACAAAATCACAAAATTGCGCACAGTAAGCTCCCGAAATGGCGGGAGATTGGAATTACATACGTAGTGGTTTTTTCCAGGCGGCCTTGTATATGAGTTCTTTGCCTACACAAATTTACGTCGACAAAGTAAAAAAAATACACTTGTTATTTACTTGATTCCTGTAATTCAAGGAATTTTAATAATAAAAATTGAATTAAGCAAATAATACATTAAAAAAAATAATGACTCGGTTATTTGAATATTTTTCCGATTATTTGAATATTTTGCCGATTATTCGCTAATCAATGAATTTTAATCACTCAAACACTACGGTAAGGTAGCTAGCGACATATCATCGTCAAGTAAAAAAGTTGATACTCTTTAAACTTACCCCGGTTTGCTCGCGTATTGTGAAATTTACAGCGAGCGCTAACCATCTGAGCTACCACAGCTCTATTATTTTTTAATATTTTACTTTGTTTGAACCAAATCACCAAAGCATTCCTCTCTTAATCCAAGCTACACTCTTCTTTCATCAAATAATTTCCCACCATGTCATTCAGATTCAACCCTAATATGGAGTATATTGTATGGAGTATTATAGTGACTAAAAATATCGTAAGGAAAAACTATACGAATATGAACAATGTTTATGCTGGTGAAATTTTAAAATCTCTGAGACACTACTACGGATGCTTCTCGCTGCCAATATACGCAGTCATCACCCAGCTCGCGACCATATTACCTTCTCGTATTACATACCTGTTCAGTAATGTCAGTATGCAAAGACAATAAAAAGAAACTTCTTTCCATGGCCCTTCAAAAATGTGAAAATCTGGTACATAAAATACCTGTACCAATTACCGTTACAGTTTTTAAAATCTCACTGCTAAACACAGGCCTCACCCATTGATTGCCTCGTAGGGGGGATTTTGACATAGTTGACATGCTTGGCAAGCGGGTTGTAAACCGCAAATTTTTTAGTTAAGATGCTGCTGTCTACCACCTGTTTCAACTTCCCTCTGTCACCTCTTACGACACCCACGAGACGATATGGGTAGTGGATATTATTACTTTTTTACGTATCTTACAGATGTTTAAACAAAAATATCCGTAAGATACCTAAAACAATTAAAAAATAGAAAGGAAGTTATTTGTTTACTAGCTTGCACATACGCTATTACGATCAGTAAACAAAAATACATGTAACTTGAAAAAGGTCATCATCTCCAACTCCTACTCAAACTTGTGGAGTCCTTCCGCTTCAAAGCTCACTAAGATTATAGAAATCCTTGAGCATCGTTCATATGTTTTATAGAATTCAACAGACTGCTTCATCTGGCAGCAAAGCAATTTTGCTTCCTACAGTAATGTTTAATTTAAGTGCTCAGGATGAATGGTTATTAAGGAAAAGAGTTTAAGCTTAAAAGAAAGACATTGCAATTATTTTACATGGAGACGTGTTCATATTGAAAAATAAAATAAATTATATTTTGGACATATTTGCACTTTTTATTGGATACCCCCAGTGGTTATAACTTTTTCCTTTTAGTCCACTTCAAAAGACGATTAGTATCTATATTTGGTGTGTTTTTTCGTAAGTATTTACATCGATTATTTGGAAATAAATAACTCAAGGAAAATACATAGTCTAAGGTTGAAGCGATATAAATGTTTCTTTTTAATTAATGAGCTATGTTTAGGGAGGTCCATTTTAATTCAAAATAATAAATCCACATCTTTTTGTGGAAAACTGTAGATAAAATTTTTATCTTACCTAATTAGATGTAATTCTAGTTGTTATCTTTTCATATTGTTTAGTAATGATTTCCAGATATCTCCCACAAAATAAAATTTCCACAAAATAGCTGCTGAATTTTTAAGGAGCTTTAATTCTGAGATACAGTTTTTATTTTATTTTTGAAGTTGGTTTTTACATTTTATTAAAAGTTTAATTTTTCTTCTTCGGCCTTAAGGTACCGACTACAGGTACAGACAGATACAGACTACTAGAAGAAATCTTTTCAAGACGACCGATCTACAATGGGAAATGCGTATGTGCAGCAGTTGACTGTTATGGGCTAATGATAATGATGACTGAATTGTTGGATTTTCCGTCAAGATGTTCTAAGTCAACTCAACACCAACACCGTGCTCGGAAAGCCGGTAAAGCCGTTGTTCCGTCGTTGGTGTTTTATCCCACGAATTTGCTTAAAACGTGACACCTACAACTTTGCAATGAAAATTAACAAAGCGACTTGCAAGAGTGGATCCGAAGTGTGGAGTGTGTCGGAGAGGGTCGCGTTACTCTAAAGTTTGGAGGGGTTCAGAATTTTATCGCATTACTTTATAACGCAAAGATTATCAATTCCTCTTCTATCTTCATCATTATCCCGTAAAACTCTACTACAAGACATGGACCTCTCCTACTTCAGGGGTGATTTGTCATAATATTCACGGTTTGCAGACAAATTGACGATTGCAATACAATACATCTCGCATCTTTGACGTTTCTGGCCAGTGTGGGTACAACTAGCCAGTCTGGGTACGAATAACCAGTCTGGGTATTTTTTGGTAGTCATACCGATATGCTTATAGCGCCATATATCGAAAGCCGTTACATTTTTATGGCGTTTTCCATAGTCGCCGTTTACTACATCTCCAGGAGGTATGATGGTGCACGTACAGGAGTGACGGATTAATTTAAGCCGCTATTGCACGGCAAATGAACTTTCGTTCCCTACTTATTTTTTATAAATTAGAGTAATTGTTAACCGATTTTTGGTGTGGCGGCGCTGTCGTCGCGCAACAAGCGAAACACATCGAAGCCTAAATCGCGCTATCAATGTTCCGAAGTAAAAACAGTAAATGGCTCTGAACTACCACTCAAAGCCTTGGCCACTCCCGGGGCAGATCATTTTTCCCGGTGGGAGATCTCCCCTTTTCCTTCCACCGCTAAAGTGGTGACTAGCCGACGTGATTTGAACACGCAACCAACAACCTTCGGAAACTTCAACTTCAGGCTTAATCATCGTCATAAAGTACCTCACCCATTATCTGCATATCTGCAGTCTTGACACCCTGCAAGCCATCTAACTTTACAAGGTTCATCCCAGCACTGAAATAATAATGCTTCCTGCTCATTCAAGCTACTCTCTGCGCTACAGTGTTCGGGACGGCTCCGAGACATACTGCTCGCCTCTGCTTCACGGCGCTCCCGCAGATTACTAAAATAAATTGTAAATTGAAAGCGTTCAAAGCTCCGAAGTAAAAACGGTATACATAGAACAGCTCTGAACTACCACTCTATGCCTTGGCCGCTCCCCAGGCAGATCAACTTGCCCGGTGGGAGACTTCCTCTTTTCCTTCCACCGCCAAATTAATTTCTTTTATATTATGTTAGTGCATATCTACGTTACTAAGATTCATTAAAATATAATATTGAATGGACACGACATCCTCCGTGTTGAAATCTTCCATGCACTTAATCGGTTTAATGACGAAATTACTTCGTATACTAAAATTATCAATACTATTATTGTTTAAGTTGAAACAGTGATGTAGTTTATAAAATATAATTAATAGTCCCAAGCACTACTTCAAAAAAAATTAGAAACTCTACGCGAGCGAAGTCGCGGGCATGGCTAGTAAATATGTAAATTAAGATTTACAATCCTCCTGGCAGCTACAGCGGTCAGTGCAAAAAACTTCAAATGAAGAAGGATATAGATGCATTCTCACCTTTACATCTAAGGTGAAATGACTCACGATCTATAATTATAATTGATGAAAAAGATGGAACTTCCCTCATTTTTGTGGTTGCGAAATCAGTATGAAGTATTTCCAAATTACGGTACAGATTACCTTGGTCTGGGTGTATTATATTAGTACGGATATTGGGTGACATATACAGGGTTGTTTTTTAAAGAGTATCCAAAGGAGATGTATGAAATTGGGTGCTTGTCAACGTTCGTAACAATTATACAAAAATATGCAGGTAATAGAACGATAAATTCTAAGCATAATTTAATGGTTTTTATTTCTTTAATATATGGGAGTCCGTTAAAAAAAAATTTAAAATATAAAACGGAAGCTAATACTTTCACCATAGCAAAAAACCTTTTAAAATATGTTTCTGTATTTTGTCTATGAAAATAAATAACGCGGGCTATTTTTTGTAATAACATAGCCTTCATTATCAAAAAATCATAATATGAAATATTGACGCGAATCTGTAGGTTAATACTGATTGAAATATGTCTATTTAGAAAATCGATTTAATAGGCTCATTAAACTAAAAAAAAACAATTGAATAATATCTGACATGATTAAAGGCTATATGGTCGTTGACCATTGCCTGTTCCGAAGGAGACTTAGGACCGATCCTCATTTGAAGTTCACAGCTCGTTCTCGGTCCGATCTCTGTCCGATCTCGGTTCAATTTCGGTTTGATTTATTATAATTGAATGGGATTCGACCAAAACTTGACTGTTACTGGATAGTGTGAATGCACACACATATTTTTTACTTGATAATATTTTATCAGACCGAGATCGGACCGATAATGAACTGTGAACGGCATTATAATGAGGATCGGCCCGTAACCTGGAAATTTGGAGTTGAAGGAGCAACTTATCATGCGTATTTGGCATTGTAGTTGTATTTTTGGATATATTTCGTGTTTTTATTTTCGTGGATTAATTTAACTTAACCCTTGGCGTTTCTCTCGGATTACAGGACAGTAGGATATTGCACCCACATAATGACAATAAGGTGTTACTTGGGATTTGTGAGAAATAGGACAATGTACAGCCTCCGGCTGCTTTTCTAGATGACATATTATGAATAACTGTAGAAAATAATAAAATAATTAAAAAAGGTCGAATTTTATTTTACTTTATTTAATAATAACAACAAAACTGCATTATTTTATGTCCCCCGTTAGTTTATTCAAACAACTTATACAGAACAGGTGATTTTACTACATAACCTACAAATTAATCATAAAATATAAAATAAAAACAAAACGCCAGGTCCCACAAGAATATGTTTTTGACATAAGTATCATAGGTTTAAATATTCAAAATAAGGCAATACAATGTAAATTATTCGAATTATTAAAGGCAAATGAAAGGATTATAATAACATAGTTTTTGCCGACTAAAGGTCTGAGCAGGAAAACTATGTTATTATAATAAAGAAATACGTATGCAAGTCATTGTAATTTTTGTTTATCAGGTGCTATGAAATTTTTCACTTCAATGCAGCTTACCGTATTATGTTATCCTTCATCGCCGAGCACGTGGTGAATCAACATTTATAATAGGGTATTTATTTTACACCATATAAAATAAAATCCAAAAATATATATTTATGATGGATTTTGTAAAAAGTAAACGAGAAATATTGATTTCTGTTTATAAAATTGCATTATAAATTTATATTTCAATTTTAAAAATATGTTTTTTCGTCTGTGCCTAAAATCTGCAAAACGGTAACCGCCATATTAGAAAATGTCGTGACGTCACGATCCAGCCTAAGGGTATTAGTGTTCTGTGTCACTGATTAGAGAACTAGCTAACTTGCTATGTTAATTCGAAAGTTTTCAAGTTATTATTACAAGGTAGTTAGTAATATTACGATTACTGAGTTTTATTACGAATTTTATTGAAAAGGCATCATGGAAGATGAATTCATTAAAGCAGAAAGTACTTATCTACCAAGTATAAATAACACAGCACATTAGCTAGTTCTCTCAGTCAGTCATGAAATTTTTTTTTACATGCAATCCCAATTTTCGTTCTGCTGAGTTGAGGAATGTTAAAACATCAATAAAAGTAACTATTACCAACTTTTGTTTATACAAAAACAATACCAGGTCAAAGTGTATTTTGATAAAATATAGTTAAGTAGCTATTATACAGTTGGTATGTAGTTTAGTTTCTCTATAGTTACAATCATTAGTTATCTAAGTTGACGTAATTTATTACAAAATTTAACTTGCCATACCCTTCACCTCATGATATTTTTTTTGTATTAAGCGATGGTTAAATATAAGTCATCCTTATATCAAAATGATCTTCACAGAAGAATAGTCTGTTTTTAGTAGACAATGTATTCGGGGATCTTTTTGCCAGTTTTAACCAAGTATTTATTATATTTAATTCAGTTAGCGCTTGAATCCAATTCCCGGCGTTCTTATGCTCGTATTTTTGCATTCAGGCACAACACAACAGTGATTAATAATAATAATAATAATAATGATTTATTTTTCTCTCCACATTAAATTAACAATATCGAATTTTAACAAAAAAAGGCACAAATTGATGTGAGAGACTGATGCCTAAACTAGGCGACGAACCTGTATTTCAGGTCATCAGGTCTCCCTCCCAGTTAAACAAATACAAAAGTATGTTATCTTGGAATACATATTTTAACAATAATGATACGTTATAATCCATTTGCGCGTATATACATAATTTAACAATAATGATACGTGTGTGTGTGTGTGTGTGTGTGTGTGTGCGTGTGTGTGTGTGTGTGTGTGTGTTTGTGTGTGTGTGTGTGTGTGTGTGTGTGCGTGTGCTGAGTGAATGCAAAAATTACAACATTTACACATGTGATGTAAAAAGATCTTCCGTATATTTATAGTCAGTCTTCAGTAACCATTCATGGATACATTTTTTAGCTTTTATTTTAGGTAGGACGTGAATATTAAGTTCCTTGTTAACTTTATTATACAGGTATCCGCCAAGATAGCAAAAAAATCTCCTAGAAAAGTAGGTACAATGGTCATAATGAGAAGTACACACTCGGTCTTTGCGTCTCATGTGCTGTGTATTTTTTTGGTCATATTTTAATTGTGCATGTTTTTTTAGGACTGTGTATATAATAAACCGTTGCCGGACTGTAAGAACTTTGGAAATTTTATAAAGTTGACTGGTTGGAAATTTAAATGGAAGAGAGTTACTTACTTTTAAGATTAACCTTTGTGATCTTTCGAGGGGCAGAAGAGATGATTTGGTAGCCCCACCCCAGCACGTAATACAATATATTATTAAAGATTGGCATAGAGCAATATAGACAGATTTAATAGTGTTAGAATCTGCTACGCAACGTAGTTTTTTAAAAATATATGTTAATTTCCGTATCCTATTTGAAAGTGAATAAATATGCTCATGAAAAGTTACCTTATCATCCAACAAAATGCCAAGGTATTTAATTGAATTCACTTTTTGCAAAGGTGTGCATGAACATGTCAGACAGTAAGGAAAATTGCAAGAATGAGCAGTAATAACATGGTCCGTGCAGGTTGCATATTTATTATTATGTTTGGAGAAGGACAAGTACTTTGTTTTATCCACGTTGAGGGTTAACACATTATCGCGTAGCCATTTGGACACTCTGTCTAAGCCAATCTGAGCGAAGTTAAATACATCCGGCCATGAATCACCAGTAAATAGCAGTGCTGTGTCATCAGCAAACGTAACTATTTTTCCGTTCACTAGTTTCAGTTTGCAGAGGTCATTAATGTAAAGAAGAAATAAAGTAGGGCCAAGAATACTTCCTTGGGGAACACCATAGCAGATGGGAAGCTCATCACTAACATGTTTATCAATTTTTACCAACTGTGTTCTATCTGTAAGATAATCTCTGAAAAGCTGCAACGGTACACCCCTTATACCAAGCTTCTCCATTTTATGCAACAATATGGGAACAGAGACCGTGTCAAAAGCTTTAGCCAAGTCTAAAAATATTCCTATTGTTTTCTTTTTTTTCTCGAGGCTAAGTACGATAAACTCAATTAGTTCATGAACCGCATCAGCTGTAGATTTACCGGAACGAAAACCAAATTGATTTGGCGAAAGTATGGAATTTTTATCAAGAAAATTTTTCAACCTATTATTCATCACACGTTCTAGTATTTTAGATAGTGACGGTAATATAGATATTGGTCTATAGTTGCTTACACAGTCTCGGTCTCCATTTTTGTAAACAGGATGAATGAGTGATTTTTTAAAAGCTGTTGGGAATATGCCATAAGTTAGGGCTAGGTTACATACGTAGGTAAGTGGAGGTAAAATAAATTTTTTGTTTTGTTTTATGAAACCACCGGATATTTTATCCCAGCCAACGGCACAGTCACTTCTAAGATTATTTATTTCAGATGTAATTTCAGCTTCATCAGTAGGCAAAAGAACCATGGAATGGGCTAAGCTGTCAATAGTAGGAGAAAGATTCAGTTCAGAGTTCTCAAGAATTTTTTCGGCCAGTTGTCTACCAATATTAGCGAAATACGTGTTGACATTATTAACTGATTCTTTTGGCGTGGTACATGTTGATAATAGTTGAGTGGAAGATGTTTTTGAGGCATTTCTGTTGGTTATGCTGTTTATTACCTCCCAAAGCTTTCTATTATTTGCACCTGCATTTCTAATTTGGTTTTTTTCATATTCATTCTTGACTTTTTTTAGAAGTTTGTTGCAATAATTTCTATATCTCGTAAAAGATAACTTAAGTACTTCATTTTCCGGCTCTTTTTTAATTTTTTTATGTAAATTATCCCTATGCTTCATACAACGTAAGAGTCCTGGAGTAATCCACGGCTTTATAATCTTTTTACGACTAGATAAAACAATCTTCTTAGTATTAGCGTCTAAGACTTTTTGTAAGGACTGGACAAGACAATTAGCGGCAGTATTCGGATTTTGTGTAGAGTAAACTAAATCAAAATTCATTTTAGCAAGATCAGTTGTAATTCCACTATAATTTGTACGAAATATTGTCGTTATTTTGTGCTGTTTTGGGACCTTCTTATCGAGAAACAATGCTACAGTCTCATGATCAGTTAACGCTGAATTTACAACAAGAGTTTTAGCTGGGACTTTGGTTTTTAGCATAACATGATCTAGGCAGCTATCTTTACGGGTAGGAAAAGTATGAGCAGGTAACAAGCCGTGTAAAGCAGTCACATTTAAGTAGTTAAGCTTATGTAGGTCTTGTTGAGAGTCAATAATATTGATGTTAATATCTCCTACAAGAACAACATTATTAACATTCGCAGTTTTTACAAGCAAAGAATCTAGTGAATTTATGAATTCAGTACAATCTCTAACCGCCGGAGAACGATATAAAGTTAAAATAACAATATCTTTATTTATCTTTAAAAAAAGACAATTTGCGTTTCGAAAGCAAATTTCTTCAAACGATACATTAAGATCACTGTTTATGTATGCGACAACGCCATCATTTTGTGTGTAGTTGTTTTCTGTACTAAATGTCTTATAACCGTTAATAACAGGGAGTGTGCGAACACTTTGCAGCCAACACTCAGTTAAGATAATAACATCCCAGTGCACTTTCGTTCTCACAATTAATGAAAGAAACTCAGAGAAATTGTGTGATATACTCCTGATATTTTGACTTAAAATTTTAAGGGAGGTTCTAGGGCTTGGATCTAAATGGAAACAGTCCTCAACATCGCAAAGAGCAGATTCAGAAACCGAATAGGAGTCCAACTCATTTACTATATTATCTAATTTATTTATCACTCAAATGTATATAAGAACATTTGTCCAAATCGATAATACACCAAAAAACCGCAACACCTACACCAATAAACCACTGGCTGTTAATATTTATCTTATCACATAATGAGACTATGTGAAATATTAGTAATGTTCTCCTACTGGCTAACCTATTTATAACATCCCGTAAAAAATTATATATAGTATAGAAAAGTTTTAATATAATGACGGTATTATATGAAACACTTATAATACATACAAAAGCGCGAGTCGTCGAGTGGCTTATTACGAAACTACCACTAAGACCATTCAGCAGTAGATTAAATGCCGGCTTACTATATTTAGCACTAGGGCAGTTCCGTTTGCGCGCCGCCCCCGAGCGGTCGTGCACACAGTTCTTTCGCGCCTCCGACCTTTCGGTAGCGCAACCGCTTGCCCGCGCGCCCCGCTCTCCCCGGCTAACACCGGCCGAGCAGACGCCGTTGGTGAGTCACTTTGTTTTCGCATCGTTCCTGCCCCCTTGCTCCGGCGGGGAGGCTTGAACGCGCTTTGCTTGTTTTGTTTTATTTGTTAATTTTTCTGTTATTGTTATTGTTTTTGTTATACTGTTATTTGTTGTGTATACTATCCTTAGAAGATCGTCTCTTGCTCTTCTCAGAGCAAGCCCTTGTTCTTTTCAGAACATAGGGACCCCAGCTTCTGGAATAGATCGTCAGTCCTCCCCATCTGCCCCCAAGGCCCTGTTCTTCTCAGAACAGGGACCTCCAGTCTTCTTAGAATAAAACGTCACCCCCCGTCCAGATCAACATGTCGTCCATGGATGCTAGCCAAATTTTGGCTCTTTTTCACCAATTTTTGAAAACCCAAGGCGTAGCCCTAGATAGCTTCTCGATTGAGCTTACCCCCTGTGCCCCTAAGGCATGTGTACCCCCGCCCGCCGTCGCTGCTTTCCTCGCGACCCAAGCGGCTGCCCCGCAGTCCGACTCGCCCGCGTCCCCCGTCTCCGATATGGAGCACTCGGACACCACGTCCGTTACCTCATCCTCCCGGAAGAGGACCGCCCTCAGCTCCACCGGCTCCTCGGATTCTTCCGACTCCGAAGGAACCATAACCGACTCCCAAGCCGAATTCACGTTAGTGAAACCAAAGCGCGGCCCGAAACGCGCTGCCACTTCTCGCACTCCCCCCGCCTCAGCGGCCGCCGCCGCCCGCACTCCCTCCGCCGCTGCCTCTACCCCCGCAGCTCCCATCGTTGCCCCTACTTCCGCAGCCCCAAACGCTGCCGCCTCACAGTCGAAAAACAATACCGCCAAGCCAGCAACCCGCTGCGCTCCCGAACTGGCCAAAAACCAAGTCCCGCCCCCTGTCTTTCTCAGAGACAAGGCGAAATTCACTAAATTGTCCAAAACCCTCTACGATAAGGGTTTCAAATATGACCAAGCCACTAATGTCGGCGAGGCTATCAAAATTATTCCGGCGTCTATAGAAGACTTCCGTAACATAACCCGCCTTTTCACGGCCGAGCGTGTGTCCTACCACACATACGCCCTCGCCGAAGAAAGGAAAGTCAAGGCAGTCCTCCGCGGAGTTCCCTATGAACTCGCAAACGAAGACATTCTGGAAGACCTTAAATCCCAAGGCTTCCCCATTGAAGGTGTGCATAAAATGCACAGCAGCAGGGGCGAAAGGTTTAACCTCGCCCTCCTCGTTCTCACCAATGTGCCGGAGGCGAAGGCCATTTTCCGCGAGGTACGCACTGTGTGCGGCCTGTCGCGTGTTAAGTTTGAAGCCCCTCACCGGCGCGGTTACCCAGCGCAGTGCCACCGCTGCCAACTTTATGGACATGCGGCAGCCAACTGCTCAGCTCCACCCAGGTGCATTAAGTGCCTAGAACCCCATCACTCGAAAGAGTGCCCACGGCCCAAAAACGCCGAATCCCCACCCTCATGTGTCCTTTGCGGACAAACAGGCCATCCGGCCAACTATAGAGGATGCCCTCGCGCCCCTCGCCCACCTCCGAGCCGCAAAGCTCCACTACAGGTCAATGACCGAACCTTCCCGACTCTTGTAAGCCGCAAGCCCAGCCAGGGCCAGCCCCTACCTCAGCCCCCTCAGGGCTCATCTCAGCCCACACAGGGCATCTATCGGCCCCCACAGGGCCCCTATCGGCCACCTCAGGGCCCTCCTCGGCCCCTTATGAGCCTTCCGCTCTCTCAGCCAGCGCCGCTTCCAATAAACCCCTGGTTCCAAAAGGAATCAAATATCCCGCGGCCCTCCGCCGACCCAAAAAAACAGACAGACTCTGTAGTAGAGTCTCTAAACCTAGTGTATAACACACTCAATAGGATCAATTTAGACGAAATCATTATTCTTGCGGATAAACTGAGCGCAGCTCAGTCCCCTCAGGGTCGTCTCCTTGCTCTTATTGAGCACTTCAACCTTCTAAGGTCCCTGTAATTAAAATTAAAACTATGCCGGAGCCCTCTGCTCCCGCAATATCTCACGGTCGTATCAAACCAAAGGGTTTGTCGCTTGTTTCGTTCAATATCCGCGGTCTGCGAAATAACCTCCCAGAGCTTAGGCTTTTTCTACGAGATCGCGAAGCCGATCTCCTACTCCTACAGGAGACCCATCTCAGCCCCAAGGTCTCTAAAGGCCTTACTATTAAAAATTATTCACTTATACGTAACGATAGACCCGACCGCAAAGGCGGCGGCACTGCCATCTATCACAAAAAGTCCCTTCATTGCTCCCACATATCTACTCCATCGCTTACCAGTATGGAAGCTACTATCACCAGACTAGCCACGACTGGACACCAGTCAATCATTATAGCCTCTTGCTATATCCCTAGCGGAACCCTCCCCGTCAAGAGTGACTTCGAAGCCATCCTTGCATTAGGCGACTCAGTCATTATGTTTGGAGACTTTAACTCCAAGCATACTGAATGGGCCTGCCGCACTACTACCAGTAGTGGCAGGGTGCTGCTCAGTATCACTCAGTCTCTCGACCTAACTGTCTACAGCCCCCTCACTGCCACCCACTATCCCGACATTGTTACCTACGCTCCTGATGTGCTAGATTTTGCTCTAGTTAAAGGAGTTTCCCTTAACCTTAGAGCAATCGAGCCTCTCGACGATCTAGGATCCGACCACCGTCCTGTATCCCTCCTTCTTGGCCATCAGCCGTCTCCAACTCCCACTTCCAAAATCTACACTGACTGGAAGGGCTTCAAGAAGTCTCTAGCCTCGGCTATAGACTCTCCGGACCCTCCCATAACCCTTTCTTCCGACGCCCTCGACAGTGCGGGGAAAATAGACACCGCGGTCGAAAATCTCACCTCACTTATAACATCCTCTCTTAAAGAGAATGAAAAAGTTGTCCCGGTTGCTAAAACTAGTCTTCCCCTAGATATTAGCAACCTGTTAAAAGCCAAAAAAGCTGCCCTCCGTAGAGCTGCACGCTATCCCACTCCCGAATACAGACTCGCGGCTCACCGCCTTCAACGCAAACTGCGTTACCGCCTTCAAGACTACAGAGACCACGAAAAGGGCAATCTCATGGAGAAAATCTCTCCCTCTCACACAGCGTACTACCGGATGGCGAGAGCCCTCCGGATAGACGCTATAACCCATACTCCCCCTATGTTTCGCCCCGACGGCTCCATTGCCTTTGAAGACGATGAAAAGGCTGAGTGCTTCGCGGACAGCGTTGCCGCTCAATGCTCTCCCAGCTCACAACCCACTGACCCCTTACACATCCAACAAGTTGAGGACGAGGTCCGACGCAGGAACTCGCCCCCTACCGCCTCTGACCCTATCACTGTGTCCAAAGATGAGATTTCGTCTACCATCAAAGGACTTAAGCCCAAAAAAGCACCGGGTGCGGATGGTATCTCCAACCAAGCCCTCAAACACTTCCCGGAGCAGGTAATCGCCTTACTGGCCATTATCTTTAACGCCTGCTTCGAATTCAGTTACTTTCCCACCTCTTGGAAAGAGGCAACTGTCATTGGCATTCCCAAGCCAGGCAAACCTCTCCACCTCCCCTCCAATCACCGTCCCATCAGCCTCCTCAAGGCCATGAGCAAACTTTTCGAACGAGTCATTCTCGTGCGCTTGAGGCGCCATTTGTTTCCCACAGACGGCGACCCTCTTGTCATCCCACAACAATTCGGGTTTCGAGCCAAACACTCGTGCCCCCAACAAGTTCACCGCATGTGGAATACATCCTCAGCGGTTTTTACCCTCGCCGTCAAAAAACCATCGCGGTCTTCTTTGACATTTCCAAGGCATTCGACAGAGTCTGGCACGAGGGCCTTATCTACAAACTGTACGACTTAGGCCTCCCAGATCGTCTCGTTCGCCTTGTAGCCTCCTATCTGAAGGATCGTACCTTTCGTTTTAGACACGAAGGCACGCTATCCTCTACCCGTCAAATAAAAGCCGGTGTCCCTCAAGGCTCTGTGCTTGCTCCCCTCCTATACATACTATTCACCAACGACATCCCTATCCCGTCGAATGGTGTCAAACTAGCCCTCTTTGCAGATGACACAGCCCTTTACTCCAAAGGCAACTCACTACCACAGATTCGGAACAAGATTCAAAAGTCAGTAAGCGACTTAGGAGCTTGGTTCCAAAAATGGCGTATCGACGTAAACCCGGAGAAAAGCTCCGCCGTTTGCTTCGAATATAAACGACGTCGTCTCACCACCACTCCGCCAATCAGGATGTTAGGAACCCCTGTCCCATGGCAAACTAAAGCCAAATACCTAGGCGTCACCCTTGATGCAAGGCTCACTTTCGAGCCCCATATCAAGAAGGTTACTCGCACCGCACGTTTTTACATGGGTAGGCTCAACAGCATGTTGGGCAGACACAGTAAAATGTCCCTCCGCAACAAGCGAACCCTATATAAGGTCTGCATACGACCTGTCATGACCTACGCGGCCCCCATTTTTGCACATGCTAAGCCCAAAGCTATAAATGAACTTCAAATAGTCCAAAATCTGTTCTGTCGTAGGGCCACTAACTCGCCCTATTATGTCCGTAATGCCGACCTACATCGAGACTTAGAGCTCCCAACAATCCAACAGTTTCTTAAATCACTCTCTGAGAGATTTTTCAAAGCCTCAGAGTCCCACCCAAATCATCTCATTCGTGAGACAGCTGCCTATGCAGCCCCTATTCACACTCGCTATAGTGTGCGCAGACCGAGAAACTCTCTCTCGGACCCCCCCCAACAAGCTTTCGGCTGACCTGAACTGCCTCCTGGCGGCTCAGGCCGAGCCTCCATAACAGATCCATTAATCTGCCTTAGTTAGGCACTCTTATAAGCGGCTTTTCGCCGCTTGCGCCCTCCTTTCTGCCAAGGAGGGTCGCGTTCGTATACGGCTTAGAGATCTCTAGTCAGATCGTTAAGCCATTTCCTAAAAGGCGGTGTTTAGTGGGTAAAAGTCTCCACATAACCACGCAGCCGGCTGCGTGGTATGCTATGAGCATTCACCGCCTCCCTCCCCCGCTTTCCGGAGGGTTGCCCATATTTGCTTCGGGCGCAAAAAAAAAAAATTTAGCACTATACCCACTGTATTCATCACAAAATAGGGTGCGCTTAAAATTTGTGAAAGTTGTTACGTTAAAAGACGCTGTGAAGTAATGGACAACCACTATTACGTTTTTTCTTACTATTTCTAAGTAATAATTATGAAAATTTTGCTATGCATTACGTAAATAAGTAATGTGTATATGTATGAAAAGATACCCAATAATAGTTTATGAAAATAAATGTGCTCAGTCACAATTTTGTAAATAAGATAACTTTGAAATGTGTATATTTTCGATGTGAAGTAATGTATGTATATAATTGAATGATGTATTGACTGCGTATGTATTTGAAAGTTATGTATGAATGATTGTAGGTAACATAAGTGAGTTTGTGTATTGTGTGCTTGTACAGAACACAAATTACTAATTTTTACATAAAATATTACAAATTCGTTAAAAAAATGATAGAAATGGTATAAAATAATAAGTAAAACAATATAAATTAAGAAAAAAGTAGAAGTTACGTTACGAAACATGTTACAGTATAGTCATTTCTGTCGTTGCAGCTTCATCAGATCTTCTTCACCACCTAGTCGTATATAGTTAGCACCATCAGTTTTACGTAAATAGACCTTACCACGCGTCGTCCAACAGTAAGCAAAACCGTTGGTCTTGGCAAAGTCTCGGGCCAAGAAGAATAATTTTTTTACCTTTTGTGTTAAGTTTTCGGAAACGTAAATAGGTATTGGAGTGCCTGTAATTTTTAAATGTGATGAATTTAATTTATCGTCTTTTCTCTCCTTGTTAAATTTTTTGACACTTTGCAGGATAGTCTCCTTTTGAAGGACAGAGCTGAACTCGACTATTAAGGTGTTTTGTTTATTTTTATTGCCTGTGCGAAAGATATCCCGTATTTCTGCAGGTTGCATTGATAATTTGAGCAACCGAGCAAGATTTATTACATAATTAGCTAAGTCTTCCTTTGATTCCCCTTGTTTTATCGGAATATTTTTAATTTCCAGACAAGCTGCCCGGAGGTGTCTCTCCATATTTTCCAATTTAGCCTCAAGTGATTGAATGTAGATAAAATTCTTATTTCTTTCGGACTCCAGTTTTTCTATTTTGAGTATTATTTCATCATACTTTTCGGACATAAGATCTTGGGACTTTCGTATTTCGGTATTTTGCACCCTAATATCATTTATAACAGACTGAAGAGTGGTAAATTTTGAATTAAATAAGGCCAGAAGCTCAGATTTAAAAGCTTTGAGTTCATCACTACAATCCCCATGTTCCCGTTTCCGCTTATTTCTACTAGCGATAGCGACATTTTCGGTCGAACCTTTTGTGCTTGAATCCGACTCACAATTTGATGTTTGCAGATCCTTTGGAGGAGTACGCTTTAGTGGCATGTTTTTCTTAAAAGGCGGTAGATGTGATAATAATTAACTCTATTTAATTACGACAGTTGCAATATTCGTCCGCGTGTGAGACGTAAGATACCAGGAGCACAGGTAATTAAGCAACGACAGTTGCAATATTCGTCCGCGAGTGAGACGTAAGATACCAGGAGCACAGGTAATTTAGCAACAGTTATCACTAACCGGTACGCCGGAGAGGGCCGCAAGAAAGAGGCGGTGCTAAGCGATGATTGACAGGTGAGTCACTCTAAGGGTCGAGCACGGAATTTTCCACGGCGCGCCTGGTGTTTTAGGCTCTTATAGATTATGCACTCCTATTATTTGCACTTAATTAAATATTGATGAAATTTATATTTAAACAAGAAAGACAACAAACACCAAACACGTCTGCTCGAAATCGAGATCCGGGAGGAAGGGGAGTGAGTGAGGAGTGATTTAGATGATAACTTATTATTAAAAATTAAAAAGTATCTTATTCCTTTGCAAAATCGGCAGAATCGACGACTGTGACGTCACGAGTTAATCAACATGGCGGCTAGCGTTTTCATGCGAAAATTTAAAACGATAGATTTAAAGTAATTTTATGGCACTACTCGGTTTTAAAAAATATTATATAAAAACTATAGAGGTTCATTATCACCCTAGGATTCATTTAAAACAATTTTTGAAATGGGTGTAATACCTTATTGCCTTTAATAATAAATGCGAAAGTGTTGAAATTATGTATGGTAAAAATACCTGATCTATTAAATTAAAAAAAGAAGATTCTTCTTATCCCGGAAGAATACATGGTTCTTGAGAAAAGCTATTTATAATGCATACATAGCATTATTTCCCTCCGCACACTACAGTGGCTGATTAGATTTTGATAAAATTTGATACAGAGATGTCGTAGGTTCTGATATAACATATAGAATACGTTTTATCTCGGACAAAGTGCACAGGTCTTGAAGTTTTAACTTAACCAAATAAAAATCAAATTTAATATTTAAGTAAAGGTAGATATGTACTAAAAATGACAATATAGATGCTACTCCAGCTGTGGAATAAATTGTGGGACACATTATCAGAAGATGTCGCACATAGGCAACAAGGATGCATGCCCAATAATTTAATCATCAATAAAGCGTTGAATTTAATTTAAGATGATATCAATATCTGGTAAAACCGCACCCAAATGTTCACCCGTGTAAGAGCTACGGAGCCACAGACAGATATACAGAAAGACACACACACATAGCGGTTAGTTTAATAACACCCCCGTTTTTGGTCGTCGTTTAAAAATACAATGTAATATTATGATACCATTTTCTTATCCTTAATTTATTGACATTAATATTTGTAATTAAACCATTGACATTTATTAATTGAAACAATCTCACGTATCTCGATAAATGCAATGTTTTCTATTACATTAACCTACAATAATATAAATACAATGAATTTTTCTTCATCAACCACTCGAGTCTGAGTGTCAAATCAACCACCATAACATGTCAGCATCCGCTCTTCTGGTACTCTGTGCGCAAGCCTGCTTGCTACAGGTAAAATTACTTATTCAAAAGTACGAAGTTGAACGGGTATTCGCTTTATTGGGTGTCTTGTCTTCTTCTTCATTATCAGCGACAGTCCGCCAATCGCTGCTTACCTACGGCAATCTGGCAGTAATATGACACGTATAATTACGCGATGGCTAAACCGCAATTGATTGGAGGATTTAATATCTTGTACCTACCGACTAAGCAGGAATAAACAACAGTAAAGCAACTGTATTTTGAAAATACAAAACCGTCTTCACATTTTATTGCAGATCTTTCAGGTTAAGTTAAAAGTAAAGAAACTTTCATAGATTACAGATGCGGGCTTTTTTTATTATTAAGAGGGTTAATATTTATTACTGAGAAGAAGAGAAGAGAAGAGAAGCTCCCTTGTACTTGAAACATTTTTATGACGTGTAAAGTAAAGTAAAGTTACAGCCTATATACGTCCCACTGCTGGGCTCAGGCCTCCCCTCATTTCTGAGAGGGTTTAGGGCAAGGAAGTGTCCGCCGCGCTGCCCAAATGCGTGTTGACGAACTTCACATGTCTTCGAAATTTTTTTTTTCATATTCCTTAGACATGCAGGTTTCCTCACGATGTTTTCCTTCACCGCCGAGCACGTGGTAAATCAGCACTTAAAATTGCAATTAACAATTTCATTGGTGCCGGCGGGGATCGAACCCGGGTTACTCGCGTTCTATTATATTTACAGCGAGCGTTAACCACTGAGCTACCACGGCTTTATGACGTGATAAAACAGTAATTCAAAAAGAATCATTCGATTTCATTGGCGTCGCTGGGGAACGTAATTATATTTCCAGTTCAGGTTTTCAGAGAAGCATTACTCCTCAGCGACCGATACCGACGATAAAATGTACTAAAAGCTATCTTTTAGTACATTTTACAGATTAGTTACCTTCACGACCATGCATAATTTATTTATTTATTTATTCCAGCCTATCAACAGCCCAATGCTGACGGTCTTCAATGTGAAGGTCTTTCTCATGAATTAACCAGATCAGGTTTTTGAAGAATGCTTACTCCTCAGCTACGACGGCTCTTAGTACATTTTAGCTACAGTTTAGTTCCCTTCATGACCATGAATAATTTATTTATTCATTAAAAAGCAGCATATCAAAAGTCCAGTGTTTGAACTAAGGTCTCTCTCATGGGGAAATTTTGCAATAGTTACAACGCTTAGTGGACGGGTTAACGACCGCGTTTTTAGGGTTCCGTAGTCAACTAGGAACCCTTATAGTTTCACCATGTCTGTCTGTCCGTCTGTCCGTACTCGCTTAATCTCTGTGACCGTTAGCACTAGAAAGCTGAAATTTGTTACCAATATGTGTATCAATCACGCCGACAAAGTGGTAAAATAAAAATTGGAAAAAATTGTTTTATTAGGGTAGCCCCCCTATATGTAAAGTGGGAAGTGATTTTTTTTTTAATTTCAACCCTAACATGTGATATATTGTTGGAAAGGTATTTAAAAATGAATAGGGATTTACTAAAATCATTTTTTTGATAATGTCAATAATTTCGGAAATAATCGCTCCAAAAGTAAAAAACAATGTGTCCCCCCCCCCTCTCTAACTTTTGAACCATAAGTTTAGAAAATATGAAAAAAATCTGAAAAGTAGAACTTTATAAGGACTTTCTAGGAAAATCATTTTGAACTTGGATGGAAACAACAGTACCCACTACCGGGAGCAGTTGCAGCAGCGCGGAGCGCTGCTGGAGCGCGAACATAATGGATAACCCACCTTTAAACTCATAAGTGGGAACACTTATTGTGACGGACGGGAAACTACGGAACCCTACACTGAGCGTGGCCCGACACGCTCTTGGCCGTTTATTAATATTTTCGGTCGATGTCGAGAAGATGCTGCTGCCTATCTCCTGTTTCAGTTCCATCAGCCGCATCCCACGAAGTAGACGTCCTGACCTCACCAGTAGACAGCGAATGAATACTTTATAATTAAATATAATTGATTTCCAGAATGTATACAGTCAGTGCTTGGGTGCTGGACTTGGCGTAGCTCCAAATATCGGCGCTGAATATGAGCTCGGTTGCGGACCAGTTCTTGCTGCGGACATAGCTTACGGTTCAGGTTTCGCTCCCAGTGTTGGATACGGATATGGCCTCCCTAGCCCAGCTTCATTTATAAGTCCCGCTGCCTTTGCAGGCCCCGCGGCTTATGCTGCAGACCCGGCTTACGGAGGTGCTGGCATCGGAGACGTATCCGTAACTGGCGAAATTCCTGTCACCGGTATCTCTCTTGTCGCTGGCCAAGTGCCTATTCTTGGCGCTGTGAAGTTCGGCGGTGAAGTTCCAGCCGGGGGTGTAGTCACTATTAGTGGAAGATGTAGTTGTTGTTGCAATGGACCATACATGTACTAATTAGTGATATAAATAATTCGTTATCGATATTAGAATAAATAAATAAGTATATTGTTAATTTAGCCTTTTTATTAATGCTTCTCAATACGTGGTAGAGCCATGCTTCAGCTGTATTACGAACGGGTCGGTTCGAACAGAGCAGGTCCAAGTTTTCACAGAATACCAGAGTAAAATAGCAACTTAATGCTGTTGTGTTTCGTATGGTGAGTGTAGAGAACCGGAGACCCTTTTTCCTAGAAACGAGGCATTCTGTCTTATTCCTCAGGGGTGACAATTGATCTGCATCTTTGGCAGTATGGGCCACAGCATCCATCAGATGGACTGAGTGCTCGTTCGGCACCCCCATTTTATAAAGAAAACTTTTATTGATAGTGATACTAGGATGAAACTGATTTCAGTTCTATTGCTGGGCTCAGGCTTCCTCTCATTTCGGAGAGTTTAGAAGCAGAGAAGATTCCGCAGTAATAATGTGTGTTAGATTTTCACATTTCTAAGAATAAAGTTTAATTTATTCTTAGAAATGTGAAAATATTAATTTTCAATTTTACTAAAAACATCATAATAAACACACACGCCTGTCACCCAGAGTGATAGGTAGTGACTACGGTCTTCCATTTGGCACTATCCTGACACAACTCTCTCGCCTCCTCCGCATCCATATACCTACGCATACATGGTCCTCGGTTAAGGGTACTGTTAATTTGGCCCATTTTCAATATATCGCCATTTTATTCGATAAACTTTCGTGTTGGGCGTCTCTTCACGACGCTGGCATTCACTTCTGCAACACAGATTCGATTTGTCACTCTTTCCTCGTTCATTCCGTCTACATGACCAAATCACCAAAGCATTATTTTCTTAATCCAAGCCACACTCTTCTTTTATCACACATTTTCTCTAACATACTCTTTAATGACTAAAATCCTCATTAGGAAAAATTATACGAATATGAACAATTTTTGTGCTGGTGAAATTTTAAAATCTCTAAGATATTACTACGTTTTATGGTACTCAGTAATGGTCTTTCTATTTTACTATTGCACTATTTGACGATATGCACTTTTCCTGCTCGAATAATTACAATAAAAAATATTTTAATCATTTACACATATTAATGGCTATTTATAAAAGTGCCGTTGTGTTTAATAAAGTACGTTCCAAATTCAAATTTTTGCCTAAGGATGGTTTTTAAAGAAAACTACTTTTTACTACTTTTTAGACAAGCACAAATCTTTGTATGTCAACCTCAAGAACAACCTAGAAGAAGTAAACAATGCGCACATTAGTCTATGAGCTTTCAGTAGGATGCTTCTCACTGCCATTATACGCAGTCGTTATGTTTGTATTATGTTTTGCTAAGTGTGAATGTGATGGTTCCGATATGGACCGCGAGCGACGTTCCTTGTCAGTGTGTTGTTGTGTAACTGGCGTTGTTTTCAGCTTACTGTCAGCCACTTTGCACTCCTCAGCTGTGGACGAATTACGCTAAAGAGGAATATCGCTGAAGGTGCAGTATAATGATTCGTTCAGCGTTTTGTTTCGTCAGACACGATACTGTAGTGCGTCCCAGATGTTCGCAGAGGCCCGTGTCGCTGGTTTGGATGCGCTGATCCGCCACCGTATCCTGTGATTTAGAAGTTCTGTTTTGGATCGCAGAATAATCTCATCAAAATTACTTGTAATATTTTTGCATTTAGTGAAATGTTTGTTAGGTGGCCCAATTTATTAATACCTAACTCAATAATAATATTTAACAATTTGATTAATTAACCAATAATAATAACCAAGAATGAATATTTAAGTTGTAATGTAAAAAAATAATTTTGTAATGGATCAATGTTGTCTGTATCAAATAAATTATTCCTTCGCAGTGGACACATAAAATTACAATCATATGCCACAACAATTTGAAGTGGGTTTATAACTTAAACATTTAAATTCCCGAGATACCGGGATTTTCCCGTACGAATGCAATATTAGATAATAATTTTCTTGATTGTACTATGATTGTTATTATGTCCAGACATTTCATCCAACTTCTCCTCCGATCTTAAGTCGTAAAGCCGGTTGCAGACCAAGAGCTAAGCTAAGTTAGTTTACAACAAGGTGGTGCCATGATGCTGGGCTTGTCCTTAATGCTAGTAAAACTAAGTTGTTAGTAATTAAAATCTCCATACCTAAAACTCGCTTCAATTAAAAAATAAGTAGCACACAACCACATTTGCTTACATAATAACAGAGCTGCTGAATGCTGCTGCCCAGAAATTGAGGTAGTTGACACAAACATATCCCGGACTAGGTAGTTATTGACAGTAAATTAAATTGTAGCCAGCATATTGAACGTGTATGTCCTAAACCAAGAAGACCGTTTTTAGTAAATATCACTATCCTCAATAATCGCATTCCTTTTAAAATAAAGTTAATATTATATAATGCACTTGCGGAGTCGCACATTCAATACGGGCTAAGTAGCTACAGCCAAACTTACAAAACTTGACCACATCCATAATTTACAAGTAAAAAATATTTAATACTATAGTTCCAAATAAAATAAAAAGTAAATTCAGGAATGACGTTAATGGCCTCTTTAAACATTGTAAAATATTACCAATACACATACAAGTACAAAATATTTTATTAAAAGAACTATTTTTAATGAATCGCTAAGAATCCCGATTGAGCATTCTGTAAACACTCGAGCAATTTCTAAGAACCGTCTCAGCGAGCCGCGTGCTAGCAATACGGGAGAACATGTTGTAGCTACTTAATACCTCGGCTTATCAATAACTTACCGTCAGAATTGGTGGATAATATCACTAAAATTAACATTAAAAGTAAACTAAAGGGTCACTTTCTTAAATTATTATAACGTGTTTTGTAATTTTTTTTTTTGATTGTTGCATGTTTATTTCATGTTTTTTTTCCTTTTTATAGTATCTGCAGGACAATATAACGCTATATTATTACCTTATAAAATTGTAAACTCTCGATAGTTTAGGTATAAACCTTTGTTAGATATTTGTAATGCTTGTTCAGGTGATAAATAAAGGAAAAAAATCAAAGAGCATCCAAAGGAGATGTATGAAATTGGGTGCTTGTCATCGTTCGTAACAATTATAAAAAATATGCAGGCAATAAAACGATAAATTATAATCATAATTAAATGTTTTTATTGTAATATCTTTATTCTGTAATATCTTTATCCCTTATAGCCCTTCACAAGGCTGAACATAGGCCTCCCCAAAGGAATACCACATGCACGGTTCTAAGCCACCTGCATCCATTCGACTTCCTGAATTTCTTACCAGATCGTCACTCTATCTAGCGGCGGGACGCCATGTACTACGCCTGCCGGTACGAGGCTGCCACTCGAGAACCTTTTTCCTCATCGGTTATCGGTTCTACGAGCTATGTGGCCGGCCCATTGCCACTTCAGTTTACTAATCCGTTGGGTTATGTCGGTTACTCTGGTTATACTGCGGATATCCTTATTCCTTAGTTTATTACGCAGAGAAACTCCAAGCATAGCCCTCTCCACAGCTCGCTGAGCGACTTTGAGCTTCCTCATACGGCCGGCAGTGAAGCATCACGTCTCAGATCCATAGGTCATTACTGGCTACATGCACTGGTTGTACAATCTAGTTTTGAGAGATGATGAGAAGATGTGTCACAATCTCCCGAACGCTGCCTAGCCGAGTTGAATTTTTCGTTTGACCTCTCGACTGAAGTTGTACTAAACTAGCAAACATAAGCTAACACTTTTACTATAGCAAAAACAAAATGTATTTAAATATGTTTCTGTATTTGGCTATGACAAGAGATAACTATTTTTGTAATAAAATATAAAAATAAAATAATAATAAGCCTTCATTATCAAAAAAATCATAACATGAAACATTGACGCGAATCTGTAGATTATTACTGATTGAAAGAAATCTATTTATAAAAACGATTGAATGGGCTATGCCTGTTCTGTAATGGCCTGTTCTGAAGTAGACTTATCTTGGTAACGTGGAGTTTCAAGTTATCATGCGGTTTAGGCATTATAGTTGTGTTTATGGATATATTTCGTGTTTTTAGTATCGTGTATTAATTTAACTTGACCCTTGGCTTTTCTCTCGGATTACAGGACAGAAGGTTATTACACCCACATAATGACAATAATGTATTACTTGGATTTTGAGAGAAATACGACTGACAAAGTTAAGCCTCCGACTATTTTTATAGATGGCATATTATTAATGATTGCAGAAAATAATGAAACAATTAAAAAGGGTTGAGTTTTACTTTATTTAATAATAACAACAAAACTGTATTCTTTTAAGTTCTTTTAATTTTTTTAAACAACTTATTTATAAGTTGTAATAAACATCATGTATACAGAATGAGTGATTTTACTACATAACCTACAAATCATAAAACATAAAATGAAAAAAAAGAAAACCCCAGGTCCTAAAAAATACGATTTTTGACATAAGTGTGAAATGTTTAAATATCCGAAATAAGATATTTGAACTTTGTTCACGCCGGGTATAGAACCAGCAATATAAAACATCTCTTTTTATATTTAAGTTCAAATATATAAATAATTATATACCGTCATTTCAATTTTTGAAAACACGAATCAATAATGCTTCTTCTTTTATTTGAAATTATCCTAAATTGATTGTGATTTATGAGCAACAAATATGCATACGCGCGCTCTTCTGATTGCGATTTAATTCACAACGATTTTGCCAAACGAGTGATTTTTTTTAAATAATTTTTCTTCGTTATTCGCCTATATTACTTATTCTGAGTCTTCGCTGCAAATTTGGGCGTATATTGCATATCAACCCTGTATAAGAGTAACTTATCTTACACCATACGGTTAATATCATAAGAGTTGAATTAAAGAAAATTCTGTTCCCTTTTAGGGTTTTTTAATATACCTAGGCTTGTGAAGGGAAACAGTTATAGCCAACTCGCTTGCCAAATCGTGCCTGCTATGGAAAGAAGTTTGTGTTGACTGACCGGTGAGAGTTGAATTGAGTTTTATAATATGTATTTTTTTTTAATTCGACGTGCCTTTATTATGTTTAAAAAAATCGTTTGATAAATATCTTTCCTATTATTTCTTAACAAATTACAATCAGACACGTACTTATAATATTAATGATTGTTATTTTCGTAAGTTTAGTTGCGAAAAATTTTGAATGGATATGAAATATTTGACTATAAATTGTGCTTTTAATTTGTTTGGAATATCATTGTGACTTGGTTTATGATAGAAAAAAAAACAAGCATGTATTGTGCCGTTCTTTTTGTGTGCGCTCAAATAGCCCTAATTCAGGTGAGGTTCAATTATAACATATTACATAGGTACCTATATTGATATTATTGATGTGATATTGTGAATAAAACCGATTTAGGACATATTTTTCATTGGATGACATTCGTTCAAAATTCTCAGTAATTTCATATTAAAAGAATTGAGGTATTGGGTCTTGATTTACCTTACTGAACACTTGCACTTGAGAGTAGGCGAAAATTTAATTTATTTTTGAAGCGGGAAAACAGCTAAATAATTTGTCAGTGTCTGTATTACCCTCCAGTTACAAGGTTGTCCTTCAAAACAACAATGTAGCGCTGTATCACCTAACGCTGTATCATCACTTATCAACAGGTGATCAATAAAGAAATGATTCAGTGACTTTAATTTTTACAACTCCGTAGCACTGTAACATTTAGTCACGTGAAAGAAGTATATAAATGGTCTACTATTAATTGTTTTGGCTATGAATATGTATTTCGTGTAATTCATGGATGTAAACTGTCTACACGATACGAAAAAAAGACCTACAGTAGGAGGAACTTTTAAGACAAGAAGAGAAAAAAAATCTACACAAAATTAAGCACAAGTTTGATAGTCCACTCTCAATTTTTATCCACTTTTTATTCTTTAGTCAAACTTTTCATGTTGTTATAAATAAAATTGTCATTTTCAGGTCATTGCAGGTCAGTGCCTAGGCAATGGGCTTAATAGCAACATGTTTACGCCCGGCCAACTTGCTGCTGAGGGTATGGGTTGGGGTGGTCAAGGATTTGGTTACGGAGCCCCATTCGGTGCTCCTTGCGCACCGGCTCCCTTGATTGCTTCTGAATGGTCACCTTTAGGACCAGCTACAGTTCCTTCGTCCAATGGTGGCGGTTTCATTGTAACAAGTTCCTCCCCTATCGCACCTATCGGTGTCTCTGTTATCTCGGACAATGAGTACACAGGTCCTCTAGCTGTTGGTGGTCAGCTCCCATTCTTAGGAACTGTAGGACTGGAAGGTACTATTACAAGTACAGGATCGGGAGCTGTTTCATACAGTTGCGGTAATGGTAACGTTGGAATTGTGAGCGAGAACATACTCCCCTCAGCAGCAGAAATAGGATACGGTAACGGTTTAGCTCCTGGTTTTGGATTTGGTCCTGGTTTTGCTGGACCCAGCTACGGATTTGGACCGGGAAATTTTGTTCAAAACGGTCTCAATAAATGTGAAGCCGCACAAGGTGTTTAAAAATATTTTTGTTAAATTATTTTAATAAATTGTTGTAAATTACATCTGTTTTATTCTAAATTATTTTTATGATCCCTGTTTGTAATAATATATAACATATTTGTAATAAATATATTAATAGTTACTTCAACCATCCGCTCAATAAAATATTTTTTTTATTAAGCGGATGGTTGTAAAGTAACTATTAATATCTTTACTATAATGGATTTACCGCAAAGTAGCGCCTGATTCTATTAATTATAGTATATTTACTATTAGCTTTTATTATCTGCATATATATGTACTGGTAACTACTTCTTCTTTTTTTCACCAGCCCGTAAAAGTTGTGGTGACAATATGTCTAACTCATCACGCTTGGCAGATTGACGATGGCAGTATCAGACGTCTCTCAACTCGTCCTGCCTGTCGTCAGTAAGGCTTGTTTACGTCTTGTGTAAAGAAGATGGTTGTGATGTTTAGCTTTTTCCGTAGATCTCTACTACTGATATAGATTCTCTTACACCGAAACCCAACTTCATTGAAATATTAACGAACAATACGCTTTAAACCTACTAAAAAGCGAATAGCATTGTGAATGTGCTAGTATAATGCAAGTAGGTCATGCACTATGTTGCTAAATAGCTATAAAACACTAAAAATCATAAATTTTAATAGCGCTCGTGGAAAATTTTACAGTACGCGAGTAGGCCAAGTCCGATTCCTGCCCGTTACAGCCTAGTGTACTGATAAACATATTATGCCTCCCCCATAGATAGCTTTATAGCGGTGATAGTCGCTATAGTCGCCATACTTGGCAGGTGGGTTGGCAATCACAGTATTTTTTTAAATGATTAGTTATTTTTAGAAAAACTCTATCCATGTTCTAATTTGTTTCACTCTGTCGCCCTTTTGCGACATCCGACGATATGAAAATAATATTACAACAAAAAAAAAGTCCGTAAAAACTGCTTTATCCCAATCAAACTAATATTAATGCCAACAAAAATTTTAATATATACGCCGTATATATTTATTAGAGATGGGTCGAATATTCGTTTTATATTCGGTATTCGGCATATTCGGCAGCTTTACCGAATATTCGTATTCGGCCGAATATTCGGCTAAATCACCGAACATCCGTTAAAGTCGTATTCAAAGTGTTCACTGTATTGAAATGTACTAATTGAGTAATGCCATGTCTTTCATAATTTTACTTTTGGAAGTATATTTTATTTACGCGTTAAATTGACGTTATGTTTTTGAGGTACTATAAATTTATTTCCTATTATAGCAAATAGAAAGCTTGATATTTTTTTTTAATCAAACAAAGAAACATAACCCGTTTAATTACATAGTACATTTCACTTCACTTTGGTCGTCAGTTTCTCTAAAATAAGTCCAAATAGTAAATCTCCTCATTTTCGTTATATTTTTATCAATTTTCATTAAGTAAAAACATAAACATGTGCCAGCAATTTTCTCAGTACTAGATAATGCAATAACATGTCAGGGGTGGCGCGGGAGCGAGGGACAGGGTCCGGTGCTAATCCCGCGCGGTTTACAGTAACAAGTTTAGACATAAATTGGTTAGGTAGCGAGGCGGTCCTGCCGAATAATGTTTGGCATTACAAAAATGGCAAACATTCGGCCGAATATTCGTATTCGGTGAAATCCAGATTTCTAATATTTATCATAAACTTTTTAGTAAAACGTTGGGACGCTACATACTACCGTCTAAGGCACATCTCATATGAGGTATTGAGATATTGAATACAGATTTAAGAAAGAAAAAGAATACTCGCTCGCATCAAATTTGACCGTCCGAGCTTGTTCGGGGCCGTCTGAAAATCAGCGCTGCAAGCTCGCGGCTTATGCTGAGATGGTCCCTTCCAGCACTTCGTCATAGCACATTGCATGCATATATAATCAACGCTTTTCTTTAGTCTAATTTTCTGTTTTTTATTTGTTTGTTAATAATAAGTCAATTGTTTTATTTGTTGTAGATGTAAGTGTTGGAATAAATGTCTTCATGTCTTATGTCAATAACATAATAAACCGTAATCGTTCGTTGTAAATTTATTTTATAGTACTTATACAAGCAATTCTCCTGTTTGATTCCCGCCGGAATGTATGATATTGTTAGTTGCAGTCTTAATAATTTAGAATCATATAACGCGCGCCTTCGTAACCAAAAAACATTTTTCTCTTATACGTATTCAGGCACTTTTGATATTTATTTTTGATTCTAACATCCTTGTTGGTCTAGTGGTTGTAGTAGTGTGACAGCTGAACATGAGGTCCTGGGTTCGAATCCCGGGTCGGGACAAAAAAATAATTTATTGAGTTTTTCTGTCAAGATAGTTGCATTATAATGAATTCATAAATAGTTCCTCATAATGATTTTTATGCCTATCGTATACTTCGTATAGAATAGATCTTTTAAAAGATCGAAATCAACTTATTTATAAACCGATTACCGATAATACCGATTGATTACTATATAAGATTGTTGTTTACAAAAAAATACCATTTTAGCGTTATCGCAGCAATTGTTTAAAGGGTATGTTCCGAAATACAACACAGTGTACTGTCCAATGCGAATGACGTCATGAATCGACGCTATACTGGTGATTCGTTCCAAAACATTGGACAGTATATGACGTCATACTTTTGCGCCATTTGGAAAAGTGTTGGCGATTATTTTGTCATTTTGTGCTCCAAAAATCATTATATCCTCCTAATGAATATACCATCAATTATTGTATAATTTTTTGTATTTGAATAAATAGAAACAAATTCTGGCATGCTTCATTCGGCAAACACACAATTAAAAATTGTTTTATTATGGCCGGATATCCGACACAATACGGCGGCGGCACGCTAGTACATTAAAGTGTCAAATGATACGTCATTTGCATTGGACAGTACACTGCGTTGTATTTCGGAACATACCCAAAATGTCCACCGATTCTTTCTAAACACAAAATGGCACGTGTTTGTAAAATGTTTGTTAAATTTTCACTAACACTTTGTGCTTCTGTGTAGGTAGGTACACTAATCGTTTAGTTCGGCCCACAAATAAAAGTTTTCAGGTTTTAGGTCTAGTGATCTCACCAGCCAGTTCATAGGTCAGCCGTGACCTATCCACCTATCACCAAATTGGCTGCCCAGATATATGCGCACAGATCGGTCGTAATGAGCTGAATATCCATTGTGCTAGAAGTGTATTCCTTGCAGATGGCTCAGAGTAACGTTTTCCAAAATTGTGTCGAACACGAAACGTATCATTTGCAGATACGTTAATCCCGTCAATCGACCTTCAATCCATATTGGACCAATGATTTGGCCATTAATGATTACCGCCCAAACGTTAACACCAACACGAACTTGATGAGCAAGCTCTTTGATTTTGTATTGGTTTTAGAAACTCCACCTGTGCTCATTGTGCACGTTGTAAATTCCAACACGGGTAAATATCGACTCGTCGCACCGTCAAAGTTTTCACCAGACAGGACAAAATCTCACCATTATTAAGTATTGACATTATAGTATTGCTATATGTTTACGAAAAATAAACAATCTATATGACGTCATGCTGTAGCTATTCACAGCTGGCCGAAATGAAAGCGCGGGCGGCCTTGTCCTTGCGCCTGCGATCCTGCGAAAGGACAAGGACATTATTTTATAGTCGCTAGTAAATTAGGGTGCGTATTATTTCAATTTCGAAAGTTTTTAATTGATTTATTTAGTTCAATTTTTTTATTTATTTAGTAAGTATGGAAAGTTTACTTCAAATTAGTAGTATTTATTGTTAGATCAATTTCATAACACGAGTATGTTAATTAATTTAAAAAAAATTAAAATGTCAGTGTCATAGGCTTCTACTCCCTTCATTTGTTACACTCTATTTTTTTCCAGGCGGTAAAAATAAATCACCCAGTATAAGTAATCTATACTAAAACTACATATATAGATACTAAATATATAGATAAAATCCGTAAAAATTGTTTTAATCAATGTGTAGTGTTCGCGTAAATATAAGAAATTATAATCTATACTGAATATATTGCCTATATACGTCCCATTCCTGGGCACAGGCTTCCGCTCATTTCTGAGAGGGTTTTAGGGCAATAAATTGTCCACCGCACTGCTCCAATGCGTGTTGGCATACTTAACATGTCTTCGAATTATTTTTTTCTTATTTCTCAGACATGCAGGTTTCCTCACGATGTTTTCTTTCACCGCTGAGTACGTGGTAATTCAGTATTTAATGACAGCATATTCCTGGAAAGCCCGTATACGACAAATGCCACCAAAAAATTCATATAGCGTTCATTATTCTCGCACTATGGCACTAACTGCCGCTTCGCAAACTAGCATCAAAGACAAAAGATGATATAATTGTTTGATTTAAATATCGCGCTTTGTCATGATTTTAATAACGGGCTTGCCTTCAAATAATCAAATGTATAGAGTTATATATAGCAACCTTCTAAATGTTGTGGACAGACGCGTACTTTTTTAATAGCGACCTTTAGAAGGTTTTGGACTGACGAGAGGATATAGAATTTATTTTGAATTGATACTGTCACCAAACATAATACATTAAGAAAACTGCTGTATAACCATCGTAGTCATCAAAAATGTAACCATAACACATTAAAAAAAAAACATTCATTACACGCTAATAGGATTTAGGTACAAATCATACATGTATAAACTGAGTACCCAATCAAAATCAGCCGTAAAAGAGCGGTGACAGCTTAAAGGCAAAAGCGCTGACTGTAAATTTCATAGTACTCGAGCAACCTGAGTTCGATCCCCGCCGACACAGAATGAAATGACAATGAAATTGTTAGTTAAAATCTTAATTGCTGATTTACCACGTGCTTGGCGGTGAAAGAAAACATCGTTGGGAAACTGTATATCTGAGAAATTAAAAAAATCCTAAACAGCGGACAGCACGGCGGCTACTTATTTGCCCAAAAAACTTAAAATCAATCTTAGAAATGAGAGGTCTGTGCCTAGTTGTGGGATGATCATAGGCTTTAAGTTTACTTCATATCCAACAGAAATTAGAGAAGACCTACGCCCTGTAGTATTAAATATATTCATACGTAAAAGCTGGAATACTTAGTTAACATATAACAAAAAACGTAATTATCATTTTTTGAAATGTAAATAAAATGTAATAATGCTTAGCTACCCAGTTTTTAATGACATAGTATTTTGCATAGGAATGTTACGTTATTATATGTTAAATAATACTAATAATTAGAAATCTATACGATAAGAGGCACAGTTATGAAGACGAGACAAATTTTATCACACATCTAACTTGATGTATGTCACGATTCCAAGCATTACAATTGAGAAATAAAGGTTGATAAAGCATTTGAACGCGTAATTATTTAAAACAATGCTTATCATGTCTATCTTATATCTAATTACGAAACTTAAAACTTCCATATAAAAGTGCATGATTATGTTCGAAAATTATTCAGTTTTCATTGTCTCATCGAAACATGTCAGCAACAAAAATCGTATTTTGCGCTTGCCTTCTTACTCAGGTATATTTTTAAATATAATCAATAGTATAAAACTATTTGTATATCTGGTAAATTACATATGTCTGGCACACTACTTTATTTCATGGCTAAACCAAAGGTAGAAAAATTACTGGAACATAATACTCGCTTATTGAGGATATACGAGTATGGCGGAATATTCATGTTACTCAAGCCAAATTATTAACTTTTAATATTATTATATGTAGTAGAACTATGCTGCAGCTATGTTATGGTTGTAGCACGAATAGCTCGACCGAGGAAGGACTAACGCTCTCACAAAATACCAGCGTAAAATAGCAGCATAATGCTGCTGTGTTTCGTATGGTGAGTGCAGAGAACCGAAGACTCTTTTTAATGGAGACGAATCTAAGTCCTCAGGGATAACAACACAGCTACATTTTGATTATTAACTGAGATCAGATGTAGATGTCTATAGGCCACAGCATCCACTTAACATAAGGTGGACTGTATGCGCCACATTTGTCACCCTTATTTCATTGAAATAAAACTTTGAAAATAGATTTGTCAAACCTCAATTTATTTTAATAGTAAATAAGAACATCAAAATACCCTTTCTTATATTTTTACTTTTCTAAGGGCAGACTTAAAGACTTTTAGGTGCTTTTAATCGACTTCAAAAAGATGTAGGTACTCAATTCGACTGTATGTTTTATGTGTATTACCTCAGAACTTTTTTCTGGGTTAAACGATTTTGGTAATTCTTTTTCATGTAGTCCCATATAAGTTTGAACAACATCTGATCAGTAGTTTTTGAGTAATTGTTAATAATGCGTATTTAATTGACTTCGAATACATTGATGATGTTCTCATTTTATTTATTTTAAAGTCGGTTGTACAAATTTTTTAATTTTAACACTTGTTTTCCAATCTACACTGATGTTGTTAGGTTATAAGATCGTCTCAGTATTACATATACTAATAGAAAGCGAAATATATTGTGAATAGTATATAAATCATAAATGTAATCTGTAAACTAAAACTGCACTTTTACAGGTGAAACTTTTCCGAGTGAAACTTTTCCAAGTGTTCACGATTTGGCTGTGTGCGTAGATCAAAAATGCACGGCCTTTTGCCTTTAATAGATGTCAGTTTAACATCTCTTATATTCCTAGTGTAAATACAGCGAAAAGGTGCGGAGTATTTGGTACTGAAATCATTCTAATCTGCATGCCAAACGTGGCCATTACGGCAAATTATTCCTACAACCGAAGAGGTCCATAGCTAGAAATATACCGTAACGTTAGCCCGAAGTTATGGGTTCAGTAGATTTAAAGTTAAACGAAGAAATAAATAAAAAAAATTACTTTTTTGCAGAACATTTATGGACAAAGCATCGGGGCTACGTTAAGCAACGGTTTACAAGCAAATGGGATTGCCACAGCAACTCCGCTTACAGCAGCAAATTCTCTAACAACAGCGAACAACATAGCAACTGCTAATAATTTAGCAGTTGCCAGCAATATAGCGGCTACTGAAGCTTTATCAACACCTACAATCAATCTATTAGGATATGAAAAGAAATTAGGGGGCCTAAAAATTGATGAGATCATGGCTTCTAATGGCAGGGGTTTTCAAGTTACTAGTTCATCACCAATTGCTCCTCACGGTTTATCAGTTTTTTCTGAGAATTTAGTAGCTGAAGGTCCTTTAGTTGTTACTGGTGAACTACCATTTTTGAGCAGTGTTTCCGTTGAAGGTCAATTACAAGCTACTGGACGGGGTGCCGTTTCTTATGGTTGTGGAAATGGTAATGTTGGCATTACAAACGAAGGCACTGGTCCCTCAGGCCCAGTAGGTGGTATGCCTTACGGTGGACCTATGGGGCAGAGTTTTAGTCTAAACGGATATGGTTACAATAACCTTGTCAGTAGTATTCCAAATGAAGTAGCAGCTGCCGCAAGTGGTGGTCAAACTGTACTTTGAAAGTATTTTTAAAATTTAAAGCTAGTCTTAATTTGTCTAGTAAGTATGGCTACCCGGACTTTGAAAATAGTTTATTTAAATCGGGTTTAGTATGTTGTCATAATCAGTAAACATGTTCTGTACTTCGGGAATGCCATTCCTTTATTTATATTTAATTTAATAAATAATTGTTGCTTTTATTTTCTGTTTTTTTAAATACCCTTGGCATATGGTTCAAGATATTTTTCAAAAAAGGATGAGGCAATGTATTCACTTGCATAGATAAAATTTTGTTCGAATTATCTTTTAAAACATAGCCATAATTCAACATATAAATAATTTTACTAATACCTCTAGGATATTATTAAGATCACTACAAGGTTTTGTTCTTTATTATTATTCAATTTTTTGCGTATTACTTAAAGGGGAACGGCGGATTTAGTACCGCATGCTTTTTTCGTTGTTTTGTTATAGAATTAATACCAGATATTAAGGCAAGTAAGCCATTAATTTTCATGTAAGTTTTATATTTTTAGAACTTGGGATTAGTTAATAATATCAATAAAAATATTTTAATAAACGTAATATAAGCATAAACTAAACGCAATGATGGCGTACGAATTCGCCCCTTGAGGCGCTACCGCTAGTGTAGAGTGAGCTACGCGTGTTTATTTATTTTAAAATAATATTTTGAATATATTTCAATTTCTGAGATTAATTATGGCCAATATAAGTTACGGAGCTTAGAAAAAGAGGTGCAAAATTAAGTGGGTTGAAAGAACAGTTAAATCAGAGGTTAGTTTGTTTACTACTTACAAATACATTTTTTTGTCAAAATTATGCTTATTTACCGAGTTTACAGCAATTTTTTCTTTTTACAGACTTAAGGACTATGATAGAAATAATAATTTTAATAGAAACAGAAGAAGACATACTACAAAATGATTTGGCGTATATTGTTGAGTGGCCTTCAGACAATTTGTATAGCAGTATAACATCGAAAAGTGTATCACCTAACTTGGATATAGTGAATTTTACCACTTACTTTTTAGAGGTTTACAAAGACAATTTGGGAATGACAGTATACTGCAATTCACAAAAAACAATACAATGTCACAAAACGAAAACGTAATAATATGTGTTTTGATCCACGTCCTGATAACACTCGTACTGTTGGACTGTACAATGGATGATTATTGATTATGTTAGGAACAGTGTAATAAACTATTGCTCTTCAGAGAAAACTTCCTTTGGTATAAGCGGTGTGTTTGAGGTGGCTTTCTTGCATGGAATATCTAATGACCATGATTACCTTAAACTACTTAAATATGGCTTCTGCGCTGAAGGTTGTGAGTTTTATTCTCACCAAGGACAAACATTTGTGTGATGAACATAGGTGTTTGTTCTGTGTTTTGTGTTTGTATGTATTTACATTTTAATTTTAGAAAATTAGTTTTAAATTATCTTTAGTATGGACCCATAGTATCTCAAACTAGACAATGCTAATTTAGATGATTCTATGTATAAAGAGGTAACTGTTAATAATCTTGTATTATATGAAATATTTGCTAGAACTCTTGTACATTGTTTTGAGCGATAATATAATATATAAATAATTTTTGTTTTCTATGCAGTTTCCCCACAACGGTATACGGTTAACGCTTGCCATGCAAAGGGCATTACTCTTAAATGTTGCTAAACCTGGGACACTCATGAGGTTGATTCTACTAACAACAAGGATCCCTTTTCCTCTACAACTTATTCACACAACAGATATACCATACATCTATTTGGAAAAGGTTTTCTGTAACGTGGAGGCAACCAATTATTGTGTCTCAAGAACCATTCTCCAGCTTGGGTTGCTCAAATTCAATCAGGAATCTCGCTGTATCCTACCCATTATCTTGTTTGTGTTTCTTTCATGCTTGAAAATGTTGGGCACAACTTATGTCTATCGAACTTAGTGTTTAGTTTGTATTTCATCAATACTAATTTTATATCTATGGCCATCTCATGAAATAAATTATTTACAGATGTCATCCATGAAGGAAGTTTGTGAAGTTTGCTGGGACAAAGCTCGAGATTTGAGCTTACATGTACCAGAAGAAAGATCCCAGCATATTGTGTTGCCCAATATAAGAATTTTCGCTTTCAAGCAATATATACACTAGAAGTATCCCGAGAGAGAAAAGATGGTTTAGAGAGAATAAACCCAATCTTGCTTCATGCTAAAATTAAGTCCCGTCATTTTTCCACTAAAACTTTGTATTTATAGTTGCAGAAACAAACATGATTGGGCGGGACGCAATCAGAAGTTATTACTGTAACTGCATTGTAGGTTTAAGAGCAGTGGGATGCTACTCACATGTTATGAGTATTATTTGGTACCTAAGCCATGCTCGCCATGAGGGTATTACCCAGCCTGCCCCTTTCTTAGATGAAGTTTTATTACGAATTCATTAATTAAAAGTACAATAAAATAAATGAACTTAAAAAACAAAATATTTTTTTTTTTACCTACACTCGAAACCCCATCAGAACTTTTTTCATTATCAAATTGTTGCAGTCTGCTGCTGAATATAGGTATCTCCTAATTCACAACGCTGAGTAGATACCGATCCTCATTTCAATCTACCTACTTAATGGTAGAACCACGCTGTAGCTATAATATAGTTGTAGCACGAATGACTGCTCGACCGGGGAAGAACCACGCTCTCACAGAATACCAGTGTAAAATAGCAGTTTAATACTGCTGCGTTTCGTATGGTGAGTAGAGATCCGGAGACCCTTTTTTACTGGAAACGAGGCATTCGATCCCAGTATTCGGAGGTGACAACGCATCTGAATTTTGATTCTAAATCTAGGATAAATGTAGATGTCCATGGGCTACAGCATTCACTAACCATCAGGTGGACTGTCTGTTCGATTGTCACTCTTGTTCTATAAAAAACAACTGTTAGTAAAGCACTAAAGAAGCAATATAGAATATTTACTTTATCACAAAAATAATGTTTATTTCATAGGTTTTTGATGTGGTAGAGCCATGCTGCAGTTATATTAGTAGTATAGTTGTAGCACGAATGGGTCGGCTCGACCGGGGAAGGACCACGCTCTCACAGAATACCAGCGTAAAATAGTACCTTAATGCTGCTGTGTTTCGTATGGTGAGTGTAGAGAACCGGAGACCCTTTTTACGGGAAACGAGGCATTCCATCTTAGTCCTCACGGGTGACAACGCATCTGAATTTTGATTCTTGATCAAGGATAGATGTAGATGTCTATGTGCCACAGCAACCACTTACCATCAGGTGGAGTGTGTGCTCGTTTGTCACCCCATACTATAAAAAAAAGGTACAAGAGAAAAGGTTTTGGCTGTCGACGGATTGTTGTACAATTTGTCGCTCCTGTTTTGTTGCTTGTATAATTGTTTGAAGTAGATTTTAATTCGTAAATGTGAACTATTAGAGAAAACGACGGAACAAGTGGTTTGATGTTGATATAATCTCCCAAAAACTGTGACGCAAAAAGGGACGCATCAGCATATTGTGATGAAAAAAATATAGAAGATTATGAAAGAAATGATTGGCTCAGAAGGTCTAGAACCCAAAGCCGTAAAGCTAGTTAAATAAAAAAAATGTAACACTAGTTCATAATTTCATAATATTATATATTAGTCTATGGTCCATGTAGATAATCTTAAAAATTAAAACTGGTTATATCTTTTATCTCCCAAGTTCTAAAAAACTAAGAATTTAAAAGGGGTTTGTCTATCCTACTATCTACCAATTAAAAACAAAAATATCCCAGAACACGAAATTTTATTAGCGGGACGAAACTCCCATACAAGCCTGCCATTCCCCTTTGTATTGTAGTAACCGACGAAAGACTTTTCTTTCTTAGGTTACTGCTGCTTTAATAAATAGCTAATTATCACAATACTGCTCGAACTTGAATAAGAATAAAGTAGAAGTCTAGTGTAAATGTAGAAGTTTTAAATTATTCTTATAAATATGTTATATAAAGCAAATGCACAAGCAGCTTGTGTCTAGTTCACCTGTTAATTAAAAAAATTAAGTTTAAACTTGTAGAAATCAATCCACGGTAGGTAGATCTAGGTAGCTCATTCGGCCTTTAAAAAAAAAGTTTCTTTAAAAATGTGATGTAATCGTCATTATATTCCTATTGCGTAATTATATTTATTACCAAATGTTACCAAAGGCTAAAATTAGTCCAGCGATGGTTAAATGTTGATAATATTTGGGGAGAGAAAGCAATACTCGTAGTTACATAATTCACTGATAGTGAGTTGTCTGATAGACTTTATAAAATTGGTATTGTGCTATCCAAAAAAACTTGTTTCATTTTAATAACTTTAAAATATCAAAAAATATCTTCTTTTCTTTGATCTTAAGAACACTTGCAGCAAACGTGTTTAATTTTCAAATTAAACGGCAAATATATACAAAAAATATATTTGTGATAAGTAAATGAGTATGAATTGACGGTAATAACAACAAATGTCTCTTTTTTATAAAATTCATCTGTATTTTCATTCTTATGGTGGCCAAACACGGTCAGTTAAAGTCGTCAGTCGAACTGATATCGGTTCGAACGGACTCAAGCCAAATAAATTTCCACACACACGATCAGTCCAACTGATCATTCCAACTGATCAGTCCAAACTAGGACTGTGATAGTTTTTAAAATATCGTATTTTTGATATATCGATAATTATAAATATATCAATATAGCATAAGTTAATACACAGTAAGTCAATATCGGAGTTTTAAAGATCGAAAAAATATCGATATATTGACTTTATTTAAAAAAAACAACCGTAAGTCATTTTAGTTTAGTTCGTTTATTATATTTATTAAGCGAATTAAACTATAAATGTATGAAAATGTTAGATTATAATTCCTATTAATTATTGTTTAATTTAAATAAGACGATTATGTGTACCGATATTTTTTCGTAAGAGTTTTCAAAAATACCGTTGTTTTATATGTTCTGCTGTCAAATATGTTTAGAAGCATAGGTGCTACAGATGTAGCTGAAAAAATTAAATATTTAACAGCTATTTAGATAGAACTGGAGTAAATTTTCTTCCCAGCAGACAGTCGATGACGACATTAACTCGAGTTCGTAAGACGCCTAACCGATCAAAATAACTTGAGGTTTATATTAACATCGAAGCAACTGTTTCGTCGTTTTCTCTAACAGTTTACACGCGCAGACACTTAAATCAAAATCGCATCACTTTTAGGAATCAAAATCCACTTCAAACCATTGTTTAAGCGATAAAACAGAAGCAAAAATCCGTCGACGGTCATGTTCCCGTCAAATACACAGTTAGTAAAGTTAATAAGTTAAATAAGTTTCGTAGATTATAGTAATTTTAATACCACAGAGATATGCTATACAAAATCACATTTCTTTTAAAGATCATAAGCAAATAAATAAACTGGGGAAAAATTTATAAAATAAAATAAAGTACAGAAGAATGGGTAGTAGTGGATTAAATGATTTACGAAACAAAATAAATAAATAATTTAAACTTTTTTTTTGAAAAAAATATCGACTGTCGATATTCATATTTTTATGCACCGCACGACTATGGTATCGCTCCGCTGGCTCCGCCCCTGCGTCTAGCATCGAGCGAACGCGCTAATGCTGGTGCTACACTAACGGGAAACGTCAATGCCTAAAAACGCAACAAGTATTGCTTCAAATTTAACGCGAAAAAGTTGGCATTAATGTTCCCTGAAGACTTTGTAAATTTGTTAAAAATGGTTCTTTGAAAACCCATTAGGTTTTCCTTCGCCATTCTAATTCTTCGATAGTTGTATTAAAAGATAATAATAATAAGATAATTCCGCTCCATCATAGCCATACGTGCGACCTTGTTGCGCTCATCGTGCACAGTCAGACAAACGTAGTCTGGCCGCTTCAACGTGTTATTTCGTGCGTTAATCTCTTTGATGTACCGCTACTCCAGTTATCGCCAAACGGTAAACGCCATTGTTAATATCATTGTCAAATTAACGCGTTTAGTCGTAGCCACACCCACATTCAACGTCCATCAACGCTATAATTAACGGCATTTCTCGTTAGTGTGGCCCCAGCATAAAATTGTACAAAAATGATAAACTAAACAAGCTCCGTGGCGCCGTGGCTTAGCGATGAGTTGCTGCGCTGAGGGCCGCGGGTTTGAATCCCGCACGGAACAGGTATTTGTGTGATCTACAGATAATTGTTCCGGGTCTGGATGTTTGTCCTCGTGCAATTTATGTTTATAAACTGCCTTCACGATACAGGAGAAAATCCAAGTGTGTGTGGGCGGGGTGAAGTTTGAAAGGAAGTCTAGAATTAATTACATAATTATCTGATTTGTGTGATAATCAAATACGTTGAGTTTTATAAAATAATAAATTTTTCGTACTGTATTATGTTACATAACACATATAGGTTAGTTTAGTTTTCTTTATTTTTCTTGTGTTTTCTCCCCCTTTGGGGTCACAAATTTTTAGAAGTGTCACTCCTATAATAACTCCTATATAAAAATATAAAACTAGTGCCGTCACTGAGATCCTATACACACCTTTAAATTGCACCATCAGAAAGGTGAGATCATAATAACACGATACGACACGTTCAAACACGATCGTCCTGTCTAGTGGCGTCATTGAGATCCTATACCCACCTTCGGAGTCCACCATCAGTTAGGTGATATCCTCATAGTCATCTAGGTCTTCATGAACCTTTTTGAAAATGAGTTGGAAAACACACGATGGTTCTACTTAGCATCACTAAGATCCGTCACCCATCTTCTGAGTCAATCATAAAGACAAATGACACCGTCACAGTCACCTTAGTCTTCATCCTCCGTTAAAACGAAATTCTCTAAATATATAAAGTAACAGCTTGCCAGGCAGACGTTGTTCTGCCATTTTCGACGACAATTTGCCATGTGCTATTAAAAATCCTTAAATTCGCACAAAAAAATGTGCAAATTTGATTAAAATCGGTTAAGTAGTTTAGGAGTTCATCGCGGACATACAACGTGACACGTAATTTATATATTAACATAAAAAGTCTAAATAGCATAGAAATAATGCATGTAGCTACTAAGAAAGTAGGTACTTACCAGTAATTAAAACGAACTGAAGCCAGCGGATTACGGCGCGCCCGGAAAACTCCGTTGAGTGCCATCGGTTAAAAATTTCAACTTAAGATTTCGCACTCACGATCAGTTTTTAGATTTACGTCAGTTTGACTGAGCAGTTTCAACTGACAGTGCGACGGAAAAAATCCGTGGGTTGTCGTCAGTTGAAAATTTCAACTTAAAATTCCACACTCACGGTCAGTTTTTGGATGTACGTGTACAACTGATCATTTTAACTGACCGTGTCTGGCGTCTATTAGTCGAGTATAGTTGTAAATATCTATAAGCCGCAGCAACCACTTACTGTAAAGTGCTATTTAATCATCTTTATTTTTATATAATATCATAAAAATATGTTACAATATTAGCGATGGCTTTAATAAATACTACGCTTGCCCATAATTCTGCAGACTAATGCGCAATAACTAATACAAATAAATTCCATTATGATTTCGTATATTTACGCGAACACTACACATTGATTAAAACTACCTTTACGGATTTTATCGCGTTTTTTCTTAGTTCCTGACGTTTCGGGTGCCTTCCAGCACCCATGGCCACGGGGGACTGAGATGACGTCCCGATGTCATTGTTAAACCCGGAGTACCGATGGTCAGATTTATGCAAAATGAACTGACTGTGTCTTGAAGTCTTGCAGTGGTATGCTTGGGTTCAGTTTTAATTTTATTGATTATAGAAACGTCGGGAATTAAAAATAATTAAAATTAAACGCCATAAAATCCGTAAAAGTAGTTTTAATCAACAATTAAATTCTTTTAGAAGGTTCCCGTTTCAGGACGACTTCCACAACATATTTCCTAAAATTAATTTATTTTCTATTCAAATATATTATCCTCAGTCACATATTTTTCTTTTCGATCACTTCCAGTTAATACTGGGATTATAATTCGACATTATTTCATAGAAACAATGTTAACATACTAGTAGGTAAGGTCCCCCGCCCGACATCCGGCCAATGCTCCATGTGGTAGTACGTAGCTGTCATCGATTTATAATATGTGTACGCAGTACATATAGCTCAATGGTAGTTGTTCTGTACAGTTCTGAAACTACGCTAGGAAGCGCGATTAATTGTTCTTTCATTGCACGTACGTTCCATTGCCCATTTACACGTCTTTTAAAATTTTATTAATATAAGCCTTCTATACCGCTCTTAATTCGGAAGCGACGTATTACCCATAAATATCGTATTATACCTTAGATTCATCGATTTCGCGTTTTGCAGATTTAACTATTTTAAATACTTCATTTAATTTTTTTACTTGTATATGGTAGTGGGGATGGTGGTAGTGGATAATATGGTCTCTGCTGCTCATATTGCTGTTCTGGCTCTTTAGTTACGAGGAGGTCTTCACGGTTTGCCTGTAATTTCAAACACAATAATTTTTTAACGTTCCGAGTATCGAAGCGCACTGGAACAAAAAGGCCCGTGAGTGGAATGAATTGTAGAATTTTCCATACTAACATTACATTACTATATCAGAGCTATAGATAGGAAGTGGTTCTTGAAGCCTCTAACAATAGTTACAGTGATTACTACTACTACAAAGATCAGTTTAGTATTGTACTACAGGCTATTGTAGATGCAACTTATAATGTTATATAATATGCAAACTGTGGTGCGAAAGGAAGAGCATCTGACAGTGGCATCTTCCAAGAAACGAGTTTCTATCAAAGAATGGTGGAATACCGTCTTAACCTTCCAAACCAAGAAATAATATCACCAGATGTACTTGACCTACCTCATGTAATACTGGGCAATAGTGTATTTTCACTATCGGAAAACTTGATGAGTACACGGGTATTCATAACCATGCCACAATGAAACGCATTTTCAACTATAGACCCTGTAGGGTCAGGAGGGTTGTAGAAAACCTTTTTTTGAATTTTATGCGTGGTTTTTCGTGTATTTCGCAAACCCATTCCTCTCAAACCTGAGACTCTTGAACTTACTTTAATGGCCTGCATTTACTTGCATAACGTTTTAAGAAGGAATAACAATCTAGAGACTTGTATACGCCCCCGATGGCTTTTGATTTTGAAGATACTGAACATAATGTTGTAAAAGGTGTACAGGTATACAGGTGAAGGAACTTCAATTTTGGAATTGGAAAGGTAACCTAGAAATTTAGCATGTACGAATTTAGCACGCATAAGGGATCAATTTGGTGAATAGTGAGAAAGCCTGCCGTGGCAAAACAATGTAGCTTAAGGAGAATGCTATGGCAGTAGTATTTCGTATATGTTAGAATATTTAACTGCCTACAGCTGTTTACATAAAAAATAAGAATAATACACTCACTGTTTTATTTAAAGTATACGCATCATCACCTCTAGTCGTAATTTGTAAAACAATAAGTTATTCATGAAATTTCCATTTTAATTTCTTAATATCTGCAGTTCAACACGTGTGGTTTTTGTAGACAACATTTTCTTTTTCCCTCTTGCAAATTGCGACCGCAATATATGCATTTTGCTCTCAACATCTGTTTTGGAATTTCCAAAGCGTTCGAAATTTCTTCCCAGGCGTCATTCTTTTTGATTTTATTTTTGTAATTCCTTGTCAAGCAATCTCATATTATTCTTTTTTTTTTCAAACAGTTCTATTAATTTAAAAACAGTTTCGTCGTTCCACTCTGCAGCCATGTTTGTAAAAAATATTTAGACGCGTCCACACTCGCATGCACCTTTTGTGAAACTGACTTGTTTTTCAAGTGGTGCTGAGAGTGGGAGCACTGAAACATGCCGATAAACACGCAAAGTTTACCGCAACAAAATGATATGGAACATATCATTTTGATTTCTTAAATTTATGCGAACACTACACATTGAATAAAACTAAATTTACGGATTTTATCGCGTTTATTTCACTACTTTTACTTATTTTTAATTCCCGACGTTTCGGGTGCTTTACAGCAACCATGGTCACGGGAGGGACTGAGATGTTTGACGTCCCAATGTCATAGTTAGTCCGGCTACCTTCAGTTTTTGAATATTAATTTTTGGTCCGATTTACGCAAAACGAGCTTATAGTATCATGAAGTCTTGCAGTGGTATGCTTAGGTTTGGGTTTAATTTTGTTAATTATAGGATCCCAAGCAGGTGGCAGCACCCATCCATCTTCTCTATTGAAATTTGGATGTTTTTTAATTTCAATAGCCTCGCGTATCATCCTTGGTAGGAATCGGTGTTCTTTTGCGAGAATTTGTGGTTTATCAAATCGAATGTAATGGTGGGGACGATCTTGAACATGTTCGCAGACTGCAGACTTCCCGGAGCGTCGGTGCTTCACGTCAGCTATATGTTCTTTCACGCGGGTCACGATCCATAAAAACCTACTCAATTTCTAATCTTCTGTTTTAGTTTGTCTCTGTCGCCTCTTACGACACCCTCGGCTCGATATGGGGTAGAGGGTATTCTTACACCGCCATTACAAGGACTCGATGTGAAGTCTTATTGAGCGTTATCCATCCATCAAATGCAATATTCCTCTACAAGCTAGATTGTGAATGTGGTCTCTCTTACATAGGTCAAACAAAAAGATCTATTAAAACCCGCGTGAAGGAACATATAGCTGACGTGAAGCACCGACGCTCTGGGAAGTCTGCAGTCTGCGAACATGTTCAAGATCGTCCCCACCATTGCATTAGATTTGATAAACCACAAATCCTCGCAAAAGAGCACCGATTCCTACCAAGGATGATACGCGAGGCTATTGAAATTAAAAAACATCCAAATTTCAATAGAGAAAATGGATGGGTGCTGTCAGCTGCTTGGGATCTTATAATTTACGAAATTAAACCCAAACCCAAGCATACCACTGCAAGACTTCATGATACTATAAGCTCATTTTGCGTAAATCGGACCAAAAATTAATATTCTAAAACTGAAGGTAGCCGGACTAACTATGACATTGGGACGTCAAACATCTCAGTCCCTCCCGTGACCATGGTTGCTGTAAAGCACCCGAAACGTCGGGAATTAAAAATAAGTAAAAGTAGTGAAATAAACGCGATAAAATCCGTAAATTTAGTTTTAAAACATATCATTTTGTTTCGGTAAACTTTTAGGTAGATTTTGTTTCTGAAACAGTGTTTATAAACAATTGTTTCTCAATGAATACGTGCCTTTAATCGCGCTATCTACCAAAGTTTCAGAACTAAAGAGAACATCTATCATTGAGTTATTTGTACTACGTAGACATTTTACATATAGATGACAGTTACGTAGTACCACATCGAGCATTGGTCTGACCTCGGGCGGAAGACCTTACCTATGTTACCCATGTTTCTATGAAATAATTTTGAATTGTAATCTCAGTATTTACCGGAAAAAAATCGAAAAGAAAACGAAGTAAAAATGTGTGACTGAGGATGATATATTTGGATATAAAATAAATAAAAAATTGGAAATTTGTTGTGGAAGTCGTCCTGAAACGGGAACCTTCTAATGGAATTTCATTGTATTATTTATTACCGCATTAGTCTGCAGAGTTATGGGCAATCGTAGTACATATTTATTAGGGCCATCGCTAATATTGTAATACTTTTTTATTGTGACTGCTCCATTGGTCTAGGGCCAGTAGTAGTGCGATTGCTGATCATGAGGTTTCGAATCTCGGTTTGGGCCAAAAAAGTCAATTATTGAGTTTTTCCGTCAAGAAATTCTTAGTAGTTGCCCGGAGTTAGGAAGTTGGCGGTGTGTCACCCCCGTGTCTTTGAAAGCACGCAAATTGGTTGTTTCTGGACCTGATTTTATCTCCGGTCGTGTCGGTTTGTCGTCCGATCGGATTATGACACTGAGGGAATCGAGCTCGAGTGTGTAGTGCACCTGTGCTCTACACACTCGAGCACTATAATCCTGTCCTGCGCCGATGGCTAGTCTCCATTGAGGCTGGCCGACGTGACCGAAATTCGGTCTGGAGGTCATTATATTTTTTATGATATGTAAAAATAAAGAAGACAAATGAGCACAGTCCACTTTTTTCGCCTTACAACCATTTCAAATACCATCAGATCCAAAATGATTGTGAAACAGTGGCTAGCTGGCTAGGGGCTCTGCGATCAGCAATCCGCTTACCAAGCGTGGAATTCTGAATGCTTTATGGGTCGATGACAATTAAAATAATTTTAATATTATATCCCTTTCAGGTCGAGGAGGGTGATGGCTGCTATATACAAACGGGTGATGCTTGTGGTTTGCACGGGTTCGCTGTACGCTGATATGCTCCAAATTTTTAAACAGTTTTTTTAGTACATCATAGAACATACTTGTACTTCAGTTAACGATGGGTTTGTTGTCGTTTGCTATTCTGCATATACTTATATTATGTAATATTACCTCTTTTTACTATATAGGAGGAAACTTGGGGTTTTTCTTTCGCCGTTTCTTTTCTGATCGGAGTAATCTCATTTCAGAACGTTAGTAGATTTAGTAGTTTTAAAAATTAAACTTTTCAAACGCAAAATGATTTCTTAAATTTACAATTTTTTAATTTACGCGAACACTACACATTGAATAAAACTATTATTTACGGATTTTATCGCGTTTAATTACTTTAATTTATTTTTACTATCCCGACGTTTTTTTGAATTCGCTAATACCATCATGCACCAAACCACCGAGGTTGTATGGGTTACCGAAGATACACAAACCAAACGCTCCACTACGTCCCATAGTGAGCCAGATCGATTCACCAACTTATAAGCTGGCACAACACTTAGCAAAAATACTATCACCACTGAGAGGACATACCAGAGCACACAAAGCACGCACAAAGGATTTATACAATTTTGTCAGTGAGATAAAAGACCTACATCTCGCTGACAATGAAACTATGGTCAGTTTTGATGTTCAGTCACTATTTACATGCCTACCTATTGTTGACTGCATCTCAATTGTGACTAGGAAGCTATAAGAAAATAACATTCCTCAAGAATATGCAATATTACTTGAACACTGCCTCACATCTGGCTATCTATTGTGGAAGGAGGAGTTCTACAAGAAGTAGATGGTGTGGTGATGGGCTCACCTGTGTCTCCCATAGTTGCCGACATATTCATGGAGGACTTTGAGGAGAAAGCGGTACGTAGACGACACTTTCACAATTTTACCATCTCACAAAGTAACTGTATTTTTAGACCACCTTAACTCCATAAACTCTAAAATACAATTCACAATGGAGTTAGAGGCAAATAATTCTTTAGCCTTCCTAGATGTTTTAGTCATCCGAAATCCTGATAACACTATTGGTCACACTGTGTATAGGAAAAAGACCCATACCAACCGATATGTAAATGGTGAATCTCACCATCATCCTTCGCAGTTAGCTACCGTGGGTAAATCTTTGTTTCAGATAGCACGAGGGATCTGTGACAGAAAACATCTGGCTGGCGAGCTTCAGCACGTCAAGCAAGTGTTGCAAGAAAACAAGCTTCGGGTCCCGCGCCTCGTCACGTCACAGTGAACGAGTGAAGCCAGCCACAGTCGAGCGCGTGCCTGCTGTACTACCATATGTCGGAGGAATCACAGACAAGATTGACGACATCTTGAAGCGAGCTTCCATTAAAACATACTACAAGCCGCCGAAGTAGATTAGTCAATTTTTACCATCCATCAAATGTAATATTAATCTACAGGATGCAGGTGTGTACAAGCTAGATTGTGAATGTGGTATCTCTTACATAGGTCAAACAAAAAGATCTATAAAAACCCGCGTGAAGGAACATATAGCTGACGTGAAGCACCTACGCTCCGGGAAGTCTGCAGTCTGCGAACATGTTCAAGATCGTCCCCACCATTACATTCGATTTGATAAACCAAAAATCCTCGCAAAAGAACACCGATTCCTACCAAGGATGATACGCGAGGCTATTGAAATTAAAAAACATCCAAATTTCAATAGAGAAGATGGATTGGTGCTGCCAGCTGCTTGGGATCCTATAATTAACAAAATTAAACCCAAACCCAAGCATACCACTGCAAGACTTCATGATGCTATAAGCTCGTTTTGCGTAAATCGGACCAAAAATTAATATTCAAAAACTGAAGGTAGCCGGACTAACTATGACATTGGGACGTCAAATATCCAGTCCCCCCTGTGACCATGGGTGCTGTAAAGCACGCGAAACGTCGGGATAGTAAAAATATATTAAAGTAATTAAACGTGATAAAATCCGTAAATACTATTATTCAATTTGCAAATGCAAATTATTTTCTTATTTAAATTATATCATTAAAATATGTTTAATTTCTTAAAAAAACATAAAAATAAATGAGTTTTAGGAAAGCTAAAGTTAGAAAATCCTAAAATAAAAACGAAAAATAAACAATTTGTGAAAAATCAGTATATAAAAAATATTAATACCAAAAAGTAATTTGGTATTGTTAACTATTTCATAGATATATAAATTTAAAAGTATTGGTTTTTTTATTTTATTTTCATCTTTTGTTAAAGAAATAAAAAATCTTTACCTTCTTTATATAGTTTTTTTAATTGAGTATATCAACAAATTAACACTTTAGTAAAGAAATAACTAATATATTCAACTGATGATGGCGCCGTTAAGGCCGCAGCTGCAACTTCCAGAGACTGCAAAAATACCACCAGCTGGAATTTGACCACCAAATCGCACATTACCTACTACCGGTACCTGGCCAACAACGATGGTGCTACCAGCAACAGGCATTTCTCCAATCACTGATACGTCTGCAGTTCCAACACCTCCATAATTTCCATTAGGATTGTAAGGACCAGGGAAACCTAAACCTCTATAGCCCCCTAAGTCATAAGCTGGTACCAGACCCAGCTCTCCATATCCGTAACCAGGACCAGAAGTCACTGCATTTACTGGTGCAATTTGTCCTATACTTCCACTGCACTGGCCGAGGACGATCTAAAATAAAAATGAAAGTAAAGTAATAGGAGGAATTTTAAAGAAAAATGTTAATACTATATCATCATCATCATCATCATCATTACAATTCTACTGCTGAACATAAGCGTCTCCCAAGGAATTACACAAAGCACGGTTCTGAATCACCTGCATCCATCGACTACGTGCATGTCTTACGAGGTCGTCACTCCATCTAGTGTAGTGTGTGTCTAGTCGGTACGAGGCTGCCACTCTTGAACCTTTTTTTCCATGGGTTATCGGATATATATTTATAGTCATGATACATTAACATAATAACTGATTCGTATAATAATAATACTATGTATACTATAAAATAATTATATATAACTGTTCTACAGGTAGCCATATTCTGATGGCACCAACAATAATTTTATTACTTCGCCGGCGTTTGCCAGCTTCAGAAATAAGTACAGAGACATTAACCGGGTTACAACACCTCGAGGTCATCGCTAACATTAAAAACTTACTAAGGCTCCTCGAGGAGCTCGGGGGCTCGAATAGTTTGTAATGTCAGCCCACATGCAAAATACGCTCTTACATGTGGATTTACGGATACCTGCCAGGATTAGAGGTAATGATGATACGTAGTAAAGTCACAGTAACAGGGTCGTTGTAGACAGTGCAAGCTCCGACTTCAAGCCTATTAATGCTGGTGTTCCACAAGGGTACGTGCTATCGCCAACGCTGTTTCTTCTGCATATCAATGATGTGTTGCAAACCCGTAACATTCATTGTTATGCAGATAACAGCACTGGTGATGCTCTTTACACCGGCCGTGCCAATATTTCTCGGGAAAACGTCTCCGAGTACCGGGACAAACTTGTGTCTCAAGTCGAGTCTTTGCTGAACAGAGTCTCGGATTCGGGGCGACTAAATCTAGTCACTTGGAAGAGAAGGCCAAATTGGCCTCTAAAAAGCTTGGCGTGCTCAGCAGAGCGGGACAGTATTTCATGCCGACACACCGCCTGCAACTTTACAAGGCGCAGGTTCGGCCGCACATGGAATACTGTTCCCATCTCTGGGCTGGGGCTCCCCAGTACCAGCTCCTTCCACTTGACTGCATCCAGCGCAGAGCGGCTCGAATCGTCGACGACCGAGTGTTTTCCGATCGGCTTGATTCACTGGCGCTGCGAAGAGATGTTGCATCTCTTTGCATTTTCTTTGGCATATACCATGGGGAGTGCTCTGAAGAATTGTTCAGATTAGTCCCAGCCACCAAATTTCGTGAATGCACTACTCAGCAAACGTCCCGATACCATCCAAACCATCTGGATGCTTGGCGATCCACCACTGTACGTTTCAAAAGGAGTATTCTTCCGCGTACAACCTCTCTATGGAATAGTTTACCACCGGCGATTTTTCCGGACCGATACACCTGGGGACCTTCAAGAAAAGAGCTTACTCCTTTCTAAAGAGCCGGCAACGCACCTGCAATTCCCCTGGTGTTGCGATTGATCATGGGCGGCGGTAGTCACTTAACATCAGGTGAGCCGCATGCTCGTTTGCGCCCTCTTCTATAAAAAATCATGCAACGTATTATGACTGCAATACGTGATTGAGTAGCTTTGACCTTAGAAAGACCGTACTCGCACAGAATATCTGCGTGAAATGGCAGCGCAATGCTGCTGTGTTTCGTATGGTGATTGTCTAGAACTATGGACCGTTTTTACTGATAAATAAATCATTGCATCTTAGAGGATAAATGTTGGCGTCTTTTTGCTAAACCATCCACTTGCCATAAGGTGGACTATGTGTTCGCTTGTCACATTTTTAATAGGATATAGAATTAAAATGAGATTTTTCGTGTGTGACAGATAAGTTTAGTTTACTTAAGTAGTATAGTTTACTTAGCCGTCGCGTACGCTTTAGTATTTTAACACTTAACTGCTCGACTTGCAGACACAATAGTAAGATAATTGCAATGGATCACGGGACAGGGAAAGGTTTAATATTAATCATCAATTGTTCACTTTTAGATCGTAATAATTCATAAAAAATTGATAATAATTACCTGAAACAGACAAGCAAGTAAACAAACGGAACGCAACATATTTCACTGCCTTCTAATTATACACGTACTATACGTCCATGAATCAACCGATGTCATTTATATTAAATATATTATTTCGTTATTTAATTTTACAACATAATTACAATATGTGTGTCGTTATATACTGAAATTATGTTGATTACGTAGAATTTATTTATTATATTTATTTTAGCAACACGTGATAAACAATTATGAAAGTATTACTGTTACTCATATCATATTTACATAAAAGGTATACAAATTGATATATAAACTTTTATTGGAAACAAATATACCATTCAGTGCTTACATTAATTATACAAACATGTATTCAAAAATCATATTATTTTTCGTTTCATCGCTATTTCTAAAGGTATTTCGAACATTATATTTAAATTAAAAATTAGTGGTAATAAGACATAAAATAATTATATTTTTTATTAAATTATGTATAAATATAAAGAATACAGACATATCAAATTGGTATTATAGTAAAGCCATGGTGGTTCAGGGACATAGTATCCTAGACTTAGGACTTAATCAAAAGCACTGACTGACTGTTAAATATCCAATTAACTTTATTTAAAACTTATACTTACAAAAAGCCGTGGACCATGACTAGTATTTAAATATCTCAGAAATGAGAAAAGGTCTGCGCCCACCTTTAGGAATTATATATTGTGCTAACTTTATTTTTTATTGAAGTAAATAATTGCTATAATTGTTCATAATTTGCAGGAGTTTGATATGAATAAAACATTACACCATTTTTGAAAATTTGCTGAAAGAATTATTTCATGCGTACATTTATTTATTTTTGCAGACAATCAACGGTCAATGTACAGGAAATTCATACAATGGAATTATTGGCAATGGTATTCCTACTGAAAATTTAATTTTGGGAAATCCTTTTGGGTTATGCCTTGGAGCGCCTCTAGCAGGATTGCCGTGTGGAGCAATCATTGCAGAGACTCCTTTAACATACGGACCAAATATCGTTGAAAACTTTCCTATCACAAGTACATCACGTATTCCACCCGGAAGCATATCCATATTCTCTGACAACTTAGTTGTTGAAGGGCCAATTCTCGTAAACGGACAGTTACCATTCTTGGCCAGTGTAGCTGTACAAGGCGAACTACCTGCTGTTGGAAGAGGTGCTGTATCCTATGGATGTGGTAATGGCGAAATTGGTATCATATCTGAAGAAATCACACCTCCCGCATCACAATTTGGCCGTGGCAATGGGTTTGGTTACCCTGGAGAAGTGGGCTTTGGATATGGCTTTACGGGAACGAGCCCTAACTATCGTGGTTGCATAGCATAGGAGATCCTGTCAAAACTTTAATTTCATTTAAATTGGACTGGATTTAGTAATAATATATTACAATAATTTTTGTTAAACAATAAATAGTTGGATTTATACGCTGTTTCTGTTTAATTTTTATATTTCTGTTTAATTTTTAATTTGTAAAAAGTATATTACCATCAGACTTATTGAGTCGTGAATTATTATTTAATCTCCGATGTCGATATCACTGTTATTGTAAATTACTCTTTAGTTTATTGGTGTATCTTGTTGAGATGTATCTTGTTGAGATGAGTTTTTGACAGTACCGGCAATTCTTCTATATATAAAAATCAATAGCTGTCCATTAGCCTCACTAAAACTCAAAAACGGCTCGACGCTATTGATGAAAAATTTTTTGTGTTTATTTGAATGGGTTACTAGATGGTTTATATTTATATTGCGACCCGGTAGGTGGCGCTGTTGTCGAGATACAGAAATCTACCGTGCGAAGTCGGGGCGGATCACTAATACAATATAAATATATTATAATAATAAATATATTACATGTGTAAATTTCAATAAAAAAATTAGTTTCGTTATTTTAGTTATAAATTTCACATTGATAGTAAGAGGAAATATCATGACATTACTTACTTTTGTAAATAGTGAAACATATTTCGAGGAAATGTGAAGTCTCACAATTTGTTTATAAATAATTTTATACAGGATAAATTTACTTACAGGAGGTTAACGTACATAAATTGCACATAAACAGACATACAGAATAGGAACAATATTTTTAGGCCACACAAACATTTGTTTCGTGCAGGATTCGAAACAGTAACCGCGCAGCGCCGCAGCCAAACTCCTAAACATCTCGGTCGTCCTAAACGCTCGGGGTATGTTGGTGCGCTTTTTCTGCGTAATACTCGTATGTTAATCCGCATGGTTGGGTAATGGGTACTTCAACCAGTTGCATTTTATATGGTGAAATTATAAGCTTATAACTAAAATGTAAATAATAATATATTTCTTCAATAAGGTGGGCTGTTATTTTATTTTATACTTAATATTATTATAAAAACCATACGCCGGTCCTCACAGCTAATTCTAGGCAAGATAGTAAAATATAAATTATGTTTTTTTTTTCTTTAAAGATTTATCGGACACTACAGACTAATTTTTAAAATATTTGGTTAATTTTTCAATCAATACTTTTTGGAAACATGACTTTTCACAACGAACAACGTGCTCTTTTAAAAACTTGCTAATACTAGCGACGCTGCACATGAGGATTGGTGAGTCTTAATATCGCAATGAACTTTTCGTAGTATTAAAATTCCATTTACAAAAGATAATCTGATTTAGGATTTTCCCATATTATGTTTCCCATATGGTGTTGTGTGTGTGTGTATGGTGGAGCCGTAGTAGCTCAGATGGTTAACGCTCGCTGTAAATATAACAGAACGCGAGTAACCCGGGTTCGATCCCCGCCGGCACCAATGAAATTGTTAATTGCAATTTTAAGTGCTGATTTACCACGTGCTCGGCGGTGAAGGAAAACATCGTGAGGAAACCTGCATGTCTGAGGAATAAGAAAAAAATATTGTTTCGAAGACATGTGAAGTTCGCTAACACGCATTAAGGCAGCGCGGCGGACACTTCCTTGCCCTAAAACCCTCTCAGAAATGAGGGGAGGCCTGTGCCCAGCAGTGGGACGTATATAGGCTGTAACTTTACTTTTTTACTTTTATGGTGTTATGTTTAGGCTTCGACGCGAGTTTGTTGTTGCCGTTCAGTGAGTTCATTTGGTATCCACTTGCCGACCTAGGGTACGATTGTGTAAATCTTGTGGGTAACGTGGTGGGCTTCGTCATAGTTAAATTTTTTTAGCTTCGAAGGACAACACCAAATGAAAAATTTACATTTGGTGTCGTTTTATTGTGTATTGCTGATGATTTTATATTAATTTATTTTATTTGGCACCTTGGGAGCCCGTAATTAATAAAAGTGAATCCAAATCCAAGCATGCTACTGCAAGAGTTTAAAATCGACTCTCGTTCTCTCGATCTCTCTCTCTCGTTCGATCGATCATAGATGCGGTAAAGTGCCCGAAACGTTAAAATAAAACGCGATATTTTTTATAGGATCAGAATCACAAACAAGCACACTGTTCGCCTGATGGAAAGTGGATGCTGTGACCCATGGAGATCTACATCTGTCCTCAATTTAGAATCAAAATGCAGACGCGTCACCCCTGAGCACTAAGATGGAATACCTTTTTTTTTAAATAGGAGAGGGGGCAAACGAGCATACAGTTCACCTGATGTAAAGTGACTACCGCCGCCCATGAGCAACTGTAACACCAGGGGAATTGCAGGTCCCTAGATCGTACTGGTCCGCAAAAATCGTGATGGTAAACTATTCCACGGAAAGTTCGTACTCGAAAGAAAACTTCTAGTGAAACGTATAGACCGCCGATCCACTAAATTCCTGTCCTCACCAAAAAGCTAATAACCGTTGACACTGACCGCCATAACCGGAATTCGGTCTTGAGGATATTATTATTATATGAATATTTTTATATTATTTTCATTTAGTTATATAATATTTATGTTGATATAAGACGTGTTTATGTTTTTTTTTTTGAAATATTATATCAAATATCCATATAACTATAATATTAAAAATAAAGTACTTAAAATAAAAAATAAATTAAACCTAACAACCCAACTTCCACAAGATGGGAGCGACTGGAAGCGAATAACTTGAGGTCACCCATATAGAAAAGGTGGGTCACTTTTGTACCTCCTTTACGTAGCTGAAATCCTCTCCCGGAGCCCTCCAGTAAAGAACTGAGACGGTTCAAAAAGAGGCAGAACCAGATTGGACTCAAAATTGCCATGGAAGATTACTCTTCCTATCCTTAAGCGGTTTCCGCAGCCATCATCCGCTCGCCCAGATGAAAAAATTCTACTCCACTGCCCCATACACTGCTCGAGGAAGTCTCTAACTGTACAGTCAAACTTGTACAGCTCGAGGCCCTCTTTAGCCATGTATGGGGCACCGAGTCGAATGCCTTTCTGTAGTCTATCCCGGCGGCGGATAAGTTCCAACAGTTGCATTTCACCACTTTGCCAATGGCCGTGTCAATGAGGAGTGGTTCCTTGGTTCCACGACCACCACCCTGGTATCCATTTTGAGCACGAAACATCACCTGATTTGAGTCCAGATGACGAGTCATTCTCGCGCTCAAAATAGATGTTAATAATAAAGACATTAATTAATTTGCAACCATCCGCTAAACTAATACAATGATGTGTCTTACCTGGCTCTTCAATCCATTATAATGGACTTCCGCAAAGTAACGCCTGAATCTATCAATTATAGATGTTAATGTCTTGTATGTGGTGGGTAGACACGTAATGGGTCGGTATTTGCTCGGGTCTGTGACATCCTGGTCCTTAAGAACCAAATGAGTGATCCCAGTAGTGAAGGCTCGGAAGCAACTTCTGGTTGAGAGCCTCTTTAAACTGTCGTGCGAGCACAGCGTGACACACCACGAAGCCCTTCAGCCACTAGTGATGCCGCCCGTCGAGTACCGGAATTTTCCCGTTTATGGCCCTACAGAGTGCCTCAGCTACGTCATCCGGCACTATGATGACGGGGTCCATGGGCGTAATACTCGCCACAACTTTCGTCCAAGGGCTCTCGCTGTCGTTTCCGGTCTCTGATCGCAAACCGTGGCAGAATGCGACAGTGTTTAGACTAACGCCTAATTTGGTACTGGGCCTGTTATATTTACAATTGGTCGCTCATGATTCATAGTGTCTCTTCTGATCACTCTGGAAGATACGCAAAACCTCCAACTTCTCCCCCTTCGCCCTAAATTACGCCCGCAATGCGTTGGTATTCATCTTGATTGTCCATCGCATGCGGCGTACTCCACCAGTGGCGGGTGCCGATTGCTGGGCCTGCGAAGACCCTGCCGACACCAAGCAAGCTGTTGCGAGGGGCTGCTGGGTGGTCGTGCAATATTTCGTGCTTGGCTGGCAGCACGCATGCTGTCGCGTCCACCGTCAGCTCCAGATGCGCCCCGGCGAACTCCAGGCAGCGGCCCCTTACGCGTTTTTTTAAATTCCATCAATCATTAATTGGGCGTGAATTAACGGGAGACACTCAGACCCGGCAACGTTTCATGGTGCGGCCTTTTGCACAGGCACTCACACCTCTTGGCAAGGCACTGACTGACAGCACTAACGTGGTAGTTTTGTCCTATAACTATTACGTCAGCGAGCGATGGGGATATCACTTCCCTAAGCATATCCTAAATATTAAAAAAAATAACAGTTTTATTTTATATTTGAAAAATTTATAAGAACACGTAAATCAGCCAATTTCCAATATAAAATAAGCTAGTATCGTAAAATTAATATGTAACTTTGACCAAGTTCAAAAGGTGTTTAAAACTATCTAATTTTTAATTAGATTAAATTCAAGAAATGTATAATTTAGGACCTTTCTTAAAAGTAGAAAAGAGATCTTATTTTAAAGGCAGATTTTTCTTCTCTATTCTTATATCAACTTTTTTTCTAACACCTACTTCATCCTATCTCTGCATCACCAAGGTAGACTGGTATAGAATACCTCTGGCAATAAGTAGGGCTATATAACACGTGTGTAAAATATAATAAAATGTATAAAATATATAATAAAAAATCTCAAATCTCAGCCACCCCTTAAGCAATTATTGTGATATACCTAGTAGTAGTCATGTACCTGATATATATATATATATATATATATATATATATATATATATATATATATATATATATATATATGCACTTAACCTTAAGAAAACTAAACTTCGAGAGAATGAAACGATTGCAGAGTATCAGGAATAGGATACTTGTAGGGTTTATTTATTTTGATTTTATTACCAAGTTTAAAAATTATATTATAAATTATATTTTATAATAGTGTAGATTGTTTTGAAACACTTTACACTGTAGGTATTCTATTTCATTATATCATAGGTGAAATCCATAGGATATATTTGTCTCTTTTTAGTGTCGCTTTTTCATTTCATCGAGTTTCAAATCACAATGATTCTAAAAAAGTTTTCAATTCAAAATTAACACCATTAGATAGATTTAATTTCTTCAAACTTAAGTGTTTTCATCACTTTTATTTGCGAAAAAACCAAAGTGAATTTTTATACATCTTAATAAAACCTTAATCATTTTACATGATGTTTTTCCGTAAACAAAGAGGCACTGTCGTGTCATCGTCTCGTACCCGATACTTACAGCGTAATATGAAAGTAATATCTAATTCCGGCAGACACATAAACAATTTCAATATGATAAAACTCGAAATTCAATCACTTATGGCTTGCAAAAAAAACGGACTGTGAATTCCACTGTCATGCGCAATTTGAATTTAATGTAATGAAATTATATATTTAATATATTGAAATTATTAATAATAAGATATTCTAAATGGAAACAAACTATTAAATTCTTTCAATAAAATGAACTAATTAAAATTAAATAAAATCCTACACATTGCGTACAAAAAATAATGGAAATATAGGTTTATGTAATAACGATAAGAAACATCGTAACAGTGAAATATATAAAAGTCAACTTATTTCACTACTATCATGTAAACAAAATATATTATTCAATCAGAAGAAACACGAGAATGAAATGTGACTTAATATTCTTTAAAGTGCAGTATAAAAACATTTACATAAATTTAATGCTCCATTCCTACATAAACTGTACAGCAAACAAATAAAAATGTTAGTAAATTTCATCACAATTTGTTTGCCTGCACTTCTGTTTCATGTAAGTATTTAATTTATAATAATTTGATATTAAAAACGTAACATATTAAGACATAATACACAATGAACCCAACACGCTGTGGAAAAAATAATTTTATCGCGCGTGGACTACTGTACATTATGACCTGTGGATAAGCTCGAAGTGTGTGTATATATATATATATATATACATAGATTGCCCTGTGATGCCGGCGTAAATGAGTTTGTCATCCCATTTGGAGCCGTAGTGTAGTGAGAGATGACTGCAAAATGCCAAATAGGTCTCATATATTATGATGGCATTTCATTTACGCTGGACTTTAGTCACTCAGATCAGCGATGTCGGAAACTGCAAATGTGTATCCGCCTACCAAGCATGACAAAAGCAAAACTTCCCAAGCCGCGACATAAGACTCCCATATACATCGGTAGATTGTAACGGGCTAGAAAAAAAAAGTGATAGATAGGCATCAGACACTCACTCGTGATGCGTGGCTTATTACTCTAAGTTTCTGAGAGTTTAATAAACCGAAGTATTGGTAAAAACTCAATCAATTTATTTCCTTGTCTAGATATGCCGTATCCTACAAGGTATCCTACTCTATAACAGTGTACCCTAATCTACCTTCGATCTTATCTCAAAAAGTATTACATCAGATACGAGTAAGTTAAAACGAATGCGTGACTCTACGATAAGGGCAGGTGGTTGACCAATTCATATCACAACACAAAAATTAAAGCAATGCTTAGTTATATAGGTACTTGCCTTATAATCTAGTTCTGACCAACGATGCTGAAGATGACAGATAATAACATTTTTTTACCTCTACAGATAATTTCAGGGCAGTGTGTAGGCACAGCTTACAATGCTGGCGTTGGTTGCACTGTAGCCAATGATTTAGCATACAATGGCATGGCGTATGGTACGACGTTAGCTAACAACGCTATACCTGGGCACTCCTCTCCTCACGGCGGTGGTTTCGCTGTTACCAGTGCATCGCCTATCGCCCCAAATGGCGTAACGATCGTCTCGGATAACCTGGTTGTGGAAGGGTCACTTTCTGTGTGTGGCCAACTACCAATCCTAGCTACAGCGGCTATGGAAGGTCCAATAACTGCCGCGGGTCAAGGAGCTGTTGAATACGGATGTGGAGATGGGGAAGTTACAATTATAAGCGAAATTGTTTCACCTGATGGTTCATACATACAAGTTGCTGTACCTACAATCGATTACTCTCTAATTGGTTTGACCCCTAATCTAGGGTGTAGCTATGTTTATTAGATTACGTTGTTATTATTAAAAATATTAAGTTGGCTAAATTATTGCGTTTAATTTAAAGATATCTTTAAGAAAAGCCCCTTTATTTGAGTATAGGCTAATAATCTTCTTAGAAAGGACTGGTATACCAAGTAGTGCATTTAATAAGGCTGACGATGGTAAAGATTTTAATCTCGTTTCTTATATTAAAATATCTCTAATCAACCGTTAACTTGTTTGTGATTTTTTTTACAAATTAAGTGAAATTAACAATAGGCGAAGGTAACAATATAGCATTACATCTAGTATTAAGCGTTGCAAATTTGAGGGCAAGAAAAAAGACAATATAAATAGAAAACATATTCTAATAACTATTTTTATACGTGGTAGAACCACGCTCCAGCTATTTTATGGTTGTAGCACGAATGGGTCGGCTTGACCGGGGAAGGACCACGCTCTCACAGAATACCAGCGTAAAATAACAGCTTATTACTGCTGTGTTTCGTATGGTGAGTGTAGTGACACACTCCAGAGACCCCTCTTTACTGGAAACGAGGCATTTCATCTTAGTCCTCAGGGGTGAAAACGCATCTGCGTTTTGATTCTTAATCTAGGATAAATGTAGATGTCTATGGGCCACAGCATCCACTTACCATCAGGTGGACTGTGTGCTCATTTGTCACCCATATTATATAAAAAAACCTATATAACAAGATATGAATCTATAATTGTTTTTTTATTATTATAAGCCTGACAATCCAAGCAAACCTGATAGTAAATGGATGCTGAAGGGTGGACGTTGCGACGACGAACCGTTTTTTTATTTTTTATTTTTTTACTCCTATGAAAATAGAGACGAGAACGCAATGATTCAACAATCTATCTCACTCGTCGCGTCGTCGTCCTTAATGTTCCACGTTATATTGTAGTTTTGGGTTCCACGTTCGTTTACAAACTTAAACAGAGACAAAACGGTATTTACAATAAAAAGTGAACTTTTTGTCAATAAAATACAGCCGCTAATGTTAATCGATAATGTTCATAGTAATCCTTAGTCTTTACCAGCCAATCCTAAGCCTGGAAAAGTATGAAGTGAAGTGCACTGCAATATTAAGTAAAGACGATTAATAAAACGAATTACTTAGTAAACCATTTCATATATTTCAAATCGTTGAAATTTGTAAGAAACTGCAACCACTTCACTCAACGAAAACGGAATTCTATTCCATGTTGGATAAATTTCGTCCTTTAATTAAGCCTTCAAACGAGTTGCAACGACGACCGCTTTTTGCAACCGTTTTCGTCGAAACTTCGACCAAACCGAAACCGGGAAAACGGTTGCGTTTCGAACGTCAATAATTCGATAACGACGATATCTTTTTTTATTATTTATTCTTTTAAAGAGTGTACATTATTTTTATTTAAAATTTTGCTAAACTGTAAGCCAGTTTGCAGACAACGCAACAGTTTATCGTTTCACACTCTTTAATAACAATATCTGGTACTTATAAATACTTAAATTAACACATAAATAATAAAAGAAACATTCATTACTGTGGACACAACGATAGATAATGTTTCCTCAAGATGGATTTGAGCTGAGACTTGGTTACGCTTTCTTCATATATATCCTCCACCTCATTACAGAAGGTTGGAGTTATCCACTGCCTTGTTTGCCGTCCAAAGTAATTTTCAACCCTAGGTATGAGATATTTCCTTCTTTGTGTAATTTGGCGCTTCGGCATTATATATGTCTAAGGTTTCTTAAATGTTACCATCCCATGCTGTTCTAATATGATGATGGATTTTACTTTCATGTCTATGGGAATAATTTTACAAATTTTAAATAATATTTCATAATATTTTATCTATAGCATTTTTTTTTTATTTTAGGGTCAACTGATATCTTTAAGAATCTCGTCTGTATAGAGTTTATTTTGTTAAGATACGTTGGGAATGTAAGTCCAAATAGACCTAAGCCATATCCGATCGTTGCGTTTGTCAGGGCATAATACAGCATATACATGATTCCTCGTTTTTCAACGTTTTTTATATGATTCAGTTTACCTAAAACTGCCCTAAGCCTGTTACACACCAGTTCAACATGCAATCCTCATGAGAAACAATTATCTATAACCAATCCTAAATATTTATAGTTCGTTACACATTGTAGCTTTTCGCATTGGCAGAGAGAGCTCAACTGATCAGTATGCAGGCAATCGTAAGTGTGACCTATAAGATCTATCTACTGTTTTTCTAGAACGGTTATAAGGTGATGATATTATCATAAATTTGGTTTTATTCAAATTTATTTACTTACTTACTTATTTATCTTCACGCACAATCCCTAACGGGGTAGCCAGAGAAAACAGATCGCCAAGTGTCACGATCCTTACATACCTCTTTCGCTTCTTTCAGGTTCATTAACTTCTTCATACATGCACGTCTAGGTATCCGAGTACTCTTGACCCTCCCCTCTTCGAGCAATTTGCTCACATGGTCTTCGAAAGTTAGTCTCGGTCTACCTCGACACCTTTTAATATTTACTTTCGCTCTATATATTTTCTTCACCATTCGGTCTTCACTCATTCGTTCAACGTGCCCAAACCATTGGAGTACGCCCCTATCAATTTTTGTGATAAGGTCATCTTTCAATCCTGCCATATTGCGAATCTCTTCGTTTCGCTTTCGGTCGGCTATGGTAACGTCACACATTTTACGAAGAGATCGCATCTCCACTGCATTCAACTTGCTTTTATGCTTCTTCTGGCATACCCAGGTTTCGCTGCCATATAACAAAGTCGGTACCAACACTGCGTTATGTATTGCAAGGCGTGCACTCTTCACCACGCCTTACCTTTTTACTAATGTATTCAGGGCACCATTGACTTTGTTTCCGGCAGCGACACGCCTATCCACATCTAAATCACATCTTCCATCCCGGCTGAAAGCACTCCCCAAGTATACAATTTCATTTACCTGTTCTAGACATTCCCGATTTACCCATATTTCACATTTCGTTCTTTCTTCGTCCTTTTCAAATACCAGAACCTTAGTTTTATTAGCATTCAAATGGAGACCTTTAATTTCACATTCCTCTTTCATACACGTGACTAATGCCTGCAGTTCTGCTTCTGATGGTGCAATAAGCACTGCATTATCAGCATACAGCAGACAATTAACTGTTATGTAATTTAACTCTTATGTTTCACACCCAAACAGCTATTTTTCAGCTTCTGTAGACAACTTTCGAGAACAACAACAGTATGAACAGCCAGGAAGACATGACACAACCCTGTTTTACGCCCGCTTGGACGCTAAACATGGGTGACAGGTCATGCCCTACCCGTACACTGGCTTTACAGTCATAGTAAAGTGACTGCACAGCCCTTAACAATCGACCATCCACACCATATCTCGGCAACAGTTCCCACATTTCCTTCCTTATAACCTTATCAAATGCTTTCTCCAGATCCACAAAAGCACAGAAAATCCTCTGGTTAACACTCAGAAGCTTCTCCGTGATCATGCGGAGAGAAAACATTTGATCCGTGCATCCTCTTCCAGGTCTAAATCCGCATTGTGCCTCCCATAAGAATCTTTCCGATTTCTCTTGCATCCTACGTGTCAAAACCTTCGAGTAAACTTTACTTGCTAAACTGGTCAAGCTGATCGCCCGATAGCACCCGCAGTCAAAATGTGAACCTTTACCTTTATATAAAGGCACAATGACCGCGGATCGCCAATCATCCGGGACATCTCCCGTCCGCCAGCACAAATTGCACAGCAGATGAAAGCTGTCCCAGACGCGAGGCCCACCGTACTTGACCATTTCAGCAGTAACTCTGTCTAGTCCCGCAGCTTTACCACATTTCAAACTTCGAATCGCACGTTCAATCTCTTTCATGCTGATGACCTCAGTGTCATCGAGGTCCGTGTCTGGCGTGCCAGTCACGGCGTCACCCCCGGATCCTTCACTAAGATCATGACACGCATACATTTCTCTATAAAATTCACTCCATCGCTGCATGACGTCCGATTTTTCTGAGAGGACGTCATTGGTTCTCGAAAGCACTTTGTTCATTCTTAAGGCTGTCGCACCACTCCGGGACCTAGTACTCTTCTAGAAAGAGGTTGGAGTTTTCCCTAAAGTTGTGCGACAACCTCTCGTCCGCTTCTATTCTACACCTTTCACGTACTTCCTCAATCAATGTTTTCGCATGAACTTTCTGCAGCTTATATCTTTCTTTCATCTTCTCTCTCATATGCTCATCGTTACTAGAGGCCAAGTAGTCTAACCATGCTTTTTTCTTCTTTTTTACAGCTTCTCTCACTTCATCATTCCACCATGCATCTCTTCTTTTACTACTACCTCTTTTTGTCGTTCCACATACTTCTTCCGCTGCACTTACCATTCCATCCCTAAGGTTCTGCCATGTTCTCTCCACACATTCTTTCCTGGCATCGATGGTGTCAAGCTTTTCGGCTACCCTCGTGTGATATTTGTCCCTAGTATCCGCTTCCTGAAGCTTCCAGACCGACTGTGGTTCTGTTACTGCCGTCCGGTAGCGCCAACCCGCGAACAAACCCCTAAATCTAGTAATTACTAGATAATGATCCGTTCCCAGGTCAGCACCCCTGAACACTCGTGTATCCATCACCTGTTTTCGCAGTCGGTCATCTACCAGGAACAAATCAATCATACTTCTCTCATTCTTTCTTTCTCTAGTCTTTCTTTTTCTGTGATTAAACATAGTGTTTGTCACAAGAAGACCCTTTTCCTTGCATACAGCCAGTATAAGCTTGCCAGCATCATTAACCCTTTTATCGCCAAACTTTCCAAGCACCGACTCGTATCCTGGTCGAGCGATACCTACCCATCCATTCAAATCACCACATACAACAGTTCTTTCGTTTCCCTTAACCAAATCTAAAACTTCTCTTACATTCTCCCAAAACTCCTCCAGCTCAACCCTGGACGACGAAGCTACCGGCGCATAAACAGCCAAAAGGAATAAATTCGTTAGTCCCATTTTGAAGCGAACACAGAGAAGTCTTGAGTTCACAACCTTGTATTCAGTCATAAGATCGACCAACCGGGACGACAACAGCACGCCCACTCCCTGGCAGGCGTTCTCGCTTTCCGGGACTCCGGACCATATAGCTAACGTCCCGCCAGAGAGCTCTTCAGTACCACTGCCGTGCCGTTTCCGTTTGGTCTCCGACATACACACGACATCTAATTCTCTTTCTTTCATTATTTCGATCAACTCATTCGTCTTATCTCTCATGCCCCCTCTATCATTCCACGTGCCAACTCTGCACTCCGTCCTCCACCTTCCGCCGTGTCGGGCTGTGCGTGACCGGTGGCGGTCCCCATCGCCACTTTGCGCGCTGCATTCCACACCAATGGGGACGAGCTGGTGTGCGTCGCCTTGGGCGGACGCCCTAACCCTCGTTTGCATGGAATCGCAGCTGCGTAGAATTGCAGCCCTGAAAAGGGCTGACAGGGGTCGCGACGAGCACGCTTCTACAATGACCCCCTACATGAAATTTATGATAATACCATTGTCGTGGGACTATTTTATTAAATTATATAAATCCTACTGCACTTTTAACTGTATCTGGCTACCATTTTTTCCACTATACACTAGGTAGGTATCGTAATGGTAAAGGAAGTGTAGGGCGACATCATAGGATGTCCTACTGAACAAAAAAAAACAGATGTCCTACTGAACAAACACATCAGCACTTCGATATACCGACAGCCAACTTGGCACTGCTGAAGGAACTGCAGCACCTCCCAAATTTCGACGGAATCAAAGTCTTTCTCATAGTCCACATACGCAGGACATAGTGGCAGCTTGCACTCCTCGGTCTTCTGTACGGTTTGCCGCAGAGGATGTATGTGGTCTATGGTACTAGAGCCTTTTTGGAAACCAGCTTGTTTGGGAGGCTGGAAGTCATCGAGACTGCGTGCGAGACAATTCGTAATAATACTCGAAAACAGCATGTAGACACGGTTTAGAAGGGAAATCGATCTGTAGTTCTTCAAGAGAGCGTTCTCACCTTTCTTAAAGAACAAAACCACTGCACTTCTGCTCCACGCCTCTGGAGTAGACGAGTAGACGGAATTAAAGAGCTTCTATAGGACATCAAGTACTAGTTTTCCACCCGCTTTCAGAAGCTTCGCTATAATTGTATCCTCACCTGGGCACTTGCCGTTTTTAAGGTGCTGGAGAGCCATTCTAATGTCACTCAGACTGACGTCCGGGATATCATCGGAATAGTGTCGGATGAGACTTGCTTTTGCATCGTTATTAACACTTAAGTGTGACTCCAACGATGACGTGTACACCTGCCCATAGAACCTCTCAATCTCACTCAAATTCTCTGGTGTCCAGGAAACAATGCTGCCACATTCTGTCTATTTTCGACAGTTGTCTCTTTCTGACACACAGATCTCTGGCAAAGACTTTGGAGCCCTGGTTTCATACATATTCGCACTAGTGAGGTGTTTTTTTGTCGCCAGCTGTGGCTCTATGTATTTGGTATCCACAATGTTGGAAAAAATCAAGTGGTTTTGAATAGCTACTTAGAGACAGAGGGTAAAAAAGGCCAGAACGATGTCGCAACACTTTTGTAAAGATATTTTGGTACCCATGGAATTATTTCTTCTGATAAATTAGTGCTGATAAGTGATGGGTGCTCTGGTCTGAACGAGAATAATGTAATGGTGTAATTTCTATACTGCTTAGTTCATGGGTTTATGTTGTTTAAAAGTATTCAATATATATTTCCTATCATAGGACATACCTATCTCCCAAATGACCAAGATTTCAGCTTGATTGGGAATAAAAAGAAAAAAATACAGCAGAAGTACCGGATGACTGGAATGAATTAATGGAAACTGTGAAAAAAAAAACTCGTGGCCTTTTATTGTGGATAAAATAAACCACACTGATTTTATGAATATAAAAGCAGCTTTTAGTCCTTTTTTACGTCAGTCAAAACCTACAATGAAGCTGACAGAAGTTATGATGCTTAAAATAAATAAAGATATTCCGTATGTTCAAGTCAGGTATAGCTTTACTGGTCCATGGCGTAGGATACAGATTCGCAATAAAAGAAAACTGCCAAAAGAACTTAACTTCAACCTATTTATGACTCAAGATTGCCATTAAACCTTCATAAATATAATGATATAATTAAACCAACCCAATATTTATCAAGCCCTATAAGTCACAACTTTTATGCAGATCTATTGGGTTCAGTAACTATATCTGAAGCTTCCACCTCTTTACATAATGAAGTAGATAATGAAGACGATAGTAGTTTTAAGATTACTTAAATGCTACAAGCCTATATGAACGCAAAGCCTATTTTTTTATTTTACTTGACTTGTAGGAAACGTAACTATAAAACATCAGTTTATTATGAATAAATAACCGTAAATACATAATTGAACAAAGCATTTAATGAATCCAAACTTAGTATTTAAAAAGATATTAAGTTTTTATCAATACTGAATAATTATGTGTTACACAGTTATGTTGTTTTTGAAAGAAATACTTAAAATATACATAAACTTTCGCATAGGACGTCCCTTTTCGGCTCTTCCATTCACTTCTGCAACATAAATTTGCTTTGTCACTCTTTGCTCATTCATTTACATACAGACCAAACCACAGAAGCATTCCTTTCTTAATCCTGGTCACAGCATCATCTTCTACACCACACTCTCCTTTTATTACAGAATTTCTCACCCTGTCACTCAGATTCAGCCCAAACGTACTCCTTAACGACCGCATTTCCACTACCTATATTCTACTCTCGTACTTTTTCTGCCACAACCAACTCTCACTACGTTAAAGTAGGGATTAACACAGCATTGTGAATTGCCATACGCGCCTTTTTGGACACATTCTGACTTTTCACAATAGAGTGTGCCCATTTACTTTATGTCCTGCGTTCACTCGTTGTTCTATATCCTTATCATATCTCCCATCCCTGCTGACTACTCTTTTTTTTATATATAGAATAGGGTGACAAACGAGCACACAGTCCACCTGATGGTAAGTGGTTGCTGCGGCCCATAGACATCTACATCTATCTTCCATTACAAATCAAAATGCAGATGCGTTGTCACCCGTGAGGACTAGGATGGAATGCCTCATTTCCAGTAAAAAGGGTCTCCGGTTCTCTACACTCACCATACGAAATACAGCAGCATTAAGCTACTATTTCACGTTGGTATTCTGTGAGAGCGTGGTCCTTCCCCGGTCGAGCCGACCCATTCGTGCTACAACTATACTACTAATATAATTGCAGCATGGCTCTACCATGTATACTCATCCCAAATATGCAAACTCATCTACTTGCTCGACCAACTCCCCTTCTATTCTTATTTCACGTATCGTTTTACTTTCTTCTCTTTCAAAAACCATAACTTTCTTCTCTTTCAAAAACCATAACTTTCGTCTTACTTGCGTTCACTTTTATAGTACATGGTGACCTGACCATTAATGAAAAGATTACCGTGTACTATAAAATAATCTTAATAAATCATAAAACAACGCGAAAATCGTATTTGTATATTTTGTTTCAAAAACTTTAGAGTTTGAGCTCATTAATGCACTCTTTAAACTTTCTCAAATTAAGCTCAGAATAATCACTTTATTCGAGAACCAGTAGTCAAATAAACACGTCTTTTTTGCAGGACAGATAAAACCTAGGCTTATTGGTCGGATAAACCTAATTCCTAAAGATCAGATTTAGTTCCACGTATGTTATGATATAATTTTTTATGCAAATAGACCGGAAATCTAATTTGAGTGACGGTAATATTGATGACTCTGTGTGAATTATGTATAAAACTTTAAATAATGTAAAACACGTACCTACTAAAACCTCCAAATTTAACACTAAGTATCTGATATGGTATAACAGGGCATTCATTAAAATGATTCCGCAAGGTTCGCTGCTTGGCACTCTACTCTTTGTCATATTTATCAATGATGTTGCTGAATGCTTCCAGAACTCCGAGTTTTTTGCTTTTCGCGTATGACATGAAAGTTTTTAAAGTAGTCCACAATTCTTATGATTCTAGACTCCTACAAAACGATCTTATTAACTTAGATATTTATTGTCATCGTAACAAATTAGACTTGAATGTTTCGAAGTGTAATACTATGTCTTTCGGGCGTAAGCGTGATATGCTTTATTTTTCTTAGACACTTAAAGGTTTGACAGTTACTAGATGTGATAAAATAAGGGAGCTCGGAGTTACTATTGATACTAATCTTTTGTTTGATCAGCATGTGGAAGATATCGTTAATTAAGCATATAAGGCTCTGGGTTTTATTTTAAGGTCTTGTTGCAAATTCTGTCAGTTAACAAATCTTTTTCAATTATTAAATTTTTAATAATTTTATAAAAATTAATCAATGAAAATATTGTTTTGTTCTCTTGTTCGTAGCCATCTCGAATATGCGTGTCAAGTATGGAATCCTCAATATAAAATATATATTTAAAAAATCGAAGCGATTCAAAAAAAATCATTTGATATGTAGGGTCTAAATTTCATATATCCAAAGGAGGCTATGAATTGCAGTATTCTCATCTTCATCTGCTTCCGCTGCAAATTAGGCGCTATACAGCTGACCTGGTCTTACTATGTAAAATTGCTCAAGATCGTTTAGACTGCTCTGACTTATTAAAAAGATTACATATCTCAGTTCCCTCTCGTTCACTGCGTTATTACAATCCCTTACGTTTCTTTATGTAGATCAAATTACAGACAAAACTCATTCTTCTTAAGAGCATGTAACTCATTTAATAAAGTTTCTAAGGACTGTGATAAGGCTGACCTCTTTTCTACTAGTGGTACTACTATCTGCAAATTGATAACATCTAAATTCAGTAGTAATTTACTCTTGAACTCTTAAATCTAATCAACATCAATGTATAAATTATATATATATATATATATATATATATATATATATATATATATAGATTACCCATCTGTGAAACTTCTAATAGGCTTACTTTAGGAATTACATTATATACTATATAGTATTAATTAAAAGCTGTAAGTTTTCCTGTTGTAAATAAATAAATAAGTAAATAAAGGAAAAATTAAAATTTTATCGCAAGTGGAAAGTGTATTATAAATAGGATTGTGTTTACAGTGATTACAAGTCTTTTACCCGTACTAAGAGAGAGACAAAAAATAATGGCGGACGATTATTACAATAAATTTACCAATAATGCTGAATACAGAAATCTAATCTCGATATGGGTAACTGCTGTATGTATAATATATTGGAATCATGATTATTATAATATTTCAAATTAAAATTTGTTAACATCTAAATTATCCTTACAACAGAATGCGATAATTTTTCTTGTTCTTGATAAATGGTCCAATAGAATCTGCTCTCTTCATAACGACCATCCACTTTTTTTCTGATATTTGGCTAGTATGGAAACATAAAAAACTATTTTTTGGTGGTTTTTGGTAGTATTGTAGCACTCGAGGACGACTTAATACCTATAACGACATTTTAGTCAAAAATAATAAACAGTGGTGAGTGACCCGCTCGAATAGTAAGTTCGTTTATAGTGTGCTGTGCAGTGAGACGCAAGTGATGACGTCACCACGCTTTGTCCGGCCGGCCAAATTTCGAAGAACACCGCGCAGGAAAGCGCACTTTGGACTTCATTATCTCAGCCATTTTTTAAGATGGTAAAATCATAAAAACACGGTTTTTCCTGGAATGTACTTTAGTTTTGTAAAAAACGAACAACAAAAATCGTTGGTCATGTCAATTGATGGTATGAGTACACATTCCAGTAACAGTAAAGTGTATGCTGTGGTACATAGACATGTACATCTAGGATGTATATAAATGTAAGTATCAAAATCCATATGCCATGCCATTGTCACCTAAGACTAAGATGGAATGTCCCCTTTGCTGTAAAAAATTGACACCGATTCTCAATACTCACCATATGTAACATAGTAGAATTAAGCTAGTACTCTGTGAGAACGTGGTCCGTCTCCGGTCTACAACCACAGCACGGTCTAAGAAAAACATATAGAATTAGACTATAACCATAGTATAAATGCAGCGTGGCTATACCATGTATACTCGGTGACTACTTTTACCGTATGGAAAATAATACAGTGTTTTGTGTAAGTGGAATAGAAGCTATCCTCGAAAGTATTTGTGAAATATAACTAAATAGGCAAAATTTCCGAATATCCTAAAAAATGCTTAAAAACAATTCATCCTACGGCGTTTGCGTAAAACTAAAAATAGGCTACGATCACTTGTGAATGAAAGTTGTATGAGCGAGCGAGACGCATGCACAACTTTCATTACGTAGGCGCCAAGCGGCCAGGTGGGAGGGTGCGGCCGACGCATCGGTGCAGCCAACATTTTTATACATGATGATGATGATATGATATTTATTTTTGATTTTGACTGCCTCGTTGGTCTAGTGGTTGTAGTAGTGTAACAGCCGATCGTGTGGTCCTGGGTTCGAACTCCGGGTCTGAACAATTTTTTAGTAGCTGCCCGGAGTCAAAAAATTGGTGGTGTCTCACCCCCGTGCCTCGGAAAGCACGTAAAGCCGTTGGTTGGTGGTGGTTTTTTCGTGAATAATGTCAATGGCCTTAAAACGTTCAGTGTAAGTTGACTTACCAGTACTAGTTACTGCCTACTAATGCAAGATCAGCATATACTGGATAATAGTAAAATACTTGGTCGATAAAAAAGATTATAGCAGCATTTCTCATTGCCACTCTTTTATTAATAATACCGTCGTGTGTCGCATGTTTGCAAATAGCAAAAAATATGTGAAACAGAAAATGCTAAGTAGTTAAATTACCTTTCGTTTCAGATTATTATTTTTGTGATTTCGATCTTTCCTTCATACTTTTACGGGATTAGGACCGTCTAATATGCTGTAGTTGAGTGGAATTACATCTTAAATTTTATCTTGCATTATAAATGAATTGATAAACAGTTTCTAATAATAAAAAAAAATTAAATTTTTTCCTTAATTTATGTCGGATTTATCGTCCACATGTCTCTCGTCAACAACGTTAAAAAGATTGGAAGTGTGTCGACGAGGGTCGCGTACCTGAAACTCAGAATCACCAAACGGTATTCGCTGAAGGTCATACAGGTTTACGCACCAACTTCGGCATATCCCGATGAGGAGGTGGAGGAAATGTATGAGGATATTTTCAAAGCCATGCATTCCTCCAAAACCCACTACACGGTGTTGATGGAAGATTTCAACGCAAAACTAGGCACAAGAGAAAACGGTGAGCTGAAGTTAGGGAAATTTGGAGTAGGGCAACGGAACCGAAGGGGCCAGCAGCTGGCCGACTTTATGGAGAAAGAGGGACTCTTTATGATGAACTCTTTCTTCCAGAAGCGGCACCACAGGAAGTAGACCTGGTCGAGCCCCGACGGTTCGACAAAAAATGAGATTGACTTCATTATGACGACCAGACGCCAACTGTTCAGTGGTGTTTCAGTGATCGCAAGGGTGAAAACTGGCAGCGATCACCGAATGGTTAGAGGCACACTGAACCTAAACGTTAAGTTGGAGAGGTCTCGTCTACTGAAGTCCACGCTCCGTCCCCCTCGTGCTCTAATCCAGAATCCCGAAAACTTTCAGCTCGAATTACACAACCGCTTTCAGTGCCTACAAGATTGCAATGCAGTGGACGATATGAATGACAAGCTCGTGGAAACTGTCCATGCGGTCGGAGCTAAGTTCTGCAAGACCCGCCGCAGAAGAACACAAAAACTCTCCGATCACACTCTTAATCTCATGGCTGTTAGACGAGAGATGAGGCTGCAATCGTAACAGATTTGACAGCATACAGGCAACTGAACAGACAGATCTCCAAATGCATGCGGCGAGACTTACGCAACTTTAATACTGCTCGTATTAAAGAAGCGATCGAGCGGAACCAGGGCTCCAAAGTCTTTGCCAGGGATCTGTCTGCCCGTAAGAGCCAACTGTCAAAGCTGAAGACTGAGTGTGGCAGCATCGTTTCCGGGACACCTGAGATTTTGAGTGAGATTGAGAGGTTCTATGGGCAGCTGTACACATCATCGTTGGAGCCACACGCAAGTGTGAGTAACGATCCAAGAGCAAGTCTTATCCGATGATATCCCGGACGTCAGTCTAAGCGAGATTAGAATGGCTCTCCAGCACCTTAAAAACGGCAGGGCCCCAGGCGAGGATGGAATTACAGCGGAGCTTCTGAAAGCGGGTGGAACACCGGTACTTGAAGTCCTTCAGAAGCTGTTCAATTCCGTCCTCCATGGTGGCACTACTCTAGAGGCGTGGAGCAGAAGTGCAGTGGTCTTGTTCTTTAAGAAAGGTGACAAAGCTCTCTTGAAGAACTACAGACCGATTTTCCTTCTGTGCCGCGTCTACGTGCTGTTTTCGAGAGTCATTACGAATCGTCTCGCACGCAGACTCGACGACTTCTGGCCTCCCGAACAATCCGGTTTCCGAAAAGGCTTTAGTACCATAGACCACATACATACCCTGCGGCAGATTGTACAGAAGACTGAAGAGTACAATTTGCCACTTTGCCTGGCGTATGTGGACTATGAGAAAGCCTATGATTCCGTCGAAATTTGGGCGGTGCTGCAGTCCCTTCAGCAGTGCCAAGTTGACTGTCGGTATATCGAAGTGCTGAAGTGTTTGTACAGTAGGGCTACGATGGCTATCCGAGTAGAGAACCAGAGCTCGAAACCTATCCAACTGCAGAGAGGTGTAAGACAGGGTGACGTTATATCCCCGAAACTCTTCACCGCTGCATTGGAAGACGTTTTCAAGCTACTGGACTGGAAAGGATACGGTATTAACATCAATGGCGAGTACATCACTCACCTTCGATTTGCCGACGATATAGTCCTTATGGCAGAATCGCTGGAGGACTTAAATACTATTCTCAATTACCTTAATAGTGCCTCCCAACGGATAGGTCTTAAGATGAACATGGACAAAACAAAGATCATGTTTAATGTCCATGTCACACCTATGCCGGTAGTTGTTGGGAGCACTATGCTCGAAGTTGTTGACGAGTACGTTTACCTGGGACAAATAGTCCGACTAGGTAAGTCCAACTCCGACCGAGAGGTCGATCGACGGATTCAACTCGGCTGGGCAGCGTTCGGAAAATTACGACATATCTTCTCGTCAGGTATAACCTCAATCTCTAAAAACTAGATTGTACAACCAGTGAGTGTTGCCAGTGATGACTTACGGATCTGAGACGTGGTCCTTCACTGCTGGCCGTATGAGGACGCTCAAGGTCGCTCAGAGAGCTATGGAGAGGGCTATTGTTCGCGCCACTTTGCACTATCGCTTAACGCTTATAAGGGATTCGTTAATTATTATCCAATAAGATTACTGCAAAGCCCATTTCCGGTTTCCTATCTACCGCTTTATGCCCAGCATGTGCGTTCGTGTGTTAACGGGCTCACACAAGTTGAGAAGACACGCAATCAACCGCACCGCTTATATCTCGCATCATCGCTCCCGCCCTTGTGTAATTTGGATATTGAATTATACAAGCATATAGTAAAAAGTATAGACATTTGCAATAACGCTATATTTCGTGATTATCTGTGAAGTTGATAAGTGTGAAGACAGCCGGCAGCCATCGAGACACGAGGCAGATCAGCGGAAGTCCAGGTGGGTGCACATGCATTCCTTCACGTCCTTCCTATATCCCGAATTTAGGGGATTAGCAGTATCACGAATAAATTAAATTCCATTCACCGCTCGCACCGCGCTCATATACAGTCCACTATTATATTTAAATTAATAGCCGCACCGCATAACATTATTTAATACATTTGAACCAGCAGTTTGGTGGTTGAAGACCAAACGCCAAATCCACCATATATTTTTTGGTCACTTCGGCCGGGATTAAATTAACCTTTAGTCCCGGAGAAGTAAATTAATTTTTTTATATATTACAAAAAATTATATACGTATATATTATTAAATCATAATAAATTGTAGTTCTAATTATACTAACTACAATATTTATTTGTCCCGCATCGCTTATTACACGTATCATAATACCTTTGTAACGCATACCACACCGCTTCATTATTCCATTAATGATATTTTTCTTGTTGATTAACCGCCATCTTTCTAGTAACGCGAGATTGCTTCGTTCCCCAGTTAACTAATTCTAACGTCACTTATCGCAATAATTTTAGTCCGCATTTGTTTGTTGAAAATGACGACGAGAAGCAAAGAATCTATACTGGTTTCGGATGAAGAAGTTAGTTTTAAACTTATTATCGCTAAACGTAATTATTTATTTATTTATTTATTTCACAATTTATGTACACACAAGTTAGGGAGAGGACACATCATAATAAAAAGTTTGTACAAAGGCTCTACTTATCTCACAATGAGATTTCTTCCAGTAGGCCAGTTTAAAACACATATGATTACTAAATGATTATAAGGTGTGCACTTTGTTATTTTACAACACATATGGGTATAAGATAAATATATACGTCAGCTCAAATACTTACATACACACATACATACATACATATACATATATACATATATATACATATATATATACATATACATACATACACACATATATACATATATATACATACATAAATACTAAATATAATATAAAGTCATAATTAAATATATAAACATATACACACACACACATAAATACATATATGTACATGCATATATTTGTAACAGTATAGTACATATCAGAGATTTGAGACTTACACAGAAGACAGCGATAAATAATGTTCTTTCACTCGTTTTTTGAATAATGTCACTGTTTTGATTTCTCGAATGTCAGTAGGAAGCGAATTCCAGAGTCTTACTGCTTGTACGGAGAATGAACGGGAATATGAATGAGTATTAAAGGATGGGAATTTTAAGAGAGTTTTAAGGTGAGATCTACAAACTGTATCTGGGGATTTAAGAAAGGTAAATCGATTTCGGAGGTATGTAGGGAAATTTGGGCTGTGTAGGATGTTAAAAAGGAGACAAAGGATACGAGTGTTCCTGCGAAATCGGATCGGGAGCCACTTGAGTTGCTTTCTATATTTAGAGACGTGGTCAAACTTCTTAAGTCTGAAGATATACCGAATGCAAAGGTTTTGTAATCGCTCAAGTTTGTTTAATTGCTCCTCTGTGGCATCCAAAAAACAGACACCAGCGTAATCTAAAATAGGCAAAATAAGGGTTTGAACAAGAGAGATTTTCGTTGATAAGGGTAAAAAACTTTGAAGACGTTTTAATGAGTGGAAAGCATAATAAACTTTTCTACCTAAGTCCATTATGTGAGGACCCCATGACAACCTATTGTCAATAATTAAGCCCAAGTTCTTCACAGATTCAGTATAAGTAATTGATGTGCCATTGATAATCACATCTGGCAGGGTGCATTTATCAATTAAGCTACTAGTATATCTGCTACTTACTATTATTGCTTGAGATTTACTTGGATTAATAGTTATACCATGTGATCTGGACCAGCGACTAATTCTCTTCAAGTCATCATTCAGTGCTTCTATCGCCAATTTAGCTTCAGATGCCACAAAGTGACGGTAAAGCTGCAAATCGTCTGCATAAAGATGGAAGTTGGAGGATATTATTTTTGTTATAGAATTGATAAAAACGGTGAAGAGCAAAGGAGACCAGACGCCACCCTGGGGTACACCCGTGATAAGATTACACCAGTTGGAATAAGTGTCTTTGGAACGGATACATTGTGAGCGACCCCAAAGGTAGGAATCAAACCAGAGAATGGCCGAAGGTGAAACATTAATAGACTGGAGAATTTTTAAGAGGATATCAAAGTCAACAGAATTAAAGGCACTGCTGAAATCTAATAAAACGAGTACGGTTAATTGTTTTTGATCTATGGCTCTACGGATATCATCAGTTACCTGAAGAAGAGCAGTTGTTGTACTATGACCGGGCCGGAATCCAGATTGAAATATACTTAAAATATTGTTAGAATTAAGGTAAGAAGACAATTGATTGTGAACAATATGTTCAAGTACTTTAGAGAGGAATGGTAATATAGATATAGGTCGAAATTCGGAATGTAATGTAGGGTTAGCAACCTTGGCTATTGGAATAATTTGTGCTAACTTCCACGAGTGTGGAAAACGGGAGAAAGATAATGAAAAATTAAATATGTGAGTAAGAACTGGGAGAATACAAGGTAAAATCATAGTTATCATTGTGGAAGAAATTTTGTCATTTCCCGTTGCAGTAGAAGATATAGATAGCACTGATCGTTTTACTTCATTTTCTGACACTGATACAAATTCAAACTGGCTGGAATGTTGCAATGGGCATCTGGATAATTCTAGCAGGGTCTTAGCTTTTATAAATGAAGATAAGGAAACAGGTGGAATAGAAAAATATTGATTGAGAATATCTATATCAAGATTTCCAGTCCCAAGCGCAGGGTGTTTGCCAATGCCGACTGTTTTAAGAAAACTCCAGGCTTTTGCTGAATCGCAATTTGAAAGTGAGTCATAAAAGTAGCGCCTTTTAGCATCTCTACACAAACGGTTGCAGCGGTTGCGCAGACTCTTAAACTTTATTAGATTTCTTTCCAAGGGACAATGTTTATATCTACTTCTGGCTTTATCCCTACGCGCTATAAGCTCTTTATCTCAGTTGTAATCCAGGGCGCAGGACAATGTTTTATTTTTATACGTTTGACAGGTGCATGGCAATCATACAATCTAAGAATTAAAGCGGTAAAGTCGTTAACCATATCATCAATATTATGACAATCTTTTACGGAAGACCAATCTATTTTACTTGCATCACGTCTTATGACTTCCAAGTCAATACCCTTATAGCTACGAAGAAATCGAAAATGTGATTTGCGCTTAGGTGGGCGAACACGGTACGATATGTAAATGAGGTCATGGTACGAAAAAGAAGCTGTTATTTGTCCATGATTTGCAATGTTATTTAAAGATGAAACAACGATAAGGTCAAGTAACGACGGAGTGCAGTTTAGAAAATGATGGGTGGCAAATAGGGGTAAAAGTTGTAGGTTATGTGAGGACACAATAGACTTCAGCTTAAGTGCACGTGAATCGTCCTTCAGTAAGCATGTATTGAAATCTCCCATCACGATTACATGACAATATATAGGACAGAAGTCTGTAAGTAAATTTTCAAATACATCAAAATAATCAATTTGCATATTAGGGTTGTATATCACACCAAGAAGGATTTTTGTATGATGAAGTGTAACTTCAAGAAAAAGGTACTCAGCAGATTCAGAATAAGTTGACGGGGAAGCAGAGATATGTTTGTATGGGATTTCAGAACGCAAGTAAATAGCTACACCACCTCCTCCTTTACCAGTCCTGTCATTACGTATCAAAACGTAACCAGGAAGTGAAAACTGAAAAGAAGGGAGAGAAGGCTTGAAAAAAGTTTCAGATATAAGAAGTGCGTCGATTAGATTACTGCTAATGGATGCAAGACGGTCAGGATAGTGGGCAGGAACACTTTGTGCGTTGATATGGGCAACGTTAAAATTATTGGGATAGGGAGAAAAAATAGCAGAAATATGGTCATGCAGTCCAAGATGTTCGGATGACTCGGCATCCGTGCTTAAGAAACTGGTAGAAGATGAATTACACGAGAAAAAACTAGCATCAAAATCAGATGGACTATCCATAATTATGACAATAAAAATAAAAAGTAAAAACTATAAAATTATAATAAAAATAACCTAATAATATAATATATAAAGCAATATCCTAAAATAAAAATAAATAAATTTTAAAGAGAAAATATACCTAACTTATAATTAAAAAATAAAACGTAAATAAATATAAAACCAACTCAGCTCAACTCACTATCGTAATGGAATTATTTTTAGCTAAGTCTATGTATACATATTATATTAAAACTAGAAGAAGAAAAACAAAAATACCAATTGCAATACAAAATTAAGAAAGTAAAAACGGAACATTATTTTAAACAGCGTACAAGTAAACATTACAAAAAATAATCTTTGAAAAGGAGGTAAGTAGTAAAATCTTATTAAGTTAGTTTTGTTTGCGTTCATAGGTATATTTACGGACGATTACAAAAAATTTACGAGACCTCAAAGGGCGCATTTAATTTCTTGGACGAGCAGAATTTATTTCTTAGCATCGCTTCGAATATAGAACAATTACGTAGTGAGTTTCAAGAAGTTCTAGATAACTATAATACTAAACATTTAAAATTAAACCCTAATGCAGACGTTGATTACGAGGCTTGGAACTCATTTGAAGATTTATATAGTCGTATTAAGTGCCAAATTACGAAAATATCCACATTGCCTTCCACTGTTACGTTAGAAAATAGATTTCCTACTAAATTAAAAACTTCACTTCCGCCAATTGAATTAATGTCATTTAACGGAGACATACGCCAGTGGTCCATGTTTTATCAACAATTTAAGACATTAATTCACGACAATTTACAATTAACTGATGCCGAACGTGTTTATTATTTGGTTAACAAATTGAGTGACAGGGCGTTATCAGTTTGTGCCGGGTTAGCCCCTATCGCAGAAAATTATTCCATTATTTGGAATGCGCTTATAAGAAGATATAATGACGAACGCACACTCGCATCTACGTATATTAACCAACTATTGGATTTAACACAGGTGAACGCAAACACAACAGGAGGTTATCATAAATTTATGGACAAATTTGATGCTTCAATTAATGCTCTAAAGCAATTAAAAATTGGGGACTAAGCTGATTTTTTGTTTTTAAATATTGCACTTAGAAAATTAGATCATGACACTGTTAAGTCATTTGAAATGTCTTGTCGCACAATTAGCATACCAAACTACGCCTCTTTAGTACAATTTTTATACGAACAGAATAGGGCTATATGCCATACATTTAATAATTCGCATACTTTATCTACATCCAATAATAATCGAAACAAATCACTTTCAAATAAATTTAGTAAGCCATTTATTAATACAGATCCTTCGCATTCATGTATCTTTTGTAATTCAACTGATCATGAACACTTGTATGTTTGTCCACGCTTTTTAAAATTAAATACACAACAACGTTACGATATTATTAAACAAAAAAATTGTTGTATTAATTGTTTAAGTAATAAACACTCGACTTCTTTTTGTAAATCGAAGCGTAAGTGTATATACTGCGCGCGGCGCCACCATTCTTTAATTCATTCTGACCCGAATCAGAATGGCTCTAAGACTGCTTTTCGTAGTAGCAATACGTTACACTCAGAGGTTGTGCAGACGCGTAACGCTAATGCATGCAGCGCGCATTCGAATAATTACCGCGCAGTTAACGATAATAAGGTAAATTCTTCTGTCGCTCACAATTCGAATACGGAGGAAAATGAAAAAACACTTACCTCTTCATGTAATATTTCTCGCGATTATAGTACTCTCCCACGCTATACTACTTTATTGGGGACTGCAAAAATAAAGGTCGTAGATAAATACGACAATGAACATTTTATTCGGTGTTTAGTTGACCCCGGATCCCAAAGCGACTATATTACGAAGGATTGTTGTAAACGCTTATTTCTTTCCGTTTCGAATAAAAATCGTTTTACCGAAGTACACGGGATCGGTGGTGTGTCCCAAAAGATTTTAGGAGTCACTTCACTGCAGTTCACGTCTCGTTTTAATGATAACAAATTTTATCATATTGGACCATTAGTTGTTCCGATCATCACGGGTCAGTTGCCAGATTCGATAGTAGAAGTTTCAAAAATTCGCTATTTAGATAAAATACACGTAGCAGATGATCAGTTTTATCAACCTGGGTCTATAGATATTTTATTGGGTGTTAATACCTACATAAAACTTTTGTCGCCTGAAAACTTAATTCATTCGCAATGGCCTAGTGCCATAGAAACATCACTCGGATATATTATTATGGGTGATGCTGAAGTAGCTATATCACATCATTCCCCGCGTTCATTTGTTTCCTGTTCTTACGATACAAATTTAAATCAAAATTGTCTTAATAATATAATGGAAAAATTTTGGAAAATTGAAGAACTTCCGCAAAAAATATATTTGAGCCGTGATGAGCAGGAATGTGAAGACATTTATACTTCTACTACTTACCGCCAAAACGACGGACGGTATGTGGTCGCCCTGCCATTTAAGAAAAGGCCCGACATATTGGGTGACTCTTTAATGAATGCAAAAAAACGCCTCTTACTTTTGGAAAAACGCTTTAACAAATATCCCAATCTTCGCGATCAATACAATGTTGTTATAAGGGAATACATTAATAAGGGTATTTTATCCGCTGTTTCTGATAATGATTGTATACAGCCTTCTTTTTATTTGCCGCATCACCCTGTCGTACGGAATGATAAAAGTACAACGAAGTTGCGCATCGTTTTAGACGCTAGTGCTAAGTCGGATAACGATATTTCTTTGAATGACATTTTGCACACCGGTCAAAATTTACAAACAGACATTTTTAATATTTTATTAAACGTTAGAGTTTATCGCATCGCTTTCTTTGCAGATGTTAGGCAAATGTACTTGTGTATCGAAGTCCAAAAATCCCATCGCGCTTTTCAACGCATTTTATATCGGTTTTCTACAGAAGAAACTATACGAACATATGAATTTAATCGCGTCACATTCGGATTACGCTCTTCCCCTTTCCTCGCACTTCGCACTTTACGCCAGTTAGCCGCTAACGAAAGGGAGTCCTATCCCCTTGCTGCTTCTGTAGTGGAAAGGGATATTAATACGGATGACCTCGTTTCCTCCGCGCCTTGCGTCAACAACGCAGTCAACACCGCCACTCAACTTATGCAAATGTTTCGCCGAGGTGGATTCGATTTGGTTAAGTGGACAAGTAACTGCAAGGAGCTTTTACAACATATACCAGCATCACATCGTCAACAAGACTCGGTATCATTTGATGATAATGACATTTTAAAAATTTTAGGCCTTCGTTGGTATCCCGCTACCGATAAGTTTTCCTTTCTTGTTTCGCCGCCACCGGTCACTTGTACCAAACGCGCTATCCTCTCCGCAACCGCTCGCTTGTACGATGTTTTAGGACTTGTCGGTCCAGTAATACTTTACGCCAAATTATTAATTAAAGCCTTGTGGGTTCTTAAACTTAACTGGGATGAGACTCCACCCACTAATATTGTCAATACATGGCAGCGATATATATCAGAGTTACCTTTAATCTCACATTTACAGATTCCACGTCATATCGGCGTAAATGAAAAATCCCATGTGTCGCTACTAGCCTTCGCCGACGCTAGTGAAAAAGCTTACGGGTGTGTCATCTATTCGCATGTTGTTAACGGAAATAATCCTCCAATTATAACGCTCCTATGTTCTAAATCTCGGGTGTCCCCATTAAAGGTTATAACTTTAGCCAGGCTTGAGTTGTGTGCCTTGGTTTTGCTCGCTAAGTTAGTACGCACCGTTTACGATTCGTTGTCATTGAGGCATCCGATCGACAACATTTATGCGTTTTCAGATTCGGAAGTCGCGCTCTGTTGGGCGTGTTCTTCACCGCATAAGTTCAACACCTTTGTTGCTAACCGTATTTCGCAAATACAGTCCTATTTATTACCGGATAACTTTTACCACATCGCCGGCTCTGAAAATCCTGCAGATCATATTTCGCGTGGACTGTTACCCTCACAAATTTTAAATTGTGACCTTTGGTTACATGGGACTTCGTGGGTTTCCTTGCCGTGTAAAGAATGGCCTGTACAAAGGTTCGCATCAACTCATATCAGTTTACCAGAAGAAAAGACTGTGTCGCTTGGAGTCAGTGACATGGAAGAAAACCCATTTATCTCGTTAAGCTTAAATTTTTCTAATTGGAATAAGTATTTACGATCCGTTGTTTACGTTTTAAGGTTTTTAAACAAATTACCGCGCATAAATAAAATTATAACCGCATCTGACTTAGAGATTTCTGAAATCACAGTTATTAAAATTGTGCAAGGCATCGCTTTCGCCGAAGATATAAAAAATATTAAAAAAGGACAACTATGTTCATCAACATTACGAAGGTTATCACCATTTATCACGGACGATGTACTTCCAGTAGGTGGTCGGTTAGATTATTCGTCTTTATCGGATTCCCAAAAGCATCCAATATTCCTACCAAAAAAGGGGCATATTGTTGATCTTATAATTGATTATTATCACTATAAACATTTCCACGCTGGTCCTCAGTATTTACTTGCTGCATTACGAGAGAAATATTGGATATTATCAGCTCGCCGTGTAGTGAGATACCGCATTCATTGGTGTAACATTTGTTTTCGACATAAACCCAAACCTATTTACCCCATGATGTCTGCCTTGCCTGCTTGCCGCCTAGAGCAGTGTAATGCGTTTACACACACAGGTGTGGATTTTTCGGGCCCACTTTATATCACATTGACGCGTAAACGTGGTATACGAAGCCAGAAGGCTTATTTATGTTTATTTATATGCCTCGTTGCAAAGGAGTGCATTTAGAATTAGCGTCTGATCTAAGTTCGGCGGGTTTTTTAGACGCTTTTAAGAGATTTATCTCACGTAGAGGTCCGTGTCGATTTATATACAGCGATAACGGCACTAATTTTGTCGCCTCGCGTTCATATTTACATGAATTACATGGATTTTTAAAATCAGAAGAATATTATAAGGCATTCAGTCAGGTGCTCACTGATAATCGCATTGTTTGGAAACTAAACCCTCCAAGCGCTCCACATTTCGGGGGTTTGTGGGAGTCCAATATTAAGGTTGTAAAAACCCATTTGTTTCGCGTAATAGGTAAGCAAATCCTCACGTATGAAGAAATGCTTACTACTCTTTGTCAGATCGAGTGTATCTTAAATTCTCACCCGCTTTATGTTTTAAGCAGTGATCCATCGGTACCTACCGCACTTACACCCGCACATTTTCTAAATTTAAAACCCCTTGAATGCTTACCCGCTGCAGATTTAAGCAAGGAACGTATTAATCTGTTATCACGCTTTTCTTTAATAGATTCTTTAGTTCAGTCCTTTTGGAAACGCTTCAGATTCGATTACTTACATACATTACAGAGTAGAATGAAGTGGAATAAGAACTCTACTGCCATTTCTGTAGGGACGATTGTTCTAATAGACGTGGATAATACTCCACCACTTCAGTGGCCTCTAGGCGTTGTCACCGAATTGTTTCCCGGTAAGGATGGTGTGGTACGCGTTGCGCAAGTTAAACTTAAGAATTCCACTTTAAAACGCCCTCTTATCAAACTGTGTCCTTTACCAACACAGTGAATAATATAGTTAATTTTACATTATCGTTTATATATTTAGTTTAATTCTTAGGTCATAACGTCGCTTCATTTCGCTACTATATAAGTATTTATCTATATATATCTATATTTTTATACTTTACTTGCTAGTTGAGGATACCTCAAGGCCGGGGGGTGTTCGCGCCACATTGCACTATCGCTTAACGCTTATAAGGGATTCGTTAATTATTATCCAATAAGATTACTGCAAAGCCCATTTCCGGTTTCCTATCTACCGCTTTATGCCCAGCATGTGCATTCGTGTGTTAACGGGCTCACACAAGTTGAGAAGACACGCAATCAACCGCACCGCTTAAATCTCGCATCATCGCTCCCGCCCTTGTGTAATTTGGATATTGACTTATACAAGCATATAGTAAAAAGTATAGACATTTGCAATAACGCTATATTTCGTGATTATCTGTGAAGTTGATAAGTGTGAAGACAGCCGGCAGCCATCGAGACACGAGGCAGATCAGCGGAAGTCCAGGTGGGTGCACATGCATTCCTTCACGTCCTTCCTATATCCCGAATTTAGGGGATTTGCAGTATCACGAATAAATTAAATTCCATTCACCGCTCGCACCGCGCTCATATACAGTCCACTATTATATTTAAATTAATAGCCGCACCGCATAACATTATTTAATACATTTGAACCAGCAGTTTTTTTTTGTGATATTGTGATAGTGTGTCTTATTAAATTATGTTAACATCATGCCAAGGCAACTGTTTTTTCGTTTTAACTCAAAGTTGTACATATTCGTGCCTGTAATTCAGGGTAAACAAATATTTTCATTGATTACTACCATCAATTCGCCGGTACGCCGACATATTTATTTATATTTTACATAATAATTCTTGATTTGTTAGAAATGTTTTTGTTGTTTTGAGTGAAAATTACATAAACAAACAGTAGTTATATGCAGAATTCCTTAAATTCATTTTAATTTGAATATTTTACGGCAAATGTACTGCAGGGACTGGCCGGTCATATTGTGACTGAGCAAGCAACTTTTTTATAATAGTGTTCAGTGTTTTTTTGTATGGTATAGAAAGAATATCTCATGTGATTTTAGAATAATAGTACATTGTTTCGTGTTTTGGCTTTGTTTATTTCTTAAGAGCGTAGTTTTAAAGGTCTATCTTCCCACCGCCAAAGCGAAGTGTTTGAGATTTTACCTACTGTACGAAATAAACACAGTGTTGTGTCCTAATTGTAAATCTATTCCTTTAATCATGAAATAAGCTTTTCAAAAATATATACATTACTTATATTTAATTCAGTAAGTTAAACAAAATCAAGGGCCAATGTTGAGCTATTTTAGAGATGTTTTTACGCGGCCAAAAATATCTGTATGCCGAAATTATTGTTTTTCTTGACATTTCGCTATAAAACATGTAAATGTTTTTAAATATTTATATTACTATATAATAAGAGGTTAAACAAAATGCAAAAGAAAATATATAAGTTGATTAATTTTGTTTTTATTTGATAGGAAAGTCAGAAATAAACCTTTTCGATAAAGCTCGGAGTTTCTCTGCGTGATAGACTCAGAAATGAGGATATCCGCAGTAAAACCAGAGTGACCGACATAGCCCAACGGATTAGTAAGCTGAAGTGGCAATGGGCCGGCCATATAGCTCGAAGAACCGATAACCGATGGGGAAGAAAGGTTCTCAAGTGGCAGCCTCGTACCGGTAGGCGTAGTATAGGGCGACCCCCCACTAGATGGAGTGACGACCTGGTAAGATATGCAGGAAGTCGATGGATGCAGGTGGCTCAGGACCGTGCTTTGTGGCATTACATGGGGGAAGTCTATGTTCAGCAGTGGACTTGTGAAGGGCTGTAATGATGAATGATGACTACATCATTGTTATTTGCAAATAAAAATTACCTTTTTAGCGATATTGCAGTAATTGTTCAAAATGTCTACAGTTTCCTTCTAAACACTATTACAAATACTAGGACGTCTTTGTAAATTGTTTTTTTAAACTACGAAGCGTGTCTCTATTACTTGTTATTCACTCTATCACACAAGGTGACGCATCTCTGGCTGCCATTGTCACGTTTCTTTTAGAATGAACTAACGTAACGCGCTTTTTGTTCATTTTAAAGGGATGAATTTGCAAAAGCTCTATATGATAAGCAATATAATCGCTTCAAATATTTTTTTAATATGAAACTGTTATTAAATGAATTACTGCGTTGCTTACCATAAATTGAAATATAAAATATAACACATTTTTCGCGATGTACCGTAGGATTTTACGATGTTTATAGGAACCACAGACAATATTATTTAAGAAATAAAAAAACAAAACACATGTGCTGACCTAAAAGTGTGAATAATATCAATATTTAAATATTGTTATCACATCTAAATTCAGATTTGTAAGTTACGCCTTTTGACATTCGGCTCATATCTGAGGTCATTGTTCGTTTTTCTCAGTCGATTTGGCACATAATATAGACTGGCATCGTGGCACCATCGTAATAGAGAATCTACATCAGACTGCAGAAGTTCAGAGGCTTTTTGGGGATCCTTTGCATGTGCAGTAATTAAGGCAGTTATTCATGTCATTAACGTAAGTTAAAAAGTGTATATAACATATCTAGATATCAATCCCGCTTTCAAAGTTATGAAATCGTCTATTCCATCGTGTGTTGGTTTTTCAAAAATATTGGGAGTACGGAATAAGATTTTGTTGTGTAAGTTGAGTTACAGCGCTAAGGGCCGCAGGTTCGAATCCCGCGCGGAACAAGTATTTGCCTACAAGTAATTGTTCCGGGTCTAGATGTTCGTCCTTGTGGAATTTGTGTTTGTAAACAGCCCCCACGATACAGGAGAAAAACCTAGTGTAGAGGTAACGGTTTTTAAAAAAAGCTAAGTAGGCTTAACAAATTAATTCGAATTAGTCATGCACTTGGATTAGTAAAAAATCCGTTACAATGCCATATAAAATGACCTAAAACTAGCTGTATTATAACTACGTAAACTGTAAAAAATAAACATTATTTGAAGCAAGCGACATATGCAATAACTACTATAGCCACAGATTAATAAATAGTTTACCAACTATAGTCTTACGTTTTTCTTTGCGGGGTAGGCAGAGAGAATCGCCAAGAAATCGATTCTAACTGACTGACAGTGTCATTCGCGATACTCTTGGTTTACGCGAGAGAGCCTCAGGATAGATTAAGACAGTGGTGATTTACGGGAAGGTTCGTTACAGTCATGTACCTATATCTTGACCGTGTAGCGGCGGTGTAAGAATATTCACTACCCCATATCGCCTCGTGGGTGTCGGAAGAGGCGACAGAGGAGGAGGAGGAGAGGATCAAAACAATAATAAAAAGCTGCGGTTGAAAAGCCGCTCGCCAAGTATATCAACTTTAGCAAAATCCCCTCTATAAAGCAATCTATGGGGGAAGCCTATGCCCAGCCGTGGACTTTTATAGGCTGTAATGAATGAATGGAATGATGGATGGATGAATGTATATCCGTAGGATTGTATTGCCAGAAATAACTAATAGATTGATAGGGAACTATGACAATTTTTGTACGGACTTGGTATATGAGGGATTAAAAATATAGATTGTCTTATTTATAAAATCGAACAGCTTTTAATGCTATTTTGAATACCAATCCCTATAAGGGTAGGTTCACACGGTGCGTTACGTCAGCGTTGCGTATAGTGTTCATACGGTGCGTTGCGTTGACGCAACGCGCACACGACTGACTGAAAGCCCCCGAGACGAAGGGGAAGAGGTGTACTGCTTGCGACACTGGAGCGGCAGCGCTCAGTTGTTTGTGCGTTGATAGTACGCAAGCTAATTTCGTTTTTTCTTTGAGTTTAATTTGCAGAGGAAAATGAGTACCATTAAAGAAATCGATATGAATTACTTCATTTTATTAATTCAACAAAGAGGTGTTATAGTCTAATACCGTCTTGTGAATTTGCGTCGATTTCGGCAGTGACGTAGTAATATGAGCAATGCCAGACGTCTTTTTCGATTCATGTTTCCAAATAGACTACGGTGTTTTTTTTAAATGCTTACCGCAACTGTGCGTTGCCGTTGCCACGACGGAGCGTTACGACTGTTACGACGTTACGACAGCGCCAGTGTGGCCGGCAACGTGTCAAACTATTTGCGTTGCGGCAACGCAACACAACGCTACGCGCCGTGTGAACTCACTCTAAGTCTGCTTGGAAAATAATTCCTTCAGTTACCATCGTCATATTAGGGCCCATTTTTAGTCGTTACAGCGATCAAACCGCGAACTCACGTAATATGCACGGTCACGTTCACGTATTGTGACAGGCAACTACGGAAGCCTATATTGTGCGTGGTCCGATACGCACCTGGCCGGGTTTTTTTTTTGTTATTCCGCCATTATGTCGGATATGTATATTATTATGTCGTATTCCAACAGAAATATAGTGAAAACATAGATCGAAATTTATACGTTCAGCTTTTCTCTACTCAATAAATGCGTTGTAAGTACCGTAACGTAAAATAAAACATTCGATCACAGGATCACCCGTCGTCGTTCAAAGTAAAACTCTTTTGTTTTAAATATTTATTTTAATATCGGTTTTTCCTATATATTGCCCTTTCAAAAACTTAACGACGTCCAGTGAAATTTTATTTAAAACGTATCCTAAAAGTGATTGATGATGAATGTGTGTTAATTGTATCTATAGAAGATACAATTAACACACATTCACCCCACCGCTTGAAATAATATGCCTTAATTGATTTTTAAGAAGGTTTAGAGCAAGATTTCTTTGAATTTTTGCATTATCTAGAACATTGCACAGCCTATCAAAAGCTCACTGCTAAAAATAGGCCTACCCCATAGATTGACTCATATGGGAGATTTTTGGCAAAGTTTTTTTTTCAAACAATCGCAGTTTTTTTAGGAAGACGCTGCTACCCATCTCCTCGTTTGTTTCCCTCTGTCGCCTTTTATCACACCCACGGAACAACCTGATGTGGATATTTTGCAGCCACTATACAACTTAACAATATATTACCCATTGAAGTAATATGTACTTACGTACTAGAACAGCTATTTCAAACAAAAAATGTGCGCTACTCTGTGTTCGCGCGGTTTGTTTTCTTATCATAGAATATACGTAGGTAGAATGATCAGTAGGTAATAAAAGATTGTACTGTTAAATAGCTAAATTATATCGAGGACAATTTTTTAAATTTTGTCATTTATTTTGTATATTATATTTGCTTATTTAATATAATATTATATCACAATTACATTTTAATGATATTTTTATCACAATATTTTAAAAGGTATCTATCTCAAATATAAAAAAACATACTAAATGTATGTTTAACAAAACTTGTTAATATAACATTTAAATTACAAATATATTTATTTAAATTAGAATAAGAGACGTTCATCTAACACTAGGCACGTGAAAGTTAAAAATTGACGAATTTATTCCACTTTGACTTTGATGTGGAAACCTAAAAATAAAATATAAGAATAATTAGCAGATTTAAATATAAAAATTTGGCCTAATTATGATAACTCATATATGTGTCTACAAAAAAAATGTGTATAATAATATATTCGTTCCATATTTAAGTACCCACAGAAATGTCGCATCTGAACAAATTAATTTCATAATCTATATTATGTGACACAAGATGGCGTCTTAGGAATAATTTGCTTTATTACTAATTTATAATACTTTTTTTATTGATTAAGTATCTTATTAACCAATGAAAAGTAATTCCTTGGTTTTTACTGACATTTCTTGAATTATTTGTGCAATATCTAAGTACGCACGACGGCATATTTTTATCACGAGATTTTTTTTAAATCAACACAACACGTGTCAATCTACAAGCGCCTAGCGAGTGACTGATTAAAGTGCGGTGTATGCACCGTAGTTGAATGGAACATAGTAACTGAATGCAGTGTCGCCTCTAGTACGTAGTACATATTAGCTCAATGATATTACCACATGTTTTCCTTCTCAATTTCATTGGGGATCGTAAATACCGAACTCGATTTGTATACTATAAAATTTTAAGGCAGATCTCCTGAGCTTATCTAGGTGATGTGGGCTAAGGTATATGTTTATTTATTTATTATACAGGGTGATTTTTTATCGTCTGGAAAACAACAGGGTGTAACAGGTGAACGGAATTGATGCCTATGACTATTATCAGTCTGGTTTCCGCCCGGGTCATTCTACTATAGTCTGCGCGGAAGTGCTAGTCATCGCCTTAGGTATGCAAGCGGCGAGACGGGGGAGGACGCGATTGACAAGACGCACACGAGATATTTGAGGACAGATAAATCTCCGGATAACCATGTTAGAAACTGTCTTAATTAACATAATGGGTAAATTATTTATATTTTCCGGGCTAAACAAAAATTAACACGTATTTAAAAGCGTTAATTAGATTTTATTATTTATAATACAAAACAGTTTTCTAAACTCACCACCCAAATTAAACCTAAATTACCTTACTGCGAGAATTCTATGTTCGACCTGTGGGTTCGTATCACAAATAAGGAGGTTATTAAAACCTTGCGGTGTCTAGACATGAATAAAGCTAGTGGACCAGTTGGTATACCAGCTATAGTTCTATAGCGAAATCCGTTATAGCACAAAATTAATCCATATCTTCTTCTTCTTCATTACTATACATGTCTTCAATTTCCATATCCTCCTCAGAATCTGAATCGTTTCCCAGGTTTATGATCAACTCGTCTATTACATTGTCAAACCTCATATCGTGGTCCCAATATTGGTTCTCGATTTTCTGTACGTGGTCGTCACACTTTTGCCATCTTCCCGGAGTGAATTCAGAAAACAATTTTGTGATGATTGGAATTGTGTCGTCCAATGAAGTATTTATATAATTTGTAGCTAAATTGTTCTTTATATCGGCCCACACAAGCTCAATGTGGTTGAGATCAGGATGATATGGCGGAAGGCGAAGAACGATATGACCTGAAGCCTTTAATATTTCGTCAATGACGTAAATTTTTTCGGACTGAGTTCTATTTATCAAATGAAAGAGTTCGGCTTTTGTATTATCTGGTGTAAATTCAACATTACGTTCGCGTAACCAATCTTGCATGTCCCTTTTTAAACTTGACATAGTAGGTTTTTTCTTTACCTGTACACAATGGTAGGAGGCATTGTCCATTACGACCACTGAATTAGGAGCTAGTTTATTTTTCAATTTGTGACTAACCCAGTTATGAAAATTTGTGGCATTCATATCGCCATGGTAATCCCCACATTTCGAATCTGATTTGAAAATTGTTAAGGCACCGTTAACTAATCCGTCTCGGCTACCACCATGAACAATCACCAAACGACGCCCTTTGCCAAATTCAGCATAAATTCCAGGCACAGATTCGGATTGCCAACACATATTGGAGGTGTGGCTACTATTAACGTAGGTTTCGTCCAGATAATATATGTTTCGGTTTTCATTTCTATGTTTCCGTATAGCTCTTAAATACCTTACTCTCCATTCAGCAATACTGGGCCTCTCAATTAAAATGTGTCTCTTAGATTTACATTTTTTAAATAAATATCCCATCTTATGTAAAAGCTGTCGTAAATAGGTACAACCGCAGTTCACAATGCCATCTTCTTTTAAAACTGCAAGCAGCTTACGAATACTTGGGATTTTCTTATCACTAGTATAAAATTGATGAATTTTTCTTCGTATAACTCCCATGTCAAAATCATCAATCTGGATTCTCTTTTTTATTTCTTTAGGTTTCCGCGGAGATGAAAATTTTGCAATTTCCGATGTTTGTAGACTCGAATTTCCTTCAGCTACAATTCGCATTACGGTGCGGGCAGACACTCCTGTAGCCTCTGCTACTAATTTATTAATGTTCATATCATATTTGTGTTCCATACTTTCCTTGTCGCCCTTTCGTCTTAAAAAAAAAACTATGTACATTATAAATAATATTTTTCACTTGTCGTGGTATTGGCGGACCCATCTTAGAATATTTATCTCGTGTATTTTTGGAGAAAACTGTCGCGTACAACTAAATCGTGTAACCGTCGCGGCGGTTGACGGCAGACTGCGTCAGCTTGATGTTTATCTACCTCCCCCGTCCTGCCGCTCACATACCTAAGGTGATGACTAGCACTTCCGCGCAGACTATACTACCGCTCTTCTCAAGGTTACGGAAGATATTCGTGAGGGGATGGAAAAATCAAAACTGACCGTTCTCATCTTAATTGATTTCTCTAATGCATTTAATTCTGTCGATCATGGTATCTTGTTAGCTCTTCTTTCTCATTTGAATATCTCGTCTTCAGCTCAGGAATGGTTCTCAAGATATCTTCGGGGGCGCCAACAGGCTGTGCGTACTGGTCATATATTATCTGACTGGCATGATGTGTCAATTGGCGTCCCTCAAGGCGGTATTATCTCTCCTCTTCTGTTTTCTATTTTTATAAATCTCATCACACTAAATCTCAAGAGCTCTTACCATTTGTATGCTGATGATCTGCAGTTATATGCGCAAGTGGAGCCTTCAAATATTCTAAGTGCTATTCCACTGTTAAATGATGATTTAAAATATATCTCAGAATGGTCTACTGTGTATGGCATAAACGTGAACCCGTCTAAATGCCAAACGATAATCTTAGGTTGCTCAAGATTATTATCTAAACTGGATATTGCCACCCTACCATCAATTATGTTTAACAATAATGTCATACCATTCTCTACTAACGTAAAGAACCTTGGTCTGTACATCGATGGTTGCTTAACATGGAACAAACATATACGAGAGGTGAGTCGCAAAACTACTGGAACTTTGCGATCTCTATATCGATTTAAAAACTTTCTTCCCACCAATACCAATATTTTACTTGTCTAATCACTTATTGTACCGATTATTGATTATGTCGATGTGTGTTGCTCAGACCTGTCTCAACTTTATCTTAATACATTGGATCGTCTGCTTAACAACTGCATCAGATACATTTATGGTCTTCGTAAATACGACCATGTATCTTCCTTTCGTACACAGTTAAACTGGTTGCCTATCCGTCAGCGCAGATATGTTAGAATACTCTGCACCCTTTTCTCAATTTTGAACGATCCATGTGCTCCCGAGTATCTGAAATCTAAATTTCAATACATGGGAGATTCTCATAATTTTTCTCTTCGTTCCTCGGCCAATCTTAAGTTGCTCACTCCTTTACACCGTACTGGTTATTTATCTCACTCTTTCGCCCTCGTGGCCATCAGACTCTGGAACGACATCCCTCTTGACATTAAAAAAGCTCCCAACAAACTCGTCTTTAAAAATCAAGTCCGTAAGTATATGATTAAATCGTTGCAAGTTTGAATTGACTAAGCTCCCTTTTTCGTATATATTTCATATTTGTTCTGACATATATAATATTTATACGAACCTATTGTGTATTTATATATATGTTGATATATATTTATGTATTTATGTGTATACAGTGTATGTATGTATGTATGTATGTATGTATATATATTCTATTATATATTATATATGTATATATATGTATATAATATGTATGTATTGTTTATTATATATATTATTATTTCTTTTATCCTCTCTATTTGATTATTGCTGCATCGCCTCCATAATGTCTATCTCTGTTTTGCCTAATGGTTGACTGGGAGAGAATGCCCTATGGCATTAAGTCCGCCATATGTACTTTATTGTTCATGAAAGTATAAATAAATAAATAAATTTAAGTCAACAAGAAAGTTATGATAAACTTCGATTGGCCTTTCACGATAAAGCCCTATCTCGTGCCACAGTTTACAACTGGTTTAATGAGTTTAAACGTGGTCGCACTCATCTCACAATTTTAGCTTTTAAGATTCCTCCTTCACAGTCTTTACCAATCAAGTTTTATCAAGCTCTATATATATATATATATATATATATATATATATATATATATATATATATATATATAGGTCAATGTTAAATATACAGTTTGTTATATACCTAAACCATAATTATAGACACTTCAGAATTTTGTGATCACCAGCAAAAGCTAATATATTTTTAAAATTCAATTTTATCAATATAAAGTGATTACGTTATAACTTTTTTCAACGAAGAGACAGTTTTGCTAAACGTTTCCTTCTCATCTTCTTAATTTTCCGGAGCCTAGCCCACTGCTATCTCGTTGACGTTGCCGTGAATTCAGATGTGCTCGCCAAGACCTCCGTGGTCATAGTCCAGCCTGATGTAAGCAATTACGAATGCTCTGAGTTTTCAAGCCCAGAGGCGGCCCGCACTTCTGCTTTTTTATTGTAGTATTGTATTGTACTTTATTGTAGTAGCATTTATAGTTGGGTCACGGGCTGTAAGCAATATGATATGTATTATAGCGCTTCTGAGCAGCAGTTAGAACAGTTGAGCGACCACTGCGGGGTCAGTCTGCTAAATTATCCATGCCGTGGTACCTCTGGAACGTGGGCACGACACAGGATTGGGATACAACAACTCTGTTGGTTATCTCTCTCATGGAATATCCTTATTTCCTCATAGTTACAAATCTTGCTCGTAAAACTTTTAATAATCTCTTAGCATTTTTTCAATCACACTTTTCTCGAAAAAATATTTTAAATCCGTTAAAATTGACTAAGTCAGATAATTCTAAATGAGCGTAAGCTTGGATTGGATTTCTTTTTATGTGAAAAAAAAAACAATTGCATTTTTTATATACTTATTCAATATTTTTAAGTAAATAATCTAGAAAGAAGAAGAAATTATAATATAGTCAACCGTAACAAAAGGATTTCGGTTTTTCAAACTGATCGCAAACTTTTTTGGTGTTTGTAAATTTTCAATTTAGGAATTCACAAATTCTTCTAGAATATTACAAATCGAATCCTTCGTGGAACAAGTATTTGTATGGCCTACAAGTAATTGTTTCGGGTCTGGTTGTTTGTCCTTGTGTTTATGTTTGTAAACTGCCCCCACGATACAGGAAAAAATTCTAGGTCTAAACGTTAGAACGTTTTTAAAAAACAAAAACAAAACAAAAAAATCTTAGTAATAAATTGCGTATTTCTATATAGTTTTTCTATAAGAGTTACCACGGCTCATGCTGTTGTTGTAGCTCAGAGCTAAGCGTTCGCTATTAATTTCACATAACGCGAGCAACCTGGGTTCAACCCTTGCCGGCACCAATGAAATTGTTAATTGAAACATTACGTACTCATTTACCATGTACTCGACGGTATAAGAAAACAGCGCGAAGAATCCTGCAGTTGAAAACTAGTCTAGGAATCCCCCGTAAGACTCCTTCTCTGGCTAAGGGTTCATCCGGGTAGGTATCACCCTTTCTCTCTATTACCGCTGCCTGCTTACCTGCGGTGCTTGCCTGCAGTGCTTACCTGCAGTGCTTGCCTGCAGTGCTTGCCTGCAGTGCTTGCCTGCAGTGCTTGCCTGCGGTGCTTGCCTGCAGTGCTTGCCTGCGGTGCTTGTCTGCAGTGCTTGCCTGGAGTGCTTGCCTGTAGTGCTTGCCTGCAGTACTTGCCTGTAGTGCTTGCCTGCAGTACTTGCCTGCGGTGCTTGCCTGCGGTGCTTGCGTGCGGTGCTTGCCTGCGGTGCTTGCCTGCGGCGCTTGCCTGCGGTGCTTGCCTGCGGTGCTTGCCTGCGGTGCTTGCCTGCGGTGCTTACCTGCGGTGCTTGCCTGCAGTGCTTACCTGCAGTGCTTGCCTGCAGTGCTTGCCTGCAGTGCTTGCCTGCAGTGCTTGCCTGCAGTGCTTGCCTGCGGTGCTTGCCTGCAGTGCTTGCCTGCGGTGCTTGTCTGCAGTGCTTGCCTGGAGTGCTTGCCTGTAGTGCTTGCCTGCAGTACTTGCCTGCGGTGCTTGCCTGCGGTGCTTGCGTGCGGTGCTTGCCTGCGGTGCTTGCCTGCGGTGCTTGCCTGCGGTGCTTGCCTGCGGTGCTTGCCTGCGGTGCTTGCCTGCGGTGCTTGCCTGCGGTGCTTGCCTGCGGTGCTTGCCTGCGGTGCTTGCCTGCGGTGCTTGCCTGCGGTGCTTGCCTGCGGTGCTTGCCTGCGGTGCTTGCCTGCGGTGCTTGCCTGCGGTGCTTGCCTGCGGTGCTTGCCTGCGGTGCTTGCCTGCAATGCTTGCCTGTGGTGCTTGCCTGCAGTGCTTGCCTGTAGTGCGTACCTGCGGTGCTCACCAGAAGTGCTTGCCTGCAGTGCTTGCCTGCGGTGCTTGCCTGCAGTGCTTGCCTGCAGTGTTCCAGTATGGAGGGTATAGAAAATCAGTATAATTTAAGAGAGTAAGACATTCTACCTTAGTCCTCAGGGTGGCAATTTATCTACAGCTTTCTTTGTTTGAAGTTGACTGCAGGTGTCCATGGACTGCAGTAGCCACATATCATCAGGTGGACTGTAAGTTCGATTATCACTTCACTTCAAGTGACACCAAATTAAAAAAAAACTTCAAATTATATTGTGTACTAAGAAACCGACTTGGATCACTTCCAAAAATGAAATTGTGAAGGAAAACGTCATATGTGATTTCTAAGTGTATTTTTCCAAGACATTTAAAATAAAACTGGTTTCAATCACATCACAAGTGCACCGCTGATCTTAGGCCGAAGGAACGCCATAAATCCATAGATTTCCTGCACCCCTTACTAAGTCGTCCCTCCATAATGATATTCATTTCATACGTGGTTTAGCCACGCTGTCGCTATATTATGTTTGTATCACAAATGGGTCGGCTCAATCGGGGAGGACCACGCTTTCACAGAATGCCAACGTTAAATAGCAACTTAATACTGCTGTGTTTCTTATGGTGAATGTAGAGATCCGGAGACCCTTTTTTACTGGAAACAAGGCATTCCACCTTAATCCTCAGGGGTGACAGCGCATCTGCGTTTTGATTCTAAATCGAGGATAAATGTCACAGCATCCACTTACCATCGGGTGGATTGTGTGCTCGTTTGTCACACTCATTCTATAAAAAAAATATAGAGAGGTGAAAATATGTTAAATAATAAATTGTGAAAATATGCTGAAACTGCTACTTCAAAACCTTACTCCTCATCGGTTTTCGATTCTTGGGGCTATATGATTAGCCCATGACTACTTTAGCTTACTGCTCCATTGGGCTATGTCGTTATTCTTGTTCTACTGCCGATATCCACATTAGTAAGTCAATCAATCATAAAAAGTATTGGGGGACCTTGAACTTTCTCATACGTCCAGCAGGAAAAGATCACGACTCAGATTCGTATGTTATCACTGACACTATTTTTTTACACTCTCGTTTTCAAATTTTAGGGATACGCAACGAGAAGATGTATCGTAATCTCCCCAACGTTGATCAGTCCAGTTGGATCCGTCAACTGACCTCTTGATCGAAGCTGGATTTATCTAGTCGGTACTCGTCAAAAACTTTAAACATAATAATACTTCCAACAACTGCCGACATAATTAAGTTATGTTTTAAATAAAACTCCAAAAAATGTCGCGCAAAAAATTGTAATCATTGTGTCAAAAAAAAGTTAAAAAACAATTTATCCTTAACTTGTTCTTAGGCATTTTATCAATTTAATCAAAAGTAAATGTTTATTTTTGACCAAATTGGTTTAATACTAAGACATGTTCGTAATAAAACTAATTAAAGTATATTTCAAAGCTTAAAGTTATTTTTTTAAAATATCAAAATAGAGAAATAATAATTTTATTTCATTTCCAAATTACGTTTTATTTATTACAAGTATAAAATGACATAACCGATTGTGTTATACATTGCTACACCTTGATTTCACTCCTATAACTAAAATGATAGCATGTAAATGATATAAATGAAACTTTTTAGGCGACAAAGTATCAGTTTTAATTCAGCCTTCGAAAATGGTGCTTCTCATCGCTATATTGTGCCTCCAGGCATTTTTAATAAACGTAAGTGCATGAAGATCAATTTCCAATTTCGTAGACTATTGCTCGAAGTAGACTTTGTTTTAAATATCTTAGCTTAGGCCTTCCCCAGAAATTTCCATAAATTTTACACCTTCTGTACAGGTTGGCGTGTGGTTTATGTGTCGTGGGTTTTAGTAGGGAATATGCTAAGTATTTATCAGTGTAAAGTTTTTAATCAATTATTTATGCAGAAGTTGGAATACATCTATTGTAATCGATTTTACTAATCGATCTGTGATTGTAAAATATCCATATTATGTTAAATGGACTATGGGCCCACAATATAATTAATACCTCTAGACCAAATTTCGGCCACGGCGGCCTGCGTCAACGGAGGCTAGCCATCGGCGCAGGACAGGATTATAGTGCCCAAGTGTATGCGCAAGCACAGGAGCACTCTCTATTCCCTCACTCTCATAATCCGATGGGACGGTAAACCGACACGACCGGAGAGAGATCAGGCGCAGGACCAACGGCTTTACGTGCTTTCCGAGGCACGGGAGTGAGACACCGCCAACTTCCGGACTCCGGGCAACTACTGAGAATTTCTTGAGGGAAAAACTCAATAATTAATTATAATGACAAAAAACTACATAAAACAGTAATTAAAACATTTGCCTTGAATGAACTAAGATCTATCTTATGTTTCAGGAAACGTTTGGATTACCAACACCTTCAATGGGTCCAGGATGTGCAAATGGTGCACTTCAAAATAACATGTTAGCACAAACAATACTACCTGGTGCCCCAATAGGAACATTCCCTTCGGTGGCAACTCCATTCATTAACAGCATACAAGTAACGCCAACTATATCTGAATTAGTGCCTTCTTTGCAATATGGAGATTTAACAATGGGAGGGGAATTGCCCATTGGTGGCACCATAAAAGTGTGCGGGTGCTTCCCTGTTTATGGTATGATTGCAGTAGATGGTGCCTTGCCATCCGCTGGATCAGCAGTAGTTGACGATGTCTTTGGCAAGCAATCGCTTGAAGTTAGATGTGGTAATCCATTCTATTAAGTTGTTCTTTGAGCATTGTTATCGCTTGGAAGATAATTTGTTGCAGTATATTATTGCCACAATCATACATATTCAATGTATGCATTAGTTGGCATGATATTATTTTAAAAGTTGTTGTTCTTAGTTGTATAATAACGTTTTCTGAATTAATAGACCGTCGAAAATATTTATGACATTATTTATTTCTAAAATTTTCCCTACTATCTTCCCTTTATTGTTAAGGACTATTTTAAAGGTTATATAATTGAAATATACTAATAATTCACAGACTACTAAAGTCTGTGAACTATCGAAAAGGCATTCATCCATTTAATGGATTATCAAAAGCTGTGAAAGATTTTTATTATAAAATAAGGTTCAAAAACGACCACACAATCCATCCGACTGTGGCTCATAGACATCTATTCTATCCTCGAATAAGAATCAAAATGCAGATGCGTTGGTGGACACTCTTGAAGACTGAGATGCAATGCCTTGTTTCCAGTAAATAGGGTTTCAGGTTTTTTAAACTCACCATACGTAACACCGCAGCGTGATGCTACGTGCTACCACGGAAAGTTGAATAAAGTTGTTAATTTGATATGAAACTAACATAGTAACAACTATTATTACAAACTACGTAAGCAACGTGTAAATATAAGCATGTTTCAACAATAACGGCATCTTATCCTTAGCATTGAGAAAGCTTTGTCATACCTAATTTATATAAATATACTTTTATATTTATATATATATATATATATATATATATATATATATATATATATATATATATATATATATACCAAAAATTTAATGGTTGATAACCATTGGTTAATTGTTGTCCGTGTGGCCTATTTGTCAGAATATTTTATTATTATGCCGCAGATTCTGAGTTCGAATGCCAACCACAGTTAACGTTTGTGCAAAGACATGGATCAGACATCACTGTTTACACGTACCAGCGGGGCAAAAAGCTTCTCAAGTGTCAACGTCGTACCAGTAGGCGACGTGTAGGGCAAACCCCTCCCCCCCCCCCCTCCACTAGATGGAGTGACGACCTGGTAAAACATGCAGGAACTCGATGTGTGCAGGTGGCTCAGGACCGTGCTTTTGGCACTCCTTGGGAGAGGCCTATGTTCAGCATTGAATTTGTGAAGGGCTGTACTGATGATGAATATCTACACGTGCTGTGCAAAGATTTGGAATGTGTTGTCATTGGCAGCGTCTACAATACTTCGTCTCACACTTTCTTTTAATTGGTGCCGTTACGTGAAATAAATATATATTGCCGTGTAGTGGCGGTTAAGAATATCCACTACCCCATATCTTCCCGCGGGTGTCGTAAAAGGCGACAGAGGGAAACAGGCAGGAGATGGGCAGCAGCATCTTCCTGATAACAGCAACTGTACGAAAAAAAAACTGCGGTTGCAAACCCGCTCGCCAAGCGTGGCAACTATAGCAATATGGGGTATATTGAACAATTACACAAATAGACGGCCCCCAGTCCCCGGCGACCCCGCTATTCCTGGCTACGGTGGCGACCATGGTAACGGCGTGGCAGGGGGTGCTAAGAATCTCCGATGGAGGTTCGGTTGCCACCTACGACGACTCGATCTGGCAACATTTAACGCACGCACCCTGAGGACTAACGAGAAGATCCCGGAGCTAGAAGAAGAGATAGACAAGTTGCGCTGGAATATTATAGGATTATCCGAGGTCCGAAGAGAGGGGGAGGACACGGTGATTCTCGAATCCGGCAACTTGTTCCATCACCGGGAGGGCGACCATCTGTCCCAAGGAGGTGTCGGATTTATCGTCCACAAGTCTCTCGTCAACAACGTTGTAAAGATTGGGAGTATGTCGACGAGGGTCGCGTACCTGAAACTCAGAATCACCAAACGGTATTCGCTGAAGGTCATACAGGTTTACGCACCAACTTCGGCACATCTCGATGAGGAGGTGGAGGAAATGTATGAGGATATTTCCAAAGGCATGTATTCCTCCAAAACCCACTACACGGTGTTGATGGGAGACTTCAACGCAAAACTAGGCACAAAAGAAAGCGGTGAGCTGAAGTTAGGGAAATTTGGAGTAGGGCAACGGAACCGAAGGGGCCAGCAGCTGGCCGACTTTATGGAGAAAGAGGGACTCTTTATGATGAATTCTTTCTTCCAGAAGCGGCCCCACAGGAAGTGGACCTGGTCAAGCCCCGACGGTTCGACAAAAAATGAGATTGAATTCATTATGACGACCAGACGCCAACTGGTCAGTGATGTCTCAGTGATCGCAAGGGTGAAAACTGGCAGCGATCACCGAATGGTTAGAGGCACACTGAACCTAAACGTTAAGTCGCAGAATAACATAAAAGCTCTCCGATCAAACTCTTAATCTCATGGCTGTTAGACGGGAGATGAGGCTGCAATCGTCAACGGATTTGGCAGCATACAGGCAACTGAACAGACAGATCTCCAAATGCATGCGGCGAGACTTACGCAACTTTAATACTGCTCGTATTAAAGAAGCGATCGAGCGGAACCAGGGCTCCAAAGTCTTTGCCAGAGATCTGTCTGCCAGTAAGAGCCAACTGTCAAAGCTGAAGACTGAGTGTGGCAGCATCGTTTCCGGGACACCTGAGATTTTGAGTGAGATGGAGAGGTTCTATGGGCAGCTGTACATATCATCGTTGGAGCCACACGCAAGTGTGAGTAACGATCCAAGAGCAAGTCTTATCCGACACTATTCCGATGATATCCCGGACGTCAGTCTAAGCGAGATTAGAATGGCTCTCCACCACCTTAAAAACGGCAGGGCCTCAGGCGAGGATGGAATTACAGCGGAGCTTCTGAAAGCGGGTGGAACACCGGTACTTGAAGTCCTTCAGAAGCTCTTCAATTCCGTCCTCCATGGTGGCACTACTCCAGAGGCGTGGAGCAGAAGTGCGGTCGTCTTGTTCTTTAAGAAAGGCGACAACGCTCTTTTGAAGAACTACAGACCGATTTCCCTTCTGAGCCGCGTCTACGTGCTGTTTTCGAGAGTCATTACGAATCGTCTCGCACGCAGACTCGACGACTTCCAGCCTCCCGAACAAGCCGGTTTCCTAAAAGGCTTCAGTACCATAGACCACATACATACCCTGCGGCAGATTGTACAGAAGACTGAAGAGTACAATCTGTCACTTTGCCTGGCGTATGTGGACTAGAGAGGTGTAAGACAGGGTGACGTTATATCCCCGAAACTCTTCACCGCTGCATTGGAAGACGTTTTCAAGCTACTGGACTGGAAAGGATACGGTATTAACATCAATGGCGAGTACATCACTCACCTTCAATTTGCCGACGATATAGTTCTTATGGCAGAATCGCTGGAGGACTTAAGCACTATGCTCAATGACCTCAATGGTGCCTCCCAACGGATAGGTCTTAAGATGAACATGGACAAAACAAAGATCATGTTTATTGTCCATGTCACACCTATGCCGGTAGTTGTTGGGGGTACTATGCTCGAAGTTGTTGACGAGTACGTTTACCTGGGACAAAAAGTCCGACTAGGTAAGTCCAACTTCGACCGAGAGGTCAATCGACGGATTCAACTCGGCTGGGCAGCGTTCGGGAAATTACGACATATCTTCTCGTCAGGTACACCTCAATCTCTAAAAACTAGATTGTACAACCAGTGCGTGTTGCCAGTGATGACTTACGGATCTGAGACGTGGTCCTTCACTGCTGGCCGTATGAGGACGCTCAAGGTTGCTCAGCGAGCTATGGAGAGGGCAATGCTCGGAGTTTCTCTGTGTGATAGACTCAGAAATGAGGATATCCGCAGTAAAACCAGAGTGACCGACATAGCCCAACGGATTAGTAAGCTGAAGTGGCAATGGGCCGGCCATATAGCTCGAAGAACCGATAACCGATGGGGAAGAAAGGTTCTCGAGTGGCAACCTCGTACCGATAGGCGTAGTGCAGGAAGTCGATGGATGCAGGTGGCTCAGGACTGTGCTTTGTGGCATTACTTGGGGGAGGCCTATGTTCAGCAGTGGACTTGTGAAGGGCTGTAATGATGATGATGAATGATGATATATATATATTATTGGTTTGATTGTGTTGTAATGTCCCCGTATACCTGATATTACATCGTAGTCTGGCTTCTATATTACCGCGTAGGTTCACCTAACACGAGTATTCCAACGAATAAGTACTTCTGTGTTTTATTTTTATAGCATAAAGGTGGCAAACTAATAAACAGTCCACCAGATACTAAGCTTTCGCATCGCTAATTACAACCATAAATCAAAATTAAAATGAATCCCGACCCGTAATCTGACTAAGATTTGAGTTTCAACGTTTGATTTTACTGACTGTCCTGGTTGCAGTATTAGGAGGTTTACCATTTTATTGTTATATAAATTATACCATATTTATGTTTAAAAGTAAAATCAAGATCTACGAGTATATAATATACGAGCGTTGATAATTATTAAACGTTAAATTTTTCGGCAAAAATAACCAAAAATAAGAACCATTCCAAACAAATCAGCCTTCTAATGAAGATTAATTTGAAATATTTCTATAACTATTTTCTTATCACATTTTCATCACACATTTCATCGTAGTTTAGTAATGCGATAAAACACGTTACTAAAAATGTGTTTTCACCAATTTTAAAATATAATTTAGAATTTATATTTTAAGAAATTGTTTTGTTTGTCAGTCTTACTTCTATTTAAAAAAAAGTTTAGAGCAGTAGTTCCTAAAATATAAGTTATACCTAAAGTCAAATTTTCACCTAAATTAGGTATGACAAAGCTTTCTCAATGCTAAGGAGAGATCTCAATGCAAAGATGCCGTTATTGTTGAAACATGCTTATATTTGCACGTTGCTTACGTAGTTTGTAATAATTGTTGTTACTATGTTAGTTTCGTATCAAATTAATAACTTTATTTAACTTTCCGTGGTAGCACGTAGCATCAACGCAATGCTGTTGTGTTACGTATGGTGAGTATAAAAAAGCTGAAACCCTTTTTACTGGAAACAGCCCTTCACAAGTCCACTGCTGAACATAGGCCTCCCCCAAGGAATGCCACAAAGCACGGTCCTGAGCCACCTGCATACATCGACTTCTTGCATGTTTTACCAGGTCGTCACTCCATCTAGTGGAGGAGGGTTGCCCTACACGTCGCCTACTGGTACGAGGTTGACAGTTGAGAAGCTTTTTTCCGTCGGTACGTGTAAATAGTGATGTCTAATCCATGTCTTTGCACAAACGTTATATACGGCTGGCATTCGAACTCAGAATCTGCAGCATTATAATAAAATACTCTGACAAATAGACCACACGGACAACGATTACCCATGGTTATCATTCATAAAATTTTTAGTACCTATATGTATACTTTACATGTACCTTAGTATAGGGAAGAAAATAGTCGGCCATCTTGATAAATCTATGTTGATTTTTAAGTAATATTAAAGTGACAAACGGGTGTATAGCTTAACTGCATAGGCAAATATTAAATTAAGTTCATTTTACGGATTATATCGTATTTAATTTCATCTTTTTATAAACATCCCGATAAAATTTGTAAAATTATTTTTTTGCTCAATCTGAATAGACAATGACTATACTAAGAATTGCCAAGTCTGAAACAGCTAGCCGGTAGTTTCGCCATGACAGTAGCTGAGATGCTGTTTGAAGTTTCAATTGTCAATAAATCTAGTTTTAAAGATGTAAAGAATTTAGTTGTAAAGATTGACCTCTTCCAATAAGTCAAGTGAGGTAGGACAAACATAGTTTCCTACCGGACAGAAAAAAACGTCTGTGGTGAAGAAATTTTTTGCCCTACTTGTAAGGTATAAATTATACCGATATAACGATAAAATAAACTTTTATATGGTTATAAAGATTTTTGCTTAAGTTTTTTTTTAAAACGGTAGTATTCAGTACTACCGTTTCGAAAAAACTTAAGCAAAAAAAATCTAAGAAAATGTACAACAGGAAAAGCTGTTAGTCACCCCCGCCACCTGGGGTAAGACTAATAGTAAATGTTTTGCTAACGTTACGTATGTTTGCTTTATGCAGTTTCGAAAGAAAATCGTTAATATTAACAGTGGAAACTTTTATTTTGCATCTTATGTATAACGTTAAACGTTTCCCTTTTGAGTTATTTGTGTAAATATAAAATAGAGACAAGACTAAGATATAATCAAAATCATATATAAAATATACGACACCAACTCTTGCATTTGCATACGTTGCATTGCTCTTAAAATTTTGTTTAATTCTATAAATTTTCCCCTCGGTAATATTAAGTTTAATTTTACCCAATTTTGTGTACTTTATGGGGACTGTATACTTTGCAACCCTGAATGCACATTCCGCATTGATCTTAAGCTATTGTGAATGCGTTATATTTGTAATTACTAATGAAATCATTAGTATTGTTATATGAAGTCATCATAATATAGCTATCATGCGCGCGTGTGGTGCCTTATGCAACGAATAGCACCATCCATCTCTTCTCGTGGTTGCCCTAAAAGGCAACTAAGGGATTCACCCGAGGGAGAGGCTGCGGCGTTTTCTTAGTATTAAACAAACATACTACGAAACTAAAGCAATCCCAAGGGGGGTTAATGTCAGTCATGTGGCCATTCGTTTACTTAGCGTGTATATGTAAATACAGAAATGACGGCTATAAAAGTTGCATAAGTCCTGCCGCATGCATTTGCAGATATGTCTGTTCAGCTGCCTGTATGCTGTCAAATTACAATATTATTATTCCGTATTTACGAGTCAACAAGTAAACAACACTGGAAAGAAGTGTGATAAAACTCAATTCAAAGGAAGGAGTAAAAACATAAAAAAGTCGAAAAAATTCTAAATAAATTCACACGATTTTTATACTTTAAGCAATACAGAATATATCCTCGTTTTTCACTGATGTATCCGAGTCTGTTTGTACTGGGGATGGTAGGTTACAGCCGCCTGATTGTGAGGAGGGACATCACGCTTATTAAATATGTGTGGAAAGTATTACGTGGATGGATATATCACCCAGATGTGCTCGCTGCGTTAAAGCTGCGGTTGCCTAATAATTACGTGTGTTCTCGTTGTCGTCCCCATTAATACTCGTGCCCACTGCTGGTACATAGTTGCCTCAGAATGCACCATTGTCACGTGCTATACACTATGTTAATATCATCTCACAGGATATTGACATATTTGTATGTAGTGAGACGAAATTCATAATTGCAGCATACAAATGCGTTGAAAATTGTAATGTTTTTAATTAGTATTTTGTTTAACCATCAATTTGATAGATTTCATACCAGATATCATTATTTATTAGTCAGTAGTTTTCTTATATTTAGGTTAGTTATAGCATCGCATTTGTTTAGTAATAGTAATGATGTTATAATTGTGTAGTAAATAAATAAATAAATAAATATAGCTTAAAGAACCGATAACCGATAGGGAAAAAAGGTTGTGGACCGTGGTCTTGTGAAGGGCTGTAATGATGATGATGATGAAACAAAAACAGAACAAGTGAGTGGATTTGTGAACGTCAGAAGTATGGATAAAAAGTTAAAAATACTATCGTTGTTTCGAATGCAATATTTTTTGTGACGCCTGAATTAAGTTTAACTTATTTTATATCAGCTTTTTACTCGACTGTCCCCAGGAAGGTAATTAATGATTTTACCTTTACCTTTACATAAGCACATGGAAGGTGCGTGCAGTTTAAATTAGACGATCATTTTTTTACTTTCTTTTAGAAGAGTGTATAAACTAAGGAAAAGCAGTTATATATATAAGGTCGATTAACGTTATTGGTAGATTATAGCTAGCTTTATTAAAAAAAAATTAAAAATGTAATCCAACACATTGACCATGAGCTGTGATGATCTTGTGCGAATACTCGATCATAGTAACGAAGTTATGGCATTTTCAACAGTTCTTTATAAGTCCGCCAAATTTCGGATTAATCAGGCATCAGAAGTGGTCAAAAACAAAAAAATGGGAAAAATGTAAAAGTTGTAAATAAACAGATTTTTTGGGAATTTATATGTTTTGTAATGGATATATGGAATTATTCATATAAACTGATAAAAACATCACAACGCTACGTTAGGTGTAAGTTAACGTCAAAAAGACGGGAGCGAGGTTCGTCACCCCCTTTGAAGTTTTCTGTTTCTTTTATCCTAGTAACATTATCAGTAAGGTAAAGATTCCCCAGGGATGAGTTTATTTGTAGGCGATCATTCGACCACGTGAACTGGAATATAAGGGTGAGAGCTTTTGGCCTTTCTCACAATTAGCGTGTGTGATTGGTGCTTAATGTGCTATCATATTATAGGCATCATTTATAAAGAAGTATTTACACTTGGTTTAGGCATGAACACACAAATGGAAGAAATCTGTAGATAGCTTATTTTAGAATATTTTTCAAATGTAGGAATTTCATTTCTTGGTCCAAAACATGTTAATTTCATAAAATTGTTATAGATGTTTTCTCATAATCAAGTAACTAATATAATTACTATCAAATAAAATGCAAATGGTGTATAGCAATAACATTTTTAGAGACTTTTGTTTTTTTATAGGATAAAGATGACAAACGAGCCCCCAGTCCACCTGATGTTAACTGGTTGCTGTGACCCATAGACATCTACATCTATCCTCGATTACAAATCAAATTTGCGTTGCCACCCGTGAAGACTAAGATGAAATGCCTCGTTTCCAGTAAAAAGAGTCTACGGCTCTCTACACTTACCATACGAAACTCAGTAGCGTTAAGCTGCTACTTTACGCTAGTACTCTGTCAGAGTGTGGTTCTTCCCCGGTCAAGCCGACCCATTTATGGTACAACTATACTAGTAATATAGCTGCAGCATGGCATACTTGCGTATTCGGTAAATATCAGCTATATCAGCGGTAAATAAAGCTGAAGTTAATTATCATCACTTTCAACTTTCTTTTGTAATGTAAGCAACCACTAAGAAACAATTTTGCAATATTCTTACGCTACAGGAGATAAATATATAGGTTTATATGAAAATCCGCCATTTTTGAAGTTAAATAACACGAAAATAGTTTATTGTTCTTTTGATGAGAAAATGAGACGTATTTTAAGATCGTTGGAAAAAATCACATTTAGGAAGTAAAATTTACTGCGTAGAGGAGAGGTAAGAATATCCACTAGCCCGTATTATCACCCTGTTGGTGGCGTAAGGGGCGACAGAGAAAGAAACAACGGGAAAGACGACTGAAAAAGAAGGCAACTGCAGTTTTTGAAGTGAATGTTTCTTTACAATCGTTGTGATTTAAACTCGATAAAACAAAAAGCGACCCTAAAAAGAAACAAACATATACATCTAGAGGATTTAGCCTGAAAGAATGAGATAGAATACAGTATACGGTGTTTCTTATTATCTCGATATCCTTTTGTGCGGTGCTTCATAGCCTTTCTCTGAAGGTTTCATTTCTACCACTTGTGAACTGCATACATATATGTTTTTTTAGTATTTTGAGTTGTCATCAGGAAGTGGCTGCTGGCCACAACATGGCGAAAATTTATATAGGTACCTACTCAAAGTTGGTGAAAAATAAAAATGTTGCCATAAAAAGAGAACTAATAAATAAGAAATGACAAAGTATTAAGTATTTTTTATTACATTCGAAATACATGGTTATATAATATGATGTCTTAATTTGGAAATTATCACATATTGCTTCTTTCATTGTCAGATTCTTTAATTTCAAACGTACTTCATATATTTAAGAATTTTAAAAGATTAAAGGACATATCCATAAGGACCACATCCACATCCGCATCCACTTCCGTATCCACACACGCATCCGTTTCCGTATCCACATCCGCATCCACATCCGCATCCACATCCGCATCCGGATGCTACTGGCACGCTAGCAACGACAGATGAGCAACCAAGCGGCAGTTTTTCGGCCAGTAATGAACTTACAGTAAGAAGTGACAGTGTATCCGCTAAGTTAGCAGCTAAGGAGTTTGACTGAACGATAGCAGGGGTTGTAGCAACAACTGGTGAGTAAACAACTTCATCAACAGGCAAGCAACCAGAACCCGCAATTGAAGTGGTGAAGACATTCGGGCCGCATGGTCTAAGGCATTGGCCTAACACAGCCTAGAAAAAAATATTGATTAATTCACTGTCTTTTGTTAATTCCAACAAGGCAAACAATTTTAAAACTCATAAATTGTGTCATAGGCTGGAAAAAAATATTAAAAATATGTTTATGCCGGTAAAGCCACGCCGCAGCTATAATTGTAGCACAAATATCGATCGGCGAATGTCCACGCTCTCACAGAATACCAGTGTAAAACCGTCTGCGGTATTTCATATAGTTAGTAAAGAGAACGGGAGATCCTTTTGTACTGGAAACAAGGCATTCAATCTTAGTCTTCAGGGGTAACAACGCATTCTCCATTTTGATTCTCAATCGAGGAAAGATGGAGATGTCTATGGATCCCAGCATTCACCTACCATCAGATGGACTGTGTGCTCGTTTGTCACCCATATTCTATAATACAAAATGCAATGTATAATGTACAAAAAATGTAAAACGAACAGTTCTACAATCAATTCATACTAAAAATTCTTTAATATGAAATTTAGTTGTCTAACAAGTTGCTTTTTTATGACGCTCAGCGGTCAGTCACCGCAGAGTCTACTTCGTCTGATGATGCCTCGTGTAGAGGTGAAACACGTCGTATTATAGACGGTTGTGTGTCTTTCCTAGTGCAGGGGTAGTAGCGCTGGGATAAGTGGTGACGTAGATAATGCACTCATTTGAGAGGACGGAGGTGCTGTTCAAAGTAGGTAAAACAGACACATCATCATTTTATTATATTACGCGGGTCCAAGCAGATTAATTTTTAACTTTTTTTATAATCAATTACTTATAACGTCAGTATCAATCTATATTTTTAGTTCGCAACTGGTCATGAGGTCACACCAACTGCTATGTATTTCTCGGAGGTCATATTCACCGCGCTCGGTGACTTAATAAGCGCAGGACTGGTTCCCACACACAGTAAATGCTGTCGACTGAGCCAGGTATTCACCAAGTGTAGACTTGAATGACATTACTTGCAGTAAAAGTTCGCATATTGGCCACTATACCCGATACTTATTATCTGCCTATATTACTAGGCTGCACTAAAAGTATCGGGAATGGAATATTTTCACTGTTCCTGTCATATTAAAATCTTTTTAATTGAAAACTCCTTGGTTTTAAAAATCAAATACCATTTATTTATTTAAAAAAGGATTCTCGGTCTTGTCACAAGGTTTTGTCAAACTTGTTTAGTCACTGAGAAAATGGAATTGACTTGAGAAAATTCAAGAGCGATGATTTATTATGACTTTCGAAGTGGTTTAACACAAAAACAGTGTGTGACCGGATGATTTCTGCATTTGGTGATGAAGCCCCATACAAAACCACAATTTATCGCTGGTTTGCTGAATTTCAACGTGGACGTGTCAAGCTCAGTGATGATCCCCGTCAAGGTCGTCCGAAAACTGCAGTCCCCAAGAAAACGTTGATGCTGTGCGTAAGCTGATTGAGGAAGATCGACATGTGACATACCGCGAAATTCAGGCAACTTTAGACATTGGCATGAGTCAAATATAAATAATATTGCGTGAACAATTAGGTGTAAAAAGTTGTTTTCCCGATGGATACCGCATTCGCTATGTGAAGAGCAAAAAGCGGCTCGCGTTACTTGGTGCGTCAGAACTCTCGAAAGATTCCACGCAGGATCCTCAAATGCTGTATACAACATCGTATCAGGTGACGAATCCTGGATATGTATGCATACAAACCCGAAACAAAGAACAGAAGAACAGTGTTCGAAAATGTGTTAAAGCCAACAAAAATTGTTCGTTCACGGAGTGTTGCTAAAAAAATGGTAGCCACATTTGTCTCCAAAACCGGCCATGTTACGACTACTCCTCTTGAGGGAGGGACAAAGAACGGTTAATGCAGAATGGTATGCTAGCATTTGTTTGCCACAGGTCGTTTCTGATCTCCGTAAAGAGACCTGCAACCGCCGCATCATCCTCCATCACGACAATGCGAGTTCTCACACCGCACACAGAACAAAAGAGTTTTTAGAGCAAGAAAACATAGAATTATTAGATCATCCGCCGTACAGCCCCGACCTAAGCCCTAATGATTTCTATACTTTTCCTAAAATAAAGAATAAATTGCGTGGACAGAGATTTTCACCACCTGAAGAAGCTGTGGACGCCCACAAAACGGCCATTTTGGAGACCCCAACTTCCGAATGAAATGGTTGCTTCAATGATTGGTTCCATCGTATGGAAAAATGAGTCAAATTTCGCGGAGAATACTTCGAAAACCAATAAATACATTTTTAAAAATTAATGTTGTGTCACTCCTTCATTCCCGAAATTTTCAGTGCCGCCCTCGTATATAAAGATAAACATTACAATGTATAAAGAACTATGATCTAAATGTAATTACCTCGAAAGCTACAGCTACCACAAGAAATAGTGCAAAGAACTTCATTTTCTTCGAAACACCTGTTCTGACTTAGTAGTTGAACCATTTTCAAACGTTTATATATAAACCAATTTATCTAATTATGTCACAATGTTTATTGAAACACCTTCATTTGTCAAAAGAAATATATTTCATTAAGTAATTTCAGCACGCCTTGTCCAATCCGTCCTACTATTATTAAGAAATCTACAATCATTGAAATAGCAATAAGCAAAAATTTGCATTGCTTCTGGTAAAGCACGTTTGAAAATAAAATATAATAAAATAAAAATACTCTGGTTTTCGTTTTAATTAAATCAATAAACGGTGTTAGCACTTCAATTTTCATATTAGGGGAACAAATGAAGCCATTTCGGATTTGATCCGTATCACTAAATGGGCTACACCTTTCGAATCAGTAAATCGCACCAAAAGTAACCTGTTTATAATACGTAAACATTGAAAATATATTAGTAAGTGTTTATAGTATTTTATTTAAAAGGAGGGGATCCTACTTTTAAATAAGTATAATCCTCCTTTAATACGCATCTGCAATTCCCTTGATGTTGCAGTTGTTCATTTTGGTTGTTGTTGTTGGCGGTAGTAATCACTTACCATCAGGTGAGCCGTATGCTCCTTTGCCCCTCCCCTATAAATAAGTACCTAAATAAATAAATAATAAATATCGTTTTAAGGGTATTATGTCATACATGTGCAGATAAAATCATGTGTGATCTTGCCATTAGGGCAAGTATGTTACGTTACGTTACAGCCTATATACGTCCCACGGCTGGGCACAGGCCTCCCCTCATTTCTGAGAGGGTTTTGGGACAAGGAAGTGTCCGCCGCGCTGCCCCAATGCGTGTTGGCGAACTTCACATGTCCTCGAAACATATTTTTTTCGTATTCCTCAGACATGCAGGTTTCCTCACGATGTTTTCCTTCACCGCCGAGCACGTGGTGAATCAGCACTTAAAATTGCAATTAACAATTTCATTGGTGCCGACGGGGATCGAACCCGGGTTACTCGCGTTCTGTTATATTTACAGCGAGCGTTAACCATCTGAGCTACCACGGCTCTACGGCACGGCTCAAGGGCAAGTAAAATAAAGTAAAATATGAATCAAACCATTCGCAGCGGTGGGTGTTATATTCGTCAAAAATCACGATCTCTGCGGATGAGATCTGTGCAATAGCAAGGAATATGTAGTCGTTTTAAACCTAGTCGATGAGGCGGTCTGTGTCAGTATTATTGATAAGGGACCTATAGTGCCTGTCTATCCCGTAGGCGCGAGGATGGTCGTCGCTACATACGCGCAACCAATTTTTGAATTTTTTTTTTAATTTTGTTGGTAGCTTAGGCGTGGATGCTCAACGAGGCATTCTCAATTGCCATTTACACAAAATATTGCCTATGACATTATATTTGAATTACTTTTTAATTTTATCTCTTTTATTATGGTATTGTCACAAAGTGTAATAGTGTCATATTGTGTGAAGATAATTTGCTAATTCACTTTGATGTTTTATAAGGAGTCAAAACGCTTATGGTTATATTTACTTGACATTACCAGATTATCCACGGCCAGTATGTGTTCTTTCTCTCATTCTCTGCTGATTTATATTTACTCGACATAATTTGTAGTGAATTTTGTAGTAATAAAAATTCTCCATTAAGAAACTATTTCAGTCTCATTACAATTTTTGATGTTCTTCACGATTGAATACGGTTTAGGTTTATTAATTAACTCTTCGGTCTCTCTCTCGGTATTCATTAGAGTCCTTACTCATCATTTGATTATACTCCTTAAAACGAGGATTTCCATCTTAGTCCTCAGGGAGGGGAAATGTAGATGTCTATAGCCCACAGCATCCACTTACCATCAGGTTAACTGTGTGCTCGTTTGTCAACCTTATTCTATATAAAAAAAGTAAAGTACAGCCTAAATTCCTGCCATACCTGGGCGCAGCGCCTCTTTTTCGAGAGGATTATGGAGCTTTCAGTTCGGAGCGGATGTAGACGACCGAGAGGAAGTGAAATGCCACAATGTAGTAATAAAATATCACTAGGAAACTTGCATATTTAAGGAATAAAAACATTTCAAATACATGTGAAATCCACCAACACGCACTGGGGCAGCCAAAGGGCGTTTAAGTATTACTTATGTAAACTTTCTATGATTTAGACCGCATCCCCTTCTCCTGTATACCTAATTAAAAATAAAAGAATTGCGAACTCCCCGTTCGCAATTCTTTTCCCTCCCCCAAATGAAAATATTTAAGAATAAAAAAAAATATCAACTCAATTATTTACTTTACTTATTACTAGACTTATTTAATTTTATAATTAAATTAGTGCTTTAATAAAATTTGAAAATTATGAATCATTTATTATTGTCCACGGGCTCCGCATCCCAGTTTATGATTAAAAATTGGTAGCTCACCTTCACAATTATAAAAACCGGCCAAGAGCGTGTCGGGCCACGCTCAGTGTAGGGTTCTGTAGTTTCCCGTCCGTCACAATAAGTGTTCCCACTTATGAGTTTAAAGGTGGGTATCCATTATGTTCGCGCTCCAGCAGCGCTCCGCGCTCCTGCAACTGCTCCCGGTAGTGGGTACTGTTGTTTCCATCCAAGTTCAAAATGATTTTCCTAGAAAGTCCCTATAAAGTTCTACTTTTCAGATTTTTTCATATTTTCTAAACTTATGGTTCAAAAGTTAGAGGGGGGACACATTGTTTTTTACTTTTGGAGCGATTATTTCCGAAATTATTGACATTATCAAAAAATGATTTTAGTAAACCCCTATTCATTTTTAAATACCTTTCCAACAATATATCACACGTTAGGGTTGAAATTTAAAAAAATCACTTCTCACTTTACATATAGGGGGCCTACCCTAATAAAACATTTTTTTCCAATTTTTATTTTACCACTTTGTCGGCGTGATTGATACACATATTGGTACCAAATTTCAGCTTTCTAGTGCTAACGGTCACAGAGATTAAGCGAGGAAGGACAGACGGACAGACAGACATGGCGAAACTATAAGGGTTCCTAGTTGACTACGGAACCCTAAAATGGTATTATTAATTTAAAATATTGTATTTTAAATTAATAATACCTACCTTTTTTTCAATTTTAAATACTTATTGTTTTATAAATATTTTACTGTCTTAAGTTTATTTTAAGTATCTTACATAAAATTTTAAATATTCTCCGAGCTCCCTTTGTAAGCAAAAGTAAGAAAAACTTTACACCCCCCCCCTCCTCGCCCCTAAGCCTGCTTACGTACGTAATAAATTAATGCCACCCCTCCCCCCTCCCCACTCAGAAATTAAAGAACTTGATACAGGAAGTAGAAAGGACCCAATGAGAATCATTAAAAACTAGGCAAGTGATCTTTTAATACATTATAAAATATTCCCAAAAGAAAGTGTATTAAGATAAAAGTATTGGTATGCTCCAGCAAACTGGTAAATAACCTATGTAGTACCCATCTATGAATGAATCTTAAATTCAATCGGACCTAAAAAATAGGTACTAGATAAGTTTACTTATTTTTTAATATTATGTAGGTCGTACTTATGTAGGTATTTAAATTTAGTTCTAGTTTCTACGTTAACTATATTTGATAGATAACGACTGAACAACAATTATGTACCTATATTATACGGGTACATAATTGTAGTTGTATTACCTATAGAAATCTAAATCGGACCGGACGGATAGTCTAGTCTAATCATATAATTTTTGCAAGTTTCCAAAACAATCAATTGAGTATACATACCTACGCGGTGTAAACACGACAACGTCATCAAAATGGCGACTGCTGCGCATGTCCTTTTATAAAACGCATTCACACGGGGTCATTTTCATTTCAAAGTATTATAATATTTCCCTTTCCTTTTATTCTGTCATTTAATGTAAAAATGACTTTGGGTCATTGAATGTAAAAGAGTACCTAATATTTTATGAAAAACAAGTAGGTATAGTGTAATTACTTGTAGTTTGTATTTCAATTTAGTGTATTATAACTCTATATATTGTAAAGCTGTGTAGCCTATTGTTTATAAAGTTCTTTTTGAGACTGTTCTCTGGACTTTAAATATTACGCCAATATATTCTAAGCAAAGAAATTTTATAGGTACTAAACACTCAAATGTCTTTGATTCTAAGTCTATGCTAAATATGATATAGTATAGACATTGTTGTGTTGCTTATAGGAAGTAAAAACGTTGGTATTTGTTTCTTTCTATGAGCATCATCATCAAGCTTGATTTTTAAATCCACCTTATTCATCATCATCATCATTACAGCCCTTCACAAGTCCACTGCTGAACATAGGCCTCCTCCAAGTAATGCCACAAAGCACGGTCCTGAGCCACCCGCATCCATCGACTTCCTGCATATCTTACCAGGTCGTCACTCCATCTAGTGGGGGGTCGCCCTACACTACGCCTACCGGTACGAGGCTGCCACTCGAGAACCTTTCTTCCCCATCGGTTATCGGTTCTTCGAGCTATATGGCCGGCCCATTGCCACTTCAGCTTACTAATCCGTTGGGCTATGTCGGTCACTCTGGTTTTATCGTCTGTCGGTTTTATATGGTGGTCTATCACGCAGAGAAACTCCGAGCATAGCCCTCTCCATAGCTCGCTGAGCGACCTTGAGCGTCCTCATACGGCCAGCAGTGAAGGACCACGTCTCAGATCCGTAAGTCATCACTGGCAACACGCACTGGTTGTACAATCTAGTTTTTAGAGATTGAGGTATACCTGACGAGAAGATATGTCGTAATTTCCCGAACGCTGCCCAGCCGAGTTGAATCCGTCGATTGACCTCTCGGTCGAAGTTGGACTTACCTAGTGGGACTATTCGTCCCAGGTAAACGTACTCGTCAACAACTTCGAGCATAGTGCTCCCAACAACTACCGGCATAGGTGTGACATGGACATTAAACATGATCTTTGTTTTGTCCATGTTCATCTTAAGACCTATTCGTTGGGAGGCACTATCCACCTTATTGCCTGAGAGCAATTGAGCTTTTGCTCTAGTAGTTATAAATAATAAGTATATAACCTACCATACTAACAATTTGGAAGATACTTATTTATGAAGAAAGAAAACGGGAGGTTTTGTTACAACTTTTAATTTTTTTATTCCCTAAGTACCCACCTACCATTGTGGTACCTTTTTTCGTGGGGAAATCCTCATGGATACCATTCGTTGCGGGGGCAAGGGGAAGGTTATGCCGGACTCCTACCGACCTTAGAGCCCGAAGAAGAAGAAGGCGACCTCCGCCTGAGGAGATAGCCAGACTCTACGGGGCATACCGAGCGGCTACAAAGGCGCTACAAATAGCTATTACCCATGCCAGGTCTCGGTCCTGAAAAGAGCTTCTGGAGGGACTCGACAAAGATCCCTGGGGGCGTCGACGATTCGAGCCCCTCTGCGCTGGATGCGGTCAAGTGGAAGGAGCTGGTACTAGGGAGCTCCAGTCCGGAGATGGGAACAGTATTCCATGCGCGGCCGAACATGCGCTTTGTAAAGTTGCAGGCGGTCTGCCGGCATGAAATACTCTCCCGCTCTGCTGAGCACGCCAAGCTTTTTAGAGGCCATTTTGGCCTTCTCTTCCAAGTGACCACGAAACTGCAAGTAAGTGACTTATTGTCTCAGAGACACTGATATATTGACGCCGAGGATTCTGATACTGGCTGCGGCAACAAAGGCAGTGCCTTGAAATTGAGGAGATACAACAAAGGAGTCCTTTTTAGCGGTTATCGCGCAAACTTGTGTCTTCTGAGGGTTAAACTGGACTAGATTTAGTCGCTCCCAATGCGAGACTCTGTTCAGCAAAGACTCGACTTCAGACACAAGTTTGTCCCGGTACTCGGAGACGTTTTCCCGAGAAATATTGGCACGGACGGTGTACAGAGCATTACCAGTGCTGTCATCTGCATAACAATGAATGTTACGGGTTTGCAACATATCATTGATATGCAGAAGAAATGCGTTTGTCTGTTTCGGATTTCACGAGGTTCACCTCACACGGAATGGTAATGTCGATTAAATATATCTTTGACTTTGCTCGGTCCATCAACATAACATCAAGCTTATTTGCAACAATAGTCCTGTCACTGATGAAAGGCCAGTCCCAGCAAATCCTTGTGAGGTCATTTTCAAGCACGGGCTCCGGTAAGTAGTTATAATTAGGCAGCTTCCGATTCATGAAACCACATTTCAGAACGAGCTCCTGGTCTAGAATTCTGGCTACTAGACTTTGTCTGTACAAACATTAATGTAAGAGAGTGAAACACTGAAGAAGACACGCCTAACTCGACATATGTTGATGGTTTAGGATGTGTTTTCGATAGTTGGTCTAAATAACCTGATCCTGTTCCTGCTTCACACAGACAAAACCTTAGTTACTCCAAAGAGGTCACCGAAACGTAGGCAGTGGAGGGAGCCAACCGTGTCTAAAAGTCTCGTGTAGATTCTTGTAGATCCTCCCGCGGAGCTTTTTCTCTTTCCATACTGCCTCTCGGTCAAAGATTCTCTGTACAGCTTTGACATTGCTCGTTGACTAAGGCTTATCTGATTTGGTCAAGAAGTACTTACGAAAGTTACACATTTCATGATATTAATATTATTTTAATCCAAGAGTTTCAACAGTCTATGCACCATCTTCGTAAATTACTGCACTTTTCTAAGAATTTTGTTTCTCTAGATTCATAATCCACAGTTAAAGTGGAGAAGTACTCACACAGATGTGTTCCTGTCTGACGGGAGTAATGAACCAGTATAATTACAGGCTGTAAGGTATTCTATCACAGTCCTTAGTGATTCTCCTTGGTGTTTGCTTGAAGTTGATTGCAGGTGTCCATGGACTGCAGTAGCCTGTAACTTCATTTGTTTTTTTTAAGTGAAAACTTCTTTAGCATCGTTGTGATTTGAAACTGGATGATACGAAAAAGTGACAGTAAAAAGAGACAGACACTTAAATTCATAAGATTTAACGTGGGCCAAAATGAAATATGAAGCTAGCTCAATGCTCTCGAGAAAAAAGTCTTAAGCGCCGCCGCTTACGCGTTTTGTTCAACAAGGTACGAAAGTGTGCCTATGGAATAAACAAGCAGTGAAGAACCGTCAAACCTCATCTTCGTAATAGGTAAAATTGATATTAAATCTTTTTGTAATTAGTGAGTACTAAATAAGGTACTTAAATCGAAAAGAGTATAAACATTCGAAGGGAAATTAATTTACTCGTCGTTAAAATTTGTGGCTGCCCCGTACGTTAATATATTAAAATAAATAAATTACATATATTAATTTTATTTATAATATAATATATTATAATTATATTCAATACATAAATTTTATAGTAATTAAATTTTCTTATATTTTATGCCGAAGTTGTAGTTAAAATCATAATATTAACTAAATCATTTGCCGTGAAATATTTATATTTTATATTTCATTTCATTTGAAGGTTTCACTTCTGTCGCGTGTGAGCTGCACGCATGTTTTTTTTAAGTATTACGAGTATTATAGCGACAAACGAGCATACAATCCACCTGATGGCAAGTGGATCCCGTGGTCCATAGACATCTACATTTAACCTCGATTAAGAATCAAAATGCACATGCGTTGTCACCCCTGAGGACTAAGATGGAATGCCTCAATTCCTAAAAAACGGGTCTCTGGTTATGTACACTCACCATGCGAAGCACAGCAGCATCAAGCTGCTATTTTACGCTGGTATTCTGTGAGAGCGTGTTCCTTTCACGATCGAGCTGACCCTTCCGTGCTACAACCATAATGTAGCTTCAGGGTGGCTCTACCGTACACGTATAAAATTTTCATTTCAGTTTTAAAAAACAATAATTTAATTGTATAGTGTAGGCGTCTATGGATTCAGCACAGCATTCACTTACCACCAGGTGGACTGTGTGCTCGAATGTTACAAAGTTTGTAACAAATAAAGTTAGATTCATATTCCTTTTCTTTGCTTGTGATTCTCCGTCTTTCATTGTCCATAACAACTTTTTTGTGCACACCACAAAAACCTACCTCGCGAGGGTCAGGGCAAGTTATTAACGGTTTAAACTAACTAACTACCTATAAACAAACAAGAGTTATAGGCACAGGTCTACATAATACCTCTTCCTCAGGCCACCAGCAAGTAAAATTTCAGGTGTCAAAATTAAACTAATTTTCATAATTACTGGTGACGGAGATTTTTTGAATGGTATTTCAAAGTTATACAAGTATTTAGTCGTTACTCTAACATTTTGTTACATATACAATTTTACAATATTTTAAAATATTTGAACACACATCATTAAAAAGAGCAAGTGAACTAAATCAACCCCTGTAAAAACGAAACGCTATTCCCTAAAAATAGAGGGTGAGTTTATATATACACTTTACATTGCGTTATATAGTATCTGACTGCGGCACTTTTAATCGTGAGTGTACTTTCAAGCCTGAATGTCGTATTACAAGACCCTTTACCATTCTAGAAGATATCAAAACAGTGAAAATTTTATTAATGTTCAACAAAGTGAAAAAACTAAACGAAATTCCGTAAGTGGAAGTTATTTTTTAAGTGAAGTGTAAAGACAAAGTGAAGTTATGACGTTACATGCCTTGCCGGCATCCAGTTACATGATACAGGAACAAAGATTCAAAAGTATCGATTCATCTACGAGTAGTATGCCGTCTTTAATTTTTCGTAATCGGTAAGTTTAATGAAAAGTATTTGCAAGTTACGCCGTGGTCTCGTGGGTGAAGATTGAAATGGATCAATAACAGGACTGCAGTTGAGCTCTATCTTTATTGATTACTTAGTCAGTATTTGTTACGACTTAATGCTATTGTTCAATTTTATTATTTTTATAACATGAATGGATTCCTAATTTCTTTTTTATTTTAATTAATTTAATTATGACACAGGATTAATGCTATAGTAGGCTTGTAGACGTACTCTACTTGCAAGGTAAACTATAGGAATGTGTAAAAATGTTTATGTTGTTTAAATTTCATATGTGAAAAAAATAATACAAGTTCCCAACTCTTTTGCTAAATATTTAACATTATTACGTATAACGAAACGTAAAAGTTGCGATAAAAACGTCATACTTCCGGCGGCCATCATGTAAAAATTGTATTAAACGACCAAATTTAGATGTTCAATAAGCTTATGCATTGTTAGTATAAAGTACGCTACTTCTTAAATCGACACAATAAAGCGATAACTTCGAGCAAAGTAATAGACAAGAATTGTGCTAATTTATCAATTCGTCATCGTGTTGTGAAACGTCTGCTTGTGCTGCGCAATTTGTCTGCTGCAACTTACGGCCTAAACCGTGATTTTCTTTTCAAAGTATAAACAAGGCTTAAATACGATTCGCCAATATGACGAAGTTGATACAACAGTTAAACTTTAGTAGTAGTAATTACTTCGACCTTATGAGATACGAGCCTAACTCTGCTAAAGGAGAGAATTGCTAGTAAGTAACATTTTTTTTTCCGTAAATGCAATTTTCTTCAATACTTAAATCAATTTATTAATACTAAAAAGGTATGTATATACTTCAGTTCTAGAAGCGAACTATCTAATTTCTCTTGCCCTACGTCATCACATCGCCATTGGCGGATTACCTTCGCTTTGTTAAAATAAATTATGTTCAGTGTCTTTGATTTGAATCAATTTCAAACACTGAAATAATTATGACTAATGTACGAATGAATACAAAACGATATATCAAATGTAACATAAAATATTTATTTACACAAATTAATGTTACAGTTAAAATAACATGTATTAATTGAGTAATTGAATTCTTTACGTAATTTAACTTAAAAGCTAGAAACCGGTTTGTGCATTGTTCATCTTTCCACTTTATTTAAGATATGCCGTTACAATGCTGTTGGCATTTGTTTAGAATCTTACAATATCTGCAGTTTCCCTTTACTTATATATTATTTTTTCATAACTACCCACGTAGTTATATGGATAAGCTTTATAGAGCAAAGATGCACTATAAAAGTATTACATAAATATATGAAAAATTTAATTCTTTTGCCAGTGCATGACTACAATGTCACCTGGTAGTAGGTGGTGATGACACCCTTAAAGATAAATCACACTGTTTTACTGTAACAAAATCCCATTCACTCTTGCTTTGAAGATACACAGATTGTAATTAGACTGAAAGACAGATGCCAGCAAATTATTCAACTTCTTCACTGTATGCATATACAAGAAACTAGTTTAAATGAGTGAGTTATCAACCACAAAATGTTGGGGACCCATCGTCCATCTAATTTTCTGATGATAGATCAATGGAACTAATATATGTAAAAAAAATGTATTACCTAACTTACTTCTTGGAATTGCCACTCAATTACAATATTTATTTCCAAGCACAGGGGAGTGTGGCAGAAGGGATTCCCTTCTACTCTGCCCTCACATTTCAGTATTAAGAAGTAGTTAATCCAAAAACCTTCCAAACCTGACCTTATACACTGCCGGGGATTAGTAGACCTAGGCACTTTTAATTAGCCTCATAATATTAGTAGTCTTAATAAGTTGTTACATGTAATAAGCAATTGTCTGTGGTATTAGCATAAGACAATCCATCACACCATTTCGTCCTGTGGGAGTTTTTAGTAATTTTTTACATGGTAGAGCCACGGTGCAGCTATATTAAGGTAGTAGCATGAATGGGTCGCCTTAACCGTGGAAGGAGCACACTCACAGAATACCGGTGTAAAATGGCACCTTAACGCTACTGTGTTTTGTATAATGAGTGTGGAGAACTAGAGACCCTCTTTACTAATATGAGGCATTCCATCGTAATCCTCATGGGTGACAACACATCTGCATTTTGATTTCTTGTCACCCTATTCTATAAAAAAAATAGTTGTAATAAACGTACATGAGAAATATCAAAAAGCCTTCTGTAAGGTGGTAGTATATTTTATTTAAGCCAGACATATAACCAGACCAGCAAAGGAAAACAAATCTTTTACACTTAGTTTTTTTGAAATGAACAATAAAAATAAACTGACATCATGTGAAAATTTACTTATTGTGTTATTGTGTAAGTTACCTAAAGATATTAGTATCTTAAATTGATAGAACTCTTTCATAGTTGAATATTGCTTCACATTTGTTTCAATTGAGCAAGTCAATTCTTTGACCTTGAATGTTAAGTGTTTGGAATGAGTATGTATGCCATGAAAAAATTTCTGTTACTGTATCTTTTAACTTTGTGGCTTTAATAGAAAAAAATAAATGAAAATTCTATTTTACATGGTCTATTTGTATTCATGAATATTACAGCCCTTCACCACCATGTTTCAGTACATATAGTCAGTACATATATTAAATATAGTCAGAGACAACATACTTCTTAGTGTTTATCACTATCTAATCTTGGACATGTTTTACTGTCAATATTATACCTTGCATATCTTTTATGTTAACATTTATCATTTTCTTGGTCTTCTACAATATCTTTCCTATACAAGCGTAGCCATTACGGCAACTACTCCCAAAAATCGAGCCCATGTCCAGTGTACAGGCAATTCACTACTATTGTAGGCTGATAAAGAAGAAGGAAAATGACTGGCTCATTTTGTTTCATCATATGTGCACTGATGACTGTAGTTGTGGGTGTAGTACAAATAATGCTATGTGTGGAGGAGACATTAAGTTTTGTTTTGTTTCATTTCAATATCATCTAATATCCTTATAACCGACTTCAAAAAGGAGGAGGTACTCAATTCGACTATATTTTTTGTTTGTGTGTTACGTCAGAATCTTTTATCTATGTGAACCGAGTTTGCTGATTTTTTTTTATTTGAAATCTGGGTGGTTCTCATGGGGTCAGATATAAATTTGATCGATCTGACCAGTAGTTTTTGAGTTATCCTTAATAACGCGTATTTAAATGACTTCAACTACATTGATGATGTTCTCATTTTATTTATATTGAAATTTGTTTCACAAAATTTTTAATTTTACACTTATTTAATTCATATCTAAGTTTTTATTCCCATTAGTCAGCAGGAAGTGGCGTAATATAAATAACAGGGTAATGCACTTGCAATCTTTAAGTAAACTTATGTTACAGTTATCACAAAAGCTAAAAACTTGATGAATATTATGACATTTTATAACTCATAAACTTCTACATAACATACTAATTGTTAGTTCATTAGCTCATTACATATACTATTTGTTTGATATTCTACTTAAGTAAATAATAGTTAGTATACTTAATATAATAAAGTGGATAATATTGTATAAATTTACTTTTCCTCCTGCAAATATTCTAATAAAGCTTATTGTATTGTAATGTAATAATATTATGATACTTTTCTCCGCTTATTATTCAGGCAATTGCTCGCCATTGTACTCGTCATTAATCGCCATCACTCACCTTCGATTTGCTGACGATATAGTCCTTATGGCAGAATCGCTGGAGGACCTAAGCAATATGCTTAATAACCTCAATAGTGCCTCCCAACAGATTGGTCTTAAGATGAACATGGACAAAACAAAGATCATGTTTAATGTCCTTGTCAAACCTATGCCCATAGTTGTTGGGAGCACTAAGCTCTAAGTTGTTGACGAGTACATATAACTGGGACAAATAGTCCAACTAGGTAATTTCAACTTCGACCGAAAGGTCAATCGACTGATTCAACTCGGCTGGGCAGTGTTTGGGGAATTACGACACATCTCGTCAGATATACCTCAAAACCTGAAAATTAAATTGTACCACCAGTGCGTGTTGCCAGTGACGACCTATGGAACTGAGACGTGGTCCTTTACTGCTGGCCGTATGAGGCTCAGAGTCCCTCAGCGAGCTATGAAGAGGGCTATGCTCGGTTTTTCTCTGCGTCATAAACTTAGAATTGAGGATATCTGCAGTAGAACCAGAGTTACCGGCATAGCCCAAAAGATTAGTAAGCTGAAGAGGCAATGGGCCGGCCATATAGCTCGAACAACCGACACCCATTGGGGAAAAAAGGTTCTCGAGTTGCAGCCTCGTACTGGTAGGCGCAGTGTAGGGCGACCCCCCACTAGATGGAGTGACGACTTGGTAAGATATTCAGGAAGTCGATGGATGCAGGTGGCTCAGGACCGTGCTTTGTGGCATACCTTGGGGGAGGCCTATGTTCAGCAGTAGACTTGTGAACATAGGCCTCTCTAATGATGATTATCTACACGTGCTGTACAAAGATTTGTTAAGAATGTTGTCATTGGCAGTGTCTACAAAATATACTTTGTAAGGGTTGTAATAATGATGATGATGATGAAGGCGATTGCTTTGCTCTGCTATATAAATTATGATTTTTTCAGGAATTAAGGCTAGCTAGATAAACTTTGAAAGTAAAACATTATAAAATAACAAAGTTTCATCCAAATCGTTAGCTGTTTCCAGGAAACCAGTTACATATTTAAAATATTATATAAGAATGGCTTACTTAAAATATTATGATTCATATCTTAAACGAAAAACTACCTTCGTTTTAAGAATGTTATTTTTTTGTGTGAATTTTTATTTTTATGCTATAACTTCTGAAAAACTCAAATTGACTTTTACATATGATATTCCATTGTGCAGTGCCCTAGTTTTTGGCATGGTACCAAAGAGTATACATATAATTACTGTGTTTTACATGGAATATTTCATGAGTGTAAACCTATACAGATTTATTTAAATGTTATCTTTTATACAAAAATCAATTGCTGCCTGCCTGTTCCTCTTGTAAAACTCAAAATTGGCTTTTTTAGGTTTAAGATATTATTTATTTCTCAAAAGATTACAAATCGCTTAAGAGAAATTAAAAATTTACAAACAATAATAAAGGAATCCATTACAAGCATACAGAATATTAACTATAGATGTGGGTAAAACGTAAACAATTAAAAGAACAGTAAACATAAGTTTGAACATTGCACATAAGTTGGTATTGTTGATCGAAGATAATTATGATAAGAAAAAATATGTATATAAACCTGAAGTGTCATTTTATTGTGGAGCATATTATGCAGCGTTAAGTACTAGTTAAAGATATAATATTAATCCAAAACATACAATTAATGTAAAAACTAGTAAAGTATTTTCCAGTATATATTTATATATTACAATGTGATCTTAATAAATATGACGACAAGCCAGATCTTGAAGCATCCGAATCTGTTTTAAACTAAATCCTATCAATTATATAATACCTCTTAGGGTAATCTTTTTTATTTGAATGTTTTGTGCATTTCCGTTTTGCTTGTTTACTTTAATCATAGTGCTCTATTATTTCTTAATGGGACAATTTTTTCTATAAAACATTTATGACGTGACAGTCGTGTTCTCATTTCTCCTTTATTTACCTCTTGTGAAGCCAACACGCCATTTTGTCTGACCAATAGCGGCGAAAGTGTAATCGGAAATAGAACTGAGCGATATAAAGAATTCAGCGACCACGCCTAGGTCACTGGTTTTAAAAATAAAACGTAAACATTTTTCTCGCCAAATTGCAAATAAGTGCACGTGATTGTTTATTTAGGTTCTTCATTCCATACATGTAAATACATAATAGGTATGTACATATTACGTACATGATAAATGAAGTATGTACTTACAAAGTAGTTACAAATATGATTTATTTTATTGCATTTTTAGTTACATAACATTACATAAAATAAGTGTGCATTTGAAAAATCGATAAAATTATTATTAGGTACTTTCTTTGCGATGTAGGTATAATAAATACTTTTTCATATAGGTAACATTAGTTCTCGGACATTCTAAGTGCGCTTATGGCACAGTTCGTTTAAAAGTGGATCCATCTGGCTAATGGTATAGTTTAAATGAAACTAGTTTTTACTTACACTTCGTAGCTACTGCGTGAATCGGACCAAAAATTTATAGTTTTAATCTGAAGGTAGCCGTGGTTAACTGTGACATTGGGACGTCGAACACCTCATTGCCCCCTGTGACCTTGGATGAAAGTGCTAGAAACGTTAGGAATATAAAATAGTAATATAAGCGATAAAATCCGTAAAAACTAGTTCTACGTCAAACATAAGAAATCATAATACTTAGTATGGTGCTTAGTATAGATTGCGCAGACGTAACTTGTCAAACTTGCTGCATATTCTGTACAATCTTTTACCCGCAATTTCGTCCGCATAGAACTTAAAGAAATAAATTTTCAAATCTAGATATAATAGTGGTCTTTGGACGAGTAGAACTATCGAAAAATTACCTTTTTTACTTTTAATGATATTTTGAAAACTTATGTGTGATAAGGAAAATGATTAAAATTAAAGATATATTTAATTTCACGTAAAAATGGTCTTATCATCTATCCTTTAATATTCACGATTTTGTTGTAAAGAGGTGTTGAATTTAAAAATGTTAAATATCGATTTTGCATTAAAATTTTAAGGCAATGAAGATTTGTTCCAATTTTTTTTTTATTTCTCTGATATGAGATAATCGTCAAAATCCATTTATTATATCAGTTTTACGATTTAACAAAAATAATAATGCATGTTTTTCGATAAATACTTATAGTCAAAATCACTCCATAGTACTGCTTTCTTTATATTCGTAGTTTCGTAGTTTCATCACAATCGGTTTAGCCTTTTCAAAGACTAGCCTAGCCAGACAAAAATGTTATGTGTATTCCTAGTTCGCTTGTCACTAAAATGTTGTATTAATAAATCAATATTTTAGTGACAAGCGAACTAGGAAGTCCGCAGATAATTTATATACCTAGATAAGAATTCTTTGGTAAAGATTGTAGACATGACAAGGATATAGAAGGGCAACTACGAATGCAGGGCACAGAGTAAATGGAGCCCTTCACTCTATTGTAGGAAGTTAGAGTGTGCCAAAAAAGGCACGTATGGCAATTCACAATTCTATGTTAGTCCCTACTTAATGTACGTTAGTGAAAGTTGAGTGTGGCAGGAGAAGCGTGAAGATAAAATTAATAGTGTCGAAATGCGGCCATTATGAAGCATGTTAGTAGGGTGAGAAATAGGACGATAAGAAAAAAGTGTGGTTAGCGAGAAGTTGTAATAGCATTAAAAATGCTTTGGTGATATGACACGTAGAAAGAATGAATGGGGAAATAGTGAAAAAGCATATTTATGATGCAGAAGTGAGTTACAGAGTTGGCAAAAGACACTCTTTCGATGCGCCAAACAAGGAGTACCCTTAACCGACGAGCGAAAAGAAGCGAGAGGTTGGGCAAATCGTGCCAAATGGAAGTCTGTAATCTCCGTCTACCCCTCTGGGTAACGGACGTAAGAGTTTATGCATATATGTATAATAGTAGTTTTGTCATTTATATAATATTTAGAATGCTCATTTTAAAACGATTTAAGACGTCACTTAATTCCAATTTAATCCATTATATACAAACCTGATTTATTTTAACGATTAATTTTATTTTACCCAATGAAGAAAAAATATTTGAAATTTGTGTATGAGAAAATAATTTAGTGTCGTAATGTAATATACACATCTGTCTTATTCTTATCCATCCATCCATTATCTAATTACGTGTCACGTTGTTTGTCCGAGATGGACTCCTAAACTACTTAACCGATTTTAATCAAATTTGCACACCGTGTGCAGTTTGGTCCAACTTGAGAGATAGGATAGTTTTTTTACCCATGATTGACCCACAATTTTTTTTCGAATTTAAGGATTTTTTTGGACATGACAAAGTGTCGTCGAAAAGGGCATAACAACGTCTGCCTGGTAAGCCAGTAGTCTATATGAAGGTCCAATATAAATAATAGTTCCGGAATTTCGATTCGGGATTCCGAACGCAGCAGTTCCGTATAAAATTATTGAACCTTCAGTAAAGAGCCTTCACACACCTACGGTAGTTTTCCCTTCGAAATGTTGGAGGAGCTCTGGGTAGATACACAAATTGAGCTAACTTATTCTAAAACTTACGTAAATTTTATCGTTGAATATAACATTTGTATAACGGCACATATCATTTTAATTTATTTTAATGACGTAACACGTACATACATAAATTGCACCAAGACAAACACACAGACCCGGAACATTTTTTTGTATGCCATAACACTTGGTCCGTGCGGGATTCGAACCGAACTCAATGCTAAATCCAATGCGCATTTAATGTTTGTTAAATAAAAATAAATGTTACACTCGAGTATAAACAACATTACTTCGTTGCTCGTAGTGTTTTACGTAATTTGTATTTACAAAGAAACGTGTTAAAATAACTGTATATATGGGCAAACATTTTTAATGTGTGATATGGGTTACTATTTTGTTTGTATTTGTTCTGCTTTAATCAACGCTGGAAGATTAAAACATATTTTTTATAAAAAAAGAAGTGACAAATGAATTTAATTATCCACCTGATGCTGCACCTTCAGCCCAAGGACACCTGCAACAAACTTGAAACAACGAGGGTTACAGTACAGTTTTCGAATGCATATAAAATATCTTAATACAATTTTTTTTCTTTGTATTCCACGGCTGACGAGATATTTGCCATAATTCTTTAAAGAAAAACCGTAAAATTAGGAAGATAAAATTTTACTTAGTTTCAGATATTGATTGCAACTTACACTTACCTTAAATTTGTCGAGTTTACTATGATTTAGTCTTAATATACCATTAAAAACTGTTTTATTGGTCTGAAGATTTAGTACTGTAGGATGTTAGTCCACGTGTAATTCATATTTATGAATCTCCTCCACAATACAGTGGGGATAACTTTTTCACATTTTTGTTTTTGGTGGGATATATATCGTTAATTTAAAAAAATGTTTTATTATTTTATTAATCTAAATAAATCCATGATTATATCGTCACTGTAGTTGATACAAAGAAGTTCTAGTGAAAGAAATGTAATTTTTAGACCTTTATAATTCAAGCCCTATAATAGGCTCATTTATGATGAATTTAGGATTATGGGTATTTAAGTGGTTTTTATTAGGTATGCAATTTTGCAAGTGTAGGTTTAAAAGTTTTTAAGAAAGTGGCTCGAAACGGTTCGTGTGTACAAAATGCACATTGCTGGGACGAGGCCTTTTTTCTCTTCCAAACTGGCGTAGTGGAGTGTGTCTAGATTTGGCTTGTTGTTAGACAATAACTATCATAATTTGAACATACTCTATTTAAAGGGGTTATTAAATTGTGATAGGAATGTTAAGTCTATGGCAGGTAAATTTATGCCTAAAATTAAAGCCTATAAGACAAAATCTCTGTCCTCACCTCAAGGGTAAACAATACATCTGTGACCGATGCTGGAAATTAGTTGAAAGTATTAATCGCTGCAGGCTGCAGTAACCAATCAGTTAGACTGTTAGTACTGTCATTACTACATTGTTATAAGGGTATGCCACGTTTTGAGCTACTTTATATAAAAAAAACATGGTCTATTGTTAATGTATGATGCTGATATCGGTAGTGCAATGGCTTAACGTTTGGCTATGTCTCTGTGTAATGCGGTTTCGTACAAAACAAATATTTGTATAGTTAAGTGACAAATAAATGTTCCGGTTCTCGATGTTTATTTACATGCAATTCATGTATAACAAAAGCCTGCAGCACTTTACCAGGAGGTGACTTTTTCTTCTGAAGCTTAAAAACTTAATAGTAAACCGAATACCAGCCCAAATGGAGACAGGTAAAACTCTAAACTCCTCGGACTGTGACAAGCAAAACCAACTGCGTAATATCTACGCCACAAATAAACATAATATACATTTAATGTTTGTGAAGTTGGCCAGGCAACAGTTTTTCCTTATTACAACGTGAGCAATGACGTGAATCGATATAATATGGCATTATATATAACAATGTATTTTGGCAGTCTTCGGTAAACAAATAAATCTCGTGTGTTCGAAATTGTAAGGAGTGTAATGAAAATACGTCTTTATGTTACAGTAAAGTAAAATTTGATCATATTTCTCACTATCGCTCTCGCCTAAAATGGCTCACTATTAAACAGAGGCGTGACTCTAGAATTTTGCTTGTTCTCTTCTCTATCTTAAATGATCCATCCACTCCTTATCTCAAGGAGAAATTTCAATATATTTCCCTAACGCATGATAGAACTCTGCGTTCCTCATATAATAATAAACTAAGTATCCCTCTACATTCTACTAATTTTATTGGTAAATCCTTCACAATTCAGGCTGCACTGCTCTGGAACTCCTTGCCCGATGACGTCAGAAAAACATCTAATAAGACTGCCTTTAAAAGATTGGTACATAAGCATTTTATGAAAATATTAGATGATAGTTAATATGGTTAATTTTGGTTACCTTTGCTGTTATTTTATTTATAGGTTTATTTTATATATCTATTTGTATTTAAAATATGTATATATTTATGTATCTATGAATATGTATGTATATATTATATATTACCTGTATTATATTTTGAAGTATATAAGTTTATTGTATTTGTATATATAATATTAGTTTGTTTTTAAGTTTATCAGTAGTTTTTTTCCTTGATTTACTCTGTTGTACATTTTATTTTGTCACCTATCACATAATTTCCACACGTCCCGGGTTGACTGGGAGAGAATGCCTAATGGCATTAAGTCCGCCCTTTGTAACCTTTTTATGGTGCAATAAAGTGTAAATAAATAAATAAAAAAATAACTACTTTGTAACGCTCGCGGTTAAATATTTTTGCTGCCAAGCGTAAGATTGTGGAAAATTTCTCTTATATAATGCAATCCATAAGGTCTATAGTCAGTAGTGGAATTGGATGGGCTGTAAGGAATGATTGAACTGAAGCTCAGCGATATGAAATGGATCTTGGCATCCGACACTATGTAACAAGTTTCCTTCCTATCATACACCGTTTCCAGTCAATAGTTTTTCCGAAGGGCGCGCACGACCTTTTTCGCTTCATTACTCCAACGATACCTTGGACACCGAACCGATTGCGCTTACTTAGTACTCATCTAAAGTATTACTATTATCACCGGACAATTCTCCATCATCCTTTGAGTCTGGATGGTTTTAAACTGTCAGTCATTGATTTTGTATCGCGAATTGTTGGAGTCGTTGAGGTATTCTTCGTCTTGGATTGGCCTTAAATTTTTCGTAGATTTTCTTCTCTGTTCTTCATTGCTGCATCAATCGATTTCCTCCAATCGATGTCCTCCAGACTCTGCTAACTCGAGAACCTATCTTACCATTGCCAATTCAGCATACTGATCCGTTATGTCTGGTTACTAGTTACACTGCATAGCCCTCTACATTGCTTACTGAGCGACGTTGAGCTTCCTCATACGACCAGCAATGAAGGACCAGGACCACGTCTCAGATTCATATGTCATCACTCACACAATTCACAGGGAGAAAAGAATATTATTTTTCGACTAATTGCAATATTGTAATATATGTCGTTAGTATCGACAGCGAAACAGGCGAAGGGATAATACATTCATGACGGTTTTAAACACGTACTAGAAGACTTAATTTTATTTCGTATCATACTCAGATATTTTGACAACATTCAATTCTTAAAATAAGCATTTGTTAATGTTATGTTACTTATTTTTATTTACTAAAAATACCTACCGTTTACATGATTAGCCTCGTCCCATTTTTAAATGATTGGAAAAACACGGTCTATGTATATTGTCTCTTACGTTGTTGTACTTTGTATCTATTTTTGAATTTGGCAAAGCTGTCTTAATTCGGAACCGGGCGTGTTTATTCCGCTTTTTATCAGTTCCCGTCAGAACTTCCATTAAGAAAGTCGCTTTAGAAGAAAAAATACCAAGAAATATTCTAATTGAACATAATATGCTGTATACGGCATACAGCATTAAAATTTTCTTTAGAAAGATTCCGTTGAAAAATCGTTTGAAGGAAATATAGCGACTTTTAACTTTATATCAATATTTTAAACATTCCAGTGTTGTGATATATTAATAGTAAATACTTAGATACATTATTATACATTGAGTATTCAATTTTTGTTGTATTTGTTAATTTAGAAAATGGTTATGAAACTGTACTGGTAAGAACGATGTTTATACCTTTATTTTATAAAATATATTTACATATCTCTACCATAAGTGAGCTTCCTTCGTTCAATTTAAAAAAAATATCATGGCTACACGTGTTGCCCTCCTTTCTATTATTGTATTAGATTCTAACTATAACTCTTGTCGGTTTAGGCGAGTGGTATTTTGAAAAATTAATGTCGGTCACAACTAGATCAGACCCCATAAACAACCATATTTTTATAGAAGTAACCATAACAAGCGAGCACGCAAGACACCTAAGTAGCTAAGTACATCTATTTTCGTCTAAGAATGAAAATTTCACCCCCGAGGACTACGGAAGATATTCCTCTTCAAAATTACAATTGGCCTCTAACTTTGCCACTTATCATAAGAAAGTTAAAAGAATTGTATGGCTGTGCTGGCTTTCCGTGAGCGTTCAGAGGGTGGTCCTTTCTCAGCTACACAACCTGAAAGAGAGCTGTGACCTGAGTGCTGCAGCTTTTGGCATCACCAACGTTAAATTGTTAACTATGGAGTCTGTGGCGTCCAAATATACGGTACATTTTGTCTTTTGTGGTTTTTATTATGTATTAGGGAGGTGTTATTTTATTTCCTATGCACCATGTGTCAACAGCAGCTTAGTTCAGCTGTAGCATGGCACTACCACTTCAATTATATGCACGAATGTTGATTCTACTTGGGATTTGAACACAAATGTTGTATCGTGATAGCTAGGTACTATTAGGCCAAACGCTCAAAATAAGACACTTCCCGACTACTATAAATCATTTATGGCATAGTATATTTCATACTGAAAGGAAGTCGATGTCTAAGTTTAAGACTAAGGCCTAAAAGGAGAGTTTGCATCTCCGTGTTCAGCGCGCATTGAAACACATGCCGCTATATTTCAGAATCTAGAGTTGAGGCCGCTAGCCATTATATAGGAATCTTGACGCGAAATAGTTGCAAAATTATTAGGAAATACAAAAAGGACAGTAAATTAAAACTAGGTTATACTTACGAATGACTAGATAAAATTAAATATACATCATAACATATAATATTATCTAGTCCCATTCACACTCACGCGGTCAAGCACCTGAAAGCTTTCATATTATAACGCGACCTGTATATTACGGCATGGCGGTGCATGTGAAAATGGTCTTTTCATTTCAATTTAAATGAGATGAATAAAAGTTCATGGATATGTATACCATTATATATTTTCTATTTATTTATATTAAAACTAGCTTTTACTCGTTATCCGCGACTTAGAATTTTTATTTTTAAAAAAGAAGGAAATTTTCGTAAAAAACATATTACCTTTCCTTTGATCTTTAATGATGTATCTTTCATAGTTTGAGAAATGTAATAATTGAGAAAAGTAATGAAACCCTGCGCATATTTTTACGGATGAAATATAGCCTAATTTAGTCCTGGCATTGATTTGATCGTTAATGGTCGCCACACACGGTGAGTTTAACTGATCATTCCAACTGATCAGTTCAAAATAAAACTGTTGATGTTTTTTTAAATATTCGATTTTCGATATATCTATAAATAAACTTCTAAAACTCCGATATTGATATATTTATAATTATCGATATATCAAAAATTCAATATTTAAAAAATTATCATCAGTTTTAGTTTGAACTGATCGGTTGGAATGATCAGTTGAACACACTGTGTGGTGACCATAAGTTTCATCGCAATTCGGTTTAGACTTTCCGAAGATTAGTCCGGACAAACAGTTAATTTTAGATGGGGATGCGAACTCAGGGCCATGTGTGAAGTGTTCATCGTGCCTTTTTTTATAACATAAACGTTTTATAAATATGACAATTCGACACGGATTCGAAACTCAAGTGACTGACAATCCACTCGGATTACAAAATAGCAAGGTGACATTTAAAGTGGCTTTGTTTAAATGATGATTGCGTGTGCTGGTTATACGATATTTAAATCAAATTCAAACACGCCATATTTATATAACTTATCACAACATTACTTATCAAAAGATTTTAGCGATGTTTTCTGCGTGAAAATCCTTTGTTTCCTTATCTTTTGATACGGAACAATATTTGTCAATATAAACAAAGATAAGTGTTTGATAAGATTTGTCACTGAAATGATGCATAAATATGTCTATCATATACCTACATAGAGATATATCAAATAGTTATAATAAAGCGTATATTTTCGCTGGCAAATAAAGTATTAATATTACATTTTTTCGGTATCGGGGTTCGGGGCAGAGGGTTGTCACCGGGTCGTTTTATCCCTACTAAGACATGCGGATCAATAAATCCTGGTGACTCAGGACCTTGTATTGTTGCATGCAGTAGTGGACATGTAAAGGGATGCAATAAGGAAAGCTAAAAGGGGCAGACTTTGGAAGTCTCGACTCTATGCTATCTCTATAAATAACAATTAGCAATAAATTTATTGAGTGATTGATGCATTCGGATTGAACTATAAACAAAATTTAAATTATAAAAGTGATTAATAACTTTTGCTATAGATTTTGAACAAAACAAAATCGTACGCATTTTACTGGTAAAATGTAACGAGACTCGGATGCAAAAGCATTGTGCCTGTGTAGCAATTTAAAAAAAAGTACTTCGCCTTCGCTCTTTGTTTCTTTTTTTGCTATTATGCAGGTCCCTCTTACAACCATTGTAGACCTTTACTAGTATATCATGTATTAATTTTATCTATTTAATAAAGCTAGAATACCAAACCACTACCTCGCTCGACTCGATTTATAAATGAAAGATAAGTCACGTCAACACTGTCTCGTATTCATTGCTAACAATGTTTATTACAGTATACTTTGTTCCGCTGTGTCAATGGAAATTGCCCGTTCTCGTCATAGCTCGGTGCATCGTTATAAGCATTGAAATGCGTCGTAATTTAGGTTACATGTAAATTAAATAGTGAACCTATTTCGATTTGGTTGAATCAAATGTTGTTATTAATAAAAATAACTTATTGTTATCTTCGTTTTGTAATTAAAGTAATGTAATTACAGTATAATACTATAAATTTCTCAATGAACTCCCGAAAAGATAAATCAATATAGATGATTCTTGAAATTTTTGAAATATCTTTTTTATAATTGTATTTTTTTAAGTGGTCTATCACCATTGTACTTACAGTGTAGTTTTATTGGTCGTGATATTATGTTGATATTTTTTTATAGGTTAGGGTGACAAACGAGCACACAGTCCACCTGATGGTGAGTGGTTGCTGTAGCCCATAGACATCTACATCCATCCTCGATTACGAACCAAAATGCAGATGCGTTGTCACCCGTTAGGAGTAAGATGGAAAACCTCGTTTCCAGTAAAGAGGGTCTCTAGTTTTCTATACTTACCACACGAAACAAAGGACTATTAAGCTGCTATTTTACGCTGGTATTCAGTGAGAGCGTGGTCCTTCCCCGGTTGAGCTGACCCATTTGTGCTACAACTATACTACTAATATAACTGCAGCATGGCTCTACCACGTATAAAATGATGATGATAACCGAATACAATATTATTACTGGATTCTGCCTTAATCTTCAGCGTTGATATGTATCCTATCCTATACTATTAAACGAGCAATTCTTATATAATATATATATATATATATATATATATATATATATATATATATATATATATATATATATATATATATAATCGGGATCTCGGAAACGGCTCCAACGATTTTCATAAAATTTAGTGTTCAGGGAGTTTCGGGGATAATAAATCGATCTAGCTAGGATTTATTTTTAGAAAATGTCTTTTTGTCCGTGTTTTTAGGCAATGAAAAACTGCTACAATATCGTTAGAATAAGAAGGTAAATTTTGACAGATTGTCAATGATTATAAATAGCTTAATTGGTATAATGGGCGGTCACAGAATCGTAAAACCCCGGTTCGAGCCCAGACCGACCGACCAACTTTTTTAATTTTTTGTTCAAGTTCCTTTCTTTTTTGAGAAAATCTATTTTTTCGAGCCCTTTTTTTAGTATTTTTTAAAAAACGAAAATTTAAATTAAGCTAATTGCACTCATGATTTTTTATTCAAATAACCAGTTCAGTTTTTTCTATTATGTCGCTAAGATCAAAAAATATTATTCATATTTTATCAGTATGTAATTTGTATCTAAATATAATTTCCAAAACCCACGAATTAAAAAAAACCGAGCGAAAAATACCGAGCAAAGCTCGGTCAACCGGGTACTGAAGATATGTAGAAATCGTATAATGAAGATTATACGATCTCTTCGTTTAATTTATTTTATTTATTTCAATAAGTCATTAAAAATCTATAGTTGGCAAGAATAGTAGATCGGCTCTATCAAGGTAGGAGCGTAATTTTGTTGTTTTCTTGTTAAAGGATCATACGAAAGCATCTTTCCATCCTGATTCTTAAGGGCATAATGAGACTGCAATTTAATTATAAATAAGATAAGTTTTTATATTGACAGTTTCCATTTATAAATCGGGTGAACATAGTGTCCGTTTGAAGGAAAAAAAAACCGATTTAAGAAAAATACTGAAACGTTTCTACATTCCTGCTAAGCTGTAAAGACTACCTGTTACTAAAAATAATGTTTAGTTTAGGCTACAATACCGGTTTTCAAACCTTGAAGTCTTATATTTGAGTGAGTTTTTAAAAAGTAGTTGTTGTTTGTTACAGTGGTGACTGCGCGTCTTTGAGCGCGGCCGGCAGTAAGCGGTCGGCTTTGTCGGCTTCCGACGCCGAGTGTTTTTCGCTCTGCCTGGGCGCCGGGCCTCTGTGGTAAGTTGTCCTTGGACAGATATAAATTTTCGCTTATAATACGGCCGACGTATCTTGGCGAGTCCGACCTTCGCGCAGAAGGTTGCGCAATAGCTTTTTTAAGGAACAAAATGGTGGCATGAGGCGACGTACGGGGGGCGGTGGTCTAGGCTAGAGATTGACCATAAGTAAACACAATCGACCCTTTAGTCATAAAATATCGCAATCGATTAGTTTTATTTAGAAGTTATTGATTTTTGTTTATATAAGATATTAAACGAAATAGATTTACAAATATAGTGAATTTTGTTGATAATAAACAAGATTTCGACTTAAATAAAAAAAAAAAAACTAAAAACATATTATTTTCTCAGCTGAAAGACATAATGTACTTAAATATCAATTATCTATTAACGTCTTCTTGAGTAACGACTATTTGAGAAAATTTAGAACCTCCTTATAAATTGCAAATAAATATATTTTTATGTCTTAATTTTAATCGATTTGAATAAAAATCGATTAAACAACACCCTCAGGCACGCGTGTTGGACATCCCTTTCTGGTTACTTCGTAAAGCTTCGTGCTTATTCGGCAATGCTCGGTACACGGTAATATTTCTCAGTCACACGTTAGCATTGGTGTCGTGTTCGTGTCGCTATCTCTGTCTTGAGCACAGTCGGTTACAAAAGTTTTCGTTGTTATTGTTGTTTGTTTTTATTAATAGCGTTAAGTTTGTTTTGTTTGTTTTATTTGTTTTATTTGCAAGTGTCAGTTAGCACTTATATTATTCGCCAAACATGCCACCAAAACATAACAGTGTGTTAAATCGCCAGGCGAGAAAAATTATTTACGATTTAACGCAATATATGAAAAAAGAAAAAGAAGAAGGCGTAAAAGATGTCGATAAAGTTTATTTAAGAGTTGCTAACGCAACTGGTGTGTCCCAACGCACAGTACAGCGGATCGCAACTGAAGGCAATATTTCGGGCTTACTTTCAGTATTCCGCACGCCTGGTAAAAAAAGGTCTAGATCAAAACCTATTACTGATATGGATAATTTTGACCAGGGAGTAGTAAAAAGATGCATACACAACTTCCACAAAACTGAAAAAGAAATGCCGACGATAAACAAATTACTAGCGAAACTCAAACGGGATATAAATTTTCAAGGTGGTAAAACGAGCTTAAAGACAATTATCAAAAACTTGGGTTTCAAGTGGCGAAAGACCGAAACCAATAGAATGGTTCTTATAGAGAAGACCGACATTCGCCTGAAAAGGATCTTGTACTTGAAGGCAATGAAAAAATACAGGGACGAAGGGCGACCAATTGTATTCACTGACGAGTCGTATGCCCACTCATCACATACAAAAGGTAAGGCGTGGTCAGATGGTTCCGCTCAAGGACTAAAGCGCCCGATATCAAAAGGTCAGCGGATAGTGATGGTACACGCTGGGTCAGAAGCAGGGTTTGTTCCGAACGCGCTACTAATGTTCAAATCTGGCAGCAAAACCGGAGACTATCATGATGACATGAATTTCAAAAATTATGAGAAATGGTTACGGACCCAACTGATTCCAAATTTGAGCCCTAACTCGGTGGTGGTTATCGATAATGCTCCGTACCACAACAAATTAATGGATCCTGCCCCTACATCTAATGACAAGAAGGCAAAAATGGAATCGTGGTTATTAGAAAAGGGTATACCATATGAAAAGGACATGCGTAAACCACAACTTTACGATCTAATAAAAAAAAACAAAGACGTGAATAAAAAATACGTAATAGATGAAATGTTTAAACAAAACAACCACGATGTCCTTCGTTTACCCCCATATCATCCCGATTTAAACCCCATCGAGATGGTGTGGGCTGCCATTAAAGGGCACGTAGCCGCTAAAAACGTCGACTGGAACGTAACCCGGACAATGGAGCTCATACAAGAAAAAGTAAATTTAATGGGTCAGAATGAATGGAGTGCTTTATGCAGAAAAGTGCAAGAGGTCGAACATGACTATAGGAAGAGCGACCATATTATTGACGAAATGACGGATCAATTATTCATCATTAATACAGCTTCAGATTCAGAAAGTGAGTCTGAAAGTGAGAGCGACGATTACGAAGATGAACCTATGCCAAGTACCTCACATGGTACACAAGGGGCCGACGACTTTATGTTAGGAATTTCCCCCCTCAGCGACAGTGATTAAATAATAATAAGTGTAAATAAATAAAAAGTATTAAATGTAAATAATATTGTATGTGTTTGTGATAAAATCTGCCCCTATCGAAAGGTGAGGTATCAAAATTGAATCTTTAATTTATAATGTCTCCAAAGTGTTTTGATATTTTTGGTCACTGTATTAGGGAAATTTTATTTGTACATTGGTATATATAAAAAAATGACAATAACAGTTTTCTTCACGAGTGTTCATGCGCTAAACTTCGCAGAGCCTATATTCAGACTCGCCAAGATACGTCGGCCGTATTGTACGTGTACAATTTTAATGTAATATATTTTATAACCTTATTGATTTCGACTAGGGCAATTAAAGTAAAGTAAGCCTATATACGTCCCACTGCTGGGCACAGGCTTCCCCTCATTTCTGAGAGGGTTTTAGGGCAAGGAAGTGTCCGCCACGCTGCCCCAAATCAAATTCCGACTAGGGCAATTATTATGGTGTTACGTCACAAGATAACCATCTGAGTTACCACGGCTTTTAAAAAGAAACTCTCGAAAGAGAGTTAAATTTTACAGTACACGAGTAACCCGTGTTCTATCCCCGCCGGCACCAATTAAATTGTTAATTCTAATTTAAATGCTGATTTACCACGTGCTCGGCGGTAAAGAAAACATCGTGAGGAAACCTGCATGTCTGAAAAATAAGAATTTTTTCAGACATGCAGGTTGATGGTTGATGTTTCCATTCAAAAACATGTGAAGTTCGCCAACACGCATTGAGGCAGAGTGGCGGACTCTTCCTTGCCCTAAAACCCTCTCATAAACAAGACTTAGAATCATTCCTCCCAATCAAATGAATGCTGGGCTCTTGTAAAGGTGAGCCCGCCACGCTGCCCCAATATGTGTTGACTAACTGCGCGTGTCTTCGAAATGACTTGAATTTCGAAGACAATGCAAGGTATCTTTACTATGTATGTTTTTATTTATGCCGGCGCGGCGGCGGGAATCAAACGTTTGCATTTTAAAGGCGAGTTACTACGGCTCTTCACACAGTTCTCCGATGTATAGCGCATAGCAAAAAGATCGGAGGGTGGCCAGGATACGGTGTCAGATACACTAGTACAATCACACTTTTTCATTACACCCTATGAAAAATCTACTGATGAACAGAGGCCTGTCCCATAGAATGAATAACGACGAAGAAACTCGAAAACCCACAATTTCTACGACGCGCTACTTGCGCCAGTTACGCTCTTCGCACACGAGTCGTAAGCATAGTCGTATCAATAGTCGTATCGTTGCGACGCAACGCGTACGAGACCTGCAGTGTTCTATAATCGAATTTTTTTTAAAATTTAAGATTTAGGAATCGAAAGCCAATTCCTAAATCTCTAAGTAATTATAGGCACAATTTTGGATTTGTATAAGCCGTGTAGTGGCGGCTTAGGAATATCCACTATCCAATATCGTCACGGGACTAACACCCACGTGAGTGTGGTAAAAGACGACAGAGGGATATTGAAACAGGCGATGCGCAGCAGTATCTTCCTGATAACAAACTGAAACAGTAAAAAACTGCGGTCGACAACTCGCTCGCCGTACGTCTCAACTATGACAAAATCCCCTCTATGAGGTAATCTAAGGCAACCTATGTTCAGCAGTGAACTTTTATAGGCTGTAATTGATTTAGATTTGTATATAAATGGTGAGAAACTGTGTGATAAAAGAAGAGCGTGGTTTGCAAGATGATGCGGTGACCGGGATTAAGGAAGGAATGCTTCGGTGGTTTGGTCATGTAGAAAGAATGAATGAGGAAAGACTGACAAAGCAAATATATGTTACAGAAGTTAATGGAAGGGTCGGAAAGGGACGTCCTAGGTGAAAGTTTGTCGACCAAATTGGCGATATACTAAAAATGGGCCAAATTAAGAGTACCCTTAACCGACGAGCATGTATGCGTAGGTATATGGATGTAGGAGAGGCGAGAGAGGTATTTCAGGATCGTGCTAAATGGAAGTCTGTAATCTCTGCCTACCCCTCTGGGTGACAGGCGTGAGTGTTAATTATGTTTTATAAATCGGCAAAATGGTGTTCAGAGAATCAATCAGTTCATAGTCTTACAAATGTGTAATATTCGTACTAATTAACAGTTTCGTTCATATCTTAATCTATTCAACCATTTACAAGATTATGTATGTATGACAGGTGGTCCTGATGTCCCTGCTCACAGCTCGGCACCGCCCGGAGGGGTGAGTAGCGGGGCTTCGAGCCCCGCTACCCCATCCACCCCCACTCACGACGACAACAATCGTAAGATTTATTTAATTCTATTTAAAGATACATTTTATTTTTAATCACTTTCAATTCATTTGTTATATATTTTCTTCTTTACATTTCTAGTACTTATAAAAAATAAGTAGGAATCAATCAGTATTGACGATATTTGAAGTCCGTTTATATTTTATTTTGATAATACAATTTTTACAAAAAAAATTGTTTTCAGCGTAACACATAATATATAATGCGTTTGTTTAGATTGTGGATTAGTAATTAAAAAGTTCATTATATGTTTATGTAACTGATAATAATTAACGTTATAATGTGCTATTCCTACTAATGTTTGTTCCTCATGTGTGTATATTTTTGTGCAGAGTTTAAATGGTCTGTAACATCAGGTGACTTGTTGAGCGCTCTACTATGGGCCAGCGCGAGCTCGTTATCGAGCAGCGCGGAGAGCTTGGCTTCCGAGCCGAACTCACCGTCGCTGTCTCACCCGGCTCTGCACCCGGAGAGACGTGAAGCGGTGAGTATTAAAATAGTTATCTACTAACCGTAAATGATTAGTAGAGTAAAGTTAGAGCCTATATACGTTCCACTGCTGGGCACAGGCCTCCCGTTATTCCTGAGAGGGTTTTAGGGCCAGGAAGTGTCCGCCGCGCAGCCGCAATGCGTGTCGGCGAACTTCACATGTCTTCGAAATATTTTTTTTTCTTATTACTTAAATATGCAGATTTCCTGACGATGTTTTCCTTCACCGCCGAGCACGTGGTAAATCAGCACTTAAAATTGCAATTAACAATTTCATTGGTGCCGGCGGGGATCGAACCCGGGTTACTCGCGTTCTGCTATATTTTCAGCGAGCGTTGACCATCTGAGCTATCACGGCTCTTACAGTACTTGCTTCGGCAGTACATATACTAAAATTGGAACGATACAGAGAAGATTAGCATGACCCCTGCGCGTAAATGATTACATATTAAGAATATTCGTAGAGGTCCCTAGGCTATTACGGTTAATCCTTTCTGTGATTATCCTTATATGTTAGTGAACATAGAAACATTTCACATCCTCGTTTCTTGTGGTACCCATGGGATGATATGGATTGATAACCCTATGCTGTCAACCATGGCGATTATAGAATTTGATGCAAACATGAGAACATTGTTGATATATGGTTACTTTATAACCTACTAACTGTATACCATATTATAAATGTGAATATTTTCAAAATAAATCATATCAAAAACATCTCACATAAATTCTTTAATTTTTTTAGAACAAACGCTCATATGTCAAATAAAAATTGACCTCTTATCACTTTAATTGATAACAAAGCAATTTTTTAAATGAGCGCGTTACTTACATAGCATACTTTGATAATATATCTAATTATTACGAAACAGATCAACATGTGGGAGTGTGTTGTTCTTAATATTTAGCGTTATGTCTTTGGTATGTCTTGACACAACTGCTTTAAGGTGAAGTGGGCGCCAAAAGCAGATTTTTCACGCTTTATAGGTGCGACTGGCGGCTGTTTGGTCGGCCCGCGCGCTATTTAATTGCACAATATTAATTCAAATTTTCTTTTTAAAATTATATATACTCTTTTATTGAAAAATAAACCCATAATTCACTCACGTATTTACTGGTGAACACACTGCCACAAAAGCCTCAATTTAATTGAAATTGTTTTCATTACATTCGAATGAAACAGCTTTTTCACTTAGTGGACGTACCTAAAATTGTAGATTTTGAGGAAACTGCGATGTTTTTCTATCGAACCAAAATGTGTTAATCGTATTTTGGCCAACATAATTAACTTTCATAGTGATTTAATAAAAAATGTGTATTTGTAGTTTTTAATGACAAAAAATTACTTTTCTGCGCACCTATAAAGCGTGAAAAATCTGCTTTTCGCGCCCACATCACCTTAAGAGAATTTCATATTCATCTACAAAGATTCACTCGGGAAATATCTTAATCATTAACGTTTTCATTCAATTAGTATAATGAAATCACAAAGACATAATATCTTAACTTACAATAAAAATGTATTTAAAAAGACAATACCCAGCTGTGGTGTGCAAAAGCTACATAACGACAAAATTGAGTTAAAAAAACTGGCTCTCTGTTACCCATAAATGATAATTGACTGTCAGTTGCTTAGTAGATTTTTATATTGGTGTGGTTCATCAGTCCGTCAGCAACCCACTGCTTGACCTCTCGTAGAGTAAGAAGTACTAGGGTGTTTACATCCTGTAATACATTAGTTATCTGGAACTATAATGAATTATATGAAAGACAGGTATTTAAACAAAAAAAAACATTTTTCATAAAAATTAGTACAAAAACATATATATGAAACATAAATAAGAACATAATATGTATTATGTTAATATATATCTATATTAAATATTGTAATGTTTATTACCCTTACAGGTTATCAGCAAGATACTGGAGCGCAAAGACCGGCAACCAGTGAAGATCGACTTCAAAATTTTCCTTACGGAAAATACCGTTACTCGCTGGGAAGCTGTAAGTTTCTATTTCTTTTTTGTACTCAAGGGTGACAACGCATCTGCATTTTGATTCTTAATTGAGGATAAATGTAGATGACTAGGGGCCACAACATGCACTTATCATCAGGTGGACTGTGTGCTTGTTTGTCACCCTTATGCTTAAAAAAAAGTAAAAATATTTAATTTTATTTTAATTATAGCTTCAGAAAAATGTTTTAATATTTTTCATAAAAATACTATGAAAAATATTAAATGAATGCAATCATCCAAAGTGAACTCTCAATTAGGAAGTAAAATTCACTATAGAGCAAGAGAATCAACTACCTCATATAATACTGTGAGTGTATTAAGAGGCGACAGAGGGAACTAATATTAATAAGAGTTGAGCAGTAGCATCTTCCTTTTTTATAGAATAAGGGTGACAAATCAGCACACGGTCCACCTGAATGTAAGTGGATGCTGTGGCCCATAGACATCTATATTAAACCTCGATTAAGAATCAAAATGCAGATGCGTTATCATCCCCGAGGACTAAGATGGAATGCTTCGATTCCAGTAAAAGGGGTCCCCAGTTTTCTACACTCACTATACGAAACACAGCAGCGTTTAGCTTCTATTTTACGCTGGTATACCATAAGAGCGTGGTCCTTCTCCAGTCGAGTCGACCCAATCATTCTGCAACCATGATATAGCTGATAACAAATCAAAACAATAAAAAATGGTGGTTGTCCACACAAGTTGCCTGCCAAGCATGGAAACTATGACAACCCCTATCCATCAATTACAGGCAATCTATGTTTAGTTGTGAACTTGATGGACTGTAACGAATTGGTAGTTAACACCATAATTAAAACTACTGTATCAATACAATGTAAATAAGTTAAATTCTATTTTTATAATTTAAAAATATACAAATTACATATTCGGTAAATATAAAAAAACTGATAGTTTAAAAATAATTACTACCCGTGCGGTTAAAGAATAGGATTGAAAGTAGCGTCACCTTTATTCACCTCTCGCTCGCACACAGTCGCTATCTATGCTCATACGCGCCTGAATACACTGCAACCATATGCTGATGCCGATGTGCGTTTTTCGTACGTTCTATAACTTCAGCCCGACTTGTCATTATGATAACAAAATGATTGATGATAACAAAATGCCATAAACTATAACTCGGTCACATTATCTCTGCAACTCGCTCAATGACGCCACATTCACGGTACGGTGTGCTAAACAAGCATCTCTAGAAATATGATAGTTTTAAAATAATTTTCTTAAATGACTAAATTATTTATTATTTAGCGTCATATTCATAATTGAAGGATGATGATGATAATAAAAATGCAATTATTAATTACCAATTATATATAATCATATTAATATACCAATATAAACAACAAGATGCTAACCATACTGACGCGATCGGTGCGAGCGCGGCTTGGTGAAGGGGGACGCGAGTGGGGCATCGCATTCCAGCGAGGTGCAGAGATATTGTGACCGTGTTATACAAAAAAAAATCTGTCCATTTTTGCGATTTCTTTAGCACGTACACATATGGAGTAATACCAGGAGTCTAGTCTAAATTTAATACGAAAAAATTTTAAGATTTTATTAAAACAGAAATACAGATAAGATAATATAATTGATATTTAATTCTCTTTTCTTTAATTATTTTAAGTCAGCAATTACATCCCACTCAGGCGATGCCAAAGGGGCTAGTCGTTAATGTTATTTTAAAATTAATGTACCTACTTGCGTATACAATTCTTTTCAAATGTTTACCCATCAAAGAAAATTTCCAATTAACCGATTAATATAACGTTAATGTACCGTTATTAGCGGATTTTCGCTATCGGTACTGTGCATGTTGACGGTACAGGCTCGATGAGCCACCATTTCTAATCCAGTTCTTTATCCGTACAGACTATATATAGTGTTTTGTAATAGTCTACTGAATTATTAACATTATTTGACAATAAATATGCACAAATCACTGACTCTTAACAATTTTCACATATTAAGCAACATTGGGCTACTTTTTATATTACAAATATTTTTTTTTATTATAGCATACTAAAAAAAAATATTTGTTTTCGTATATTATTGCAAAGATTTTGATCTGATTGGATGCTGCGAGATGCTGATGCAGTTACTGCGAGATTTACATGAAAATAAGCTTTAATTATTGTTCTGTAACAAAAATAGGATTTTTCGACAACAACTTTAACATTAAATGCACACTTTATATTCAATACCCCTTATTTTATATGACCTGTTATCGGACAGAACAGTGTTCAGAGCAATTACTCGTGCGTTATGTGTACTGATAAAACGACTTATGTTGTATCATATAAGCATATTTATCGAGTACACTGACTAATTTCGCATATGACCTGATTCTAAATGATCATTCTCTACCAATATAGTGCTGGTTTATAATGATTAATCTTCGGATTTGTGACCACAGTACCAGATGTCTGGCATCTTTGATGCTTCTCTAAATTTTCGTTTAAGTATTTTAACATAAGGCGGATAAAAAAATGGTAAACTGCCAGCATCGGAAGCCATGAGGTCTTTCCGACGTTTCTCCTAGGTCTAATTCTGTTAAATAAATTGATTATATAATTATATAATACCAGCGTAAAATAGTAGCTTAATGCTGCTGTGTTTCGTATGGTGAGTGTAGAGAACCGGAGACGCTTTTTACTGGAAGCGAGGCATTCCATCTTAGTCCTCACGGGTGATAACGCATCTGCATTTTGATTCGTAATCGAGGATAGATGTAGATGCCTATGGGCCACTGCAACCACTTACCATTAGGTGGACTGTGTGCTCATTTGTCACCCTATCCTATAAAAAAATATGCCCATTCAATTTTATAGTAATTACTATAATCATAAACATCCTTCTATTAGATCACAGTCCTTCTCTTGTTAATGAGATATTTTATCCTCGTGTGATATATACTACTAAACTTCTCGTCTCTACACGCCTTTTGATTATGTTTCCTAAAGTGGTAGTAAGTAGTTTTATAAAATAGCCTTGGCTGCATTACTTCTTGCTGTCAGACACATTAGTTGTCATCAAACAAAGATGATCTTTTATAGAAATTTTATGTAATTAATATCTTTGGTTTTACATCCTTTTGGAAGGCTGACTACTGTGACGTAAGATTTCGTAAAAAAATTACATTTAAATGGCCTTTTGTTTGTATTTAGTGTAACCAACTATCGAAAGGACCAATCCGGGAGATTTTTGTGTTATCGAGTGCGGGAGGGGGGGGGGATTCAACCATTTATAAATTTATATTTACTTTGCTTTCGTGCAACATCTAATATTTGTTGATTTTGCAAAGCGAGTGCGAGCCGCGGATGCATATAATTTAAAAAAACCGGAGAAATTATTGCACCCCGAGAGGTCGGGAGATTAAACATTTTACCGTAGTCTCCCGGGCAATCCGAAGGAGTGGGAATCCTATTTGTATTGCAGATGAGCAATGACCATTTGGTTTTCTCATGATTCTTATTAATTTGGAATAAAAATTAATATAAAGTAAATAAAAAAAGTAAAGTTACTGCCTATATACGTCCCACTGCTGGGCTCAGGCCTCCCCTCATTTCTGAGAGGGTTTAGGGCAAGGAAGTGTCCGCCGCGCTGCCCAAATGCGTGTTGACGAACTTCACATGTCTTCGAAGTATTTTTTCTTATTCCTCAGACATGCAGGTTTCCTCACGATGTTTTCCTTCACCGACGAGCATGTGGTAAATCAGCACTTAAAATTGCAATTAACAATTTCATTGGTGCCGGCGGGGATCGAACCCGGGTTACTCGCGTTCTGTTATATTTACAGCGAGCGTTAACCACTGAGCTACCACGGCTCAATATATATTATTTTCTTGGCTTAATATAAATTCTTATAATACAACTTTATACCAAAATTATTTTTAGGTGGTGCATGGCAGTACCATCTATCTGCGCATGCCTGGAGTGCTGCAATCTGGGAGCAAGGAGAGCTTCATGCTCCTTCTGGATTTTGCTGAAGAGAGACTTGGTTGTAGCAAGTAAGTATTCTACAAGCAAATTATTAAGAAACAAAGATCCTGACTGCAGTGTTGTAACAGAATAGAATATTTTTATTCAATATAGTTTGTTACAGAATATTTATCAATAGTAATTTTTATTTACCTCTGGTTCGGAAAATACCTCTGTCCTGGAAAAAACCAGCAAGAAACCCAGCAAATCTTTTTTCAAATATTTTTTCTTATAACTGAAAATAAGATATATGTTCATCGGAATGTGCTTCACACAAGCGCCATTTTTTACCAGAATTTATGCCAAAGGCATATCTTACATACGGTCACTTCACACTAAAATCTGTCAAGCTGTTAATAATGTGATGAATAAACATAACCTAAACCTGCCAAAGCCAAATAAACATTATCCTTCTTCAGAGGCAGTTCAGTAAAAACTCCATTAAAAATCAGTGAGTAATGCTTGGTGTTCTCAACAACTTTTAATCAAAAGTCTCTATGGGAATGTTGATTTTGAATAATTATCGATCTATAGATAGTCCTAGCAGCGGTTCTTAACTTTTTAGTGATCGAAGACCATTTGACTGAATTTTTGTCTTTTAAAAAATATTGTAAGGTTGTATTTTAGGTTTGTTTTACAAATTAAACATGCAAAGTTGAAATTGCGGCATTATTGTATTATAAACCAAGTCCTTGTATTAAAAACCGAATCGGCACTATACCTGCACATCAACGATCATCTCCAAAAATGATCTCCTGTTTTATGTATGAGAGAATTTGATACTTTCGAGGCCATAATTTAGTTGCCTTCAAGGGTCACTTGTGAATGATGATATTGTATATGTGGTAGAGCCATGCTGCAATTATATTAGTAGTATAGCTGTAGCATGAATGGGTTGGCTCTACTGGGGAAGGACCACAATCTCACAGAATACCAGCGTAAAATAGCGTAGCTTGATGCTGCTGTGTTTCGTATGGTGAGTGTAGAGAACTGGAGACCCTTTTTACTGAAAAAGAGGCATTCCATGTTAGTCCTCACGGGTGACAACGCATCTGCATTTTGATTCGTAATCGAGGATAGATGTAGATGTCTATGGGTCACAGCAACCACTTACCATCAGGTGGACTGTGCTCGTTTGTCACCCTGTCCTATAAAAAAAAATCTCCAAAAATTATCTCCTTTTTATGTATGAGAGAATTGTTTGATACCTTCGAGGACCATTTCGGTTGCCTTCATTAGTCCACGGACCACCAGTTAAGAACCACTGTTCTAATGTATGTATATTGCCATAGTGTATTTGGTCGACTAAACAATATATTCGCGATAAATAGTGCAGTAACGCCGATAAAACGCAATACAATACCCCGACACACATGTGTTATCATGTTGAAGTTGCAACATCAAATGTTATTTTATTTTTCAGCTGCATTATCTGCGTTTTGAAGTCCCGACCGGATCGAGCCACAATCCTTCGCACTTTCATGTTCATGGGATTCCAGCTGCTGTCGCCCACTTCGCCACTAATGCCGCCGGAAATCAACAACCCCGATTACGTCTTCTTGCACTATAATATGCAATAAGTATCAACTTATCTCTGGCACTGCTTTCATTTAACCTTCTTTTAATTTATTTAACAAAATCTCATATTATTAATTATTTACACAACAAGATTATTGAAGGAAATTATATGCCCTACTAACAAACTACATTTAAAAGTGCTTAAGTAATAATATGCAGTATTATGCCAGAGGCTGATATCGGCATTTTGTTTGTGACCGGTACCAAATAAAAATTTAAATTACACCATGTAACAATGTGTCAATTTTTAAATTCGATTTCTTAATATTTATTTTGTATTCCTGTGAAAAGGTAATTCAAAGTTGTCACAAATGATATCGCCATATTATCGTCAATATTAAATTGAGCTTGCATAGTGGTTTCAGAAAAGCGTCAACAAGTTTTTAGTATTTAGATATTTAGTATGTATTGTTCTATTGTGTAGTGTCATTCATTGCTTTTGATTTCTTTAAAAGTGTTACAAGGAAAAATAGGCTTATGAAAGTACTTTTACATCACCACCTTCGTAGTATGCTTGAATAATCTGTTTAGAATTACATCAACCTAACAACTTAAATTGTTAATGATCTTAGAGAAATCAAAAAGCGTTTTAGTTGATAGATATTTTTTTCTACAATTTCAGCTTTGAAGATTTAAGCGCTTTCAATTACGATCTTACTATTCAAAACTGACGTAGTAGAAACTTTATTTTTAATCTATAATTATATTTAACGAAGTTTATGTCGTCGTGTATTAATCATTATTCACCCACTCCGGGGTAGAGCGCTAAAAATACATTTAAAAAAAAAAAAAAACAAAAAAAATACAAAATGATAAAAATGAAATAAAAATAGTTTGTAAAATATTTCGGTCTCCACTTTTATTCACAGTTTGTATGTAAGAAGTACACACTATGCATAAAGTAGCCATCGAACAGTTTTAAGTATTCCTTTTGCAAATTATAACCATCCAAATTGGGATTATAACTGCAATCGCACATTGGTTACGTAATTCTTAATTTATACACCATTATTATCCAGTAGTGTGTACCACATTATTTTCCAATTCACTAAATACCATAAATTTCAATATATTTGTTTAATGTGCCTGTACACTAACGAATTAGTTCTATTTAGAATTATGTCGTTATTGAATAAGCTTCTTTAACTTTACTCTTAGAATTTAAACTTATTGTCTAAGCGGTTTCATGTTTTAAATTTCTTATATTTTAATATTTCTGTAATATACTGACTTTCACATATATGCTATCGTTAAAATCCAACTTTAATATGACATTATAATATCTGTGTTACGACGTCGGTGGCATAAATGTGGATGGTCATATTTTAGAATAATTTGTGTAAGCAAACATTAGTCTGAGCAATGTTGTTCACGAACAGCGTTGCTCAAATTAGCAATTAGGATTTATTTAGCAGCAATCCCAAATTCTTTTGTTTCAGTATTTGTTTGTGGGGGTATTATAAACATTGTTTTTATCAGACGACTTTAGAGGGGTTGCTGCATGTAGCATAATTGTAAGTTTATTTTAATGGAAATCCAATTAAAAATTACCTTAACCATTGCTAGTTTTATTTCAATAGCATTTAATTATAGTTCATATCTCTTTCTAAGTATAGTTTCCTATTGTTACGAGCTTGAGGTTCGTGACAATAAAAACCGCCGATTGAATTACCGAAATCAACACTTTAATTCACTTTACACTAATTAAAATTTAAAACACTAATAATTAACCACACTGATTCACTTTATTTCGCTCCGAAGCTTCTCTTGTATCGCCAAATTCAATACTTCCCCGATCGCACCTTGCAGCGCCTATAAATACACATTAGCACCGAAACATCCAGAACATTCAAGTAAATACGCGTAAGGGGTCGAAAGTTCGAGTGTCGGCTTCTAGAAGCTTAGTTCTTCGTTTCGACACTAGATGGCGCTGTCGGTTGAAAGATTAGTGATGTCATTTTCTGGAAAGTTCCCCCCGCTCTCGTCCCTGACACTACATGACGTTAACTTAGGCGCGCAACACTATATTATGCTGAAGTTAAGTAGGAGGTAGCTTCAGAGGTTTCAATGTTACATATTATATTCCGAGACTAGGATAAAATTCACCAAAGTTAATAATACGTATTCTAATAAAGTGGCATACAAAACTTGTATTAATATCACCAACCGGAGTACTTTAAATTCCTTTGATATTTATTCTTACAAATTAGATATTTAAAGTGTGTAGCGTGTCAAGATGATTTTAAAACAGCGAGAAAATTTCGTTTCTGTGACAGTGTGTGTGTGGGGGGCGGGTTAAATAAAAACCTTTTTTAACTCTAATATATTGACAAAGTCTCTGCTTGAGGCAACTATGTAGCTAACAATGGTCTCTTTGAGTAAACAGTATGGCACACCCCCAATGATTGGCACAACAATTCTGTGCTATAAGTACTTTTAATCTTTCATACTTGCAACACTTATTGGAGTGTCAAACGTCAACCGTCTTTCTTTGGCAGTGATCATGAAGGTTAGAGAACAGGAGAACTATGGAGTGTAGAAGTAAGGAGTACAAACTGTGTTTTAAAAAGTGTCCATAAAAACCTTTAAATAAGGGTGGCGCCACTATAGCTACGGGGTAAATTTTAAAGAACGTACCGAAAAATATTAGGGATAGACGACTTTTTCGAGGTTATACTTACTAAATAAAATTATTTTAGAGCTACTGATCGGTTTAGCAGCACACTTAAACCGGCGACAACTGCTAAGTTCATTTCATCCCAGTAGCTACTCCAGCGCTGTTGTGGAGAGTTTTTGAGCTGTTATTTACTGTTTACAGATTACCACTTTTTCAACTATTCTACTATGGGAGTTGGTCCTCCTTACTTCTACACTCCATAAGGAAAACGATCACCGTAGAAAATATTGTCCAGAAATGTGGACACCATAAGTGAGGCGCTGCGATCGCTCGAGGTTCGGTGAATAAAAGTCATTTTGAGTCTATTTTTCCGATCAGATGCTCAACCACTTGCACATCCACGCACAATAAAATATATCTCCATTTTTTAATGTTTTTTGTCAAAAATTACAAAATTACGGAGCATGATAATTCTCTCATTAAAAATGAAATGAAAATTTGTACATTATTCAACTAACTTCATCTACTTGTACTCATAAACAGCTAACTTCGGAGTTACTACTCACCGACGTCAGCGCCGCTATACATTCTACAATTTTCAAGGACAGGCGGGCTATGCTTTAGTACGTAGTGATTGTTCTCCTGTTCTCTAACCTTCATGGGCAGTGATTTTAAAAATGTGTTTGGATGAGACTGACAAAATTTTATAAAAAGTCACAGAGCTAGCGCGCTATTAAATACGTTATGTTATAGCGCGCTATTTATAAGAAAGCGTATAGGAGTCCGGCAAGCGCGTTATGTTTTGCAGCACGCTATATCTCGCACGTTACAATACATGTTCATTGGATAGACCGCGTGCTAGATAAGAACATTATTTCGTAATAAGTCGCATTTTAGACTTAAATAAAGCAGTAAAGAAAAACCAATAAACGCTTTTTCATACTATTCAAAAAATCCTAAAAATATTTTTTAAGGCATGCACTTTTTTAAAACGAAGTAAAATTTATTATTTTTATTATAATTGATGCAAACGTTATTTTAACCTTAATATAAATTATAAATAAAAGAAGGGTTTATTTAAAAGTTTATTGATTGTACTTATAAAAATCAACATTTAGTATTTAAATACACTATTATATATTTTATTTAAATTAAAAAAAACATTAGTTAGGCTTCTTTTATAGCGGACAACTGTGTCCTTCGATCACTTATAAATATACAATATACACTAACTAAACAACGTCTAACACGAAATTAGCTCGCGCGTGATGAATAGCGTGCTGCTAGATCAAATTTGCATCACACGTCCTCTCGCAACAGCGCTGCTGCTACTAACTAGTTGCCGCTAGAAATCGATACTTAAGGGGAAATATAATCTCAAATGGCTTAGCAAGATCCTTCGTTATGCCGAAAATATTACAGCATTAATTTTGAAATAAATATATGGTAAAGTTGAGCATTAATGTTAAGGATTATGTTAGACGAAAACACGATTTCGAAAAATTTTCTCGATAGAAAAAAAATCCAAAGTTACCTCCAAAATAAAATATAAACCGCTGTTATTCATAAAATACTTTAAATAAGATCATGAAACTTTGCATACTAACTGAACTAACTATAAAGCAGTGCTTATGTTATTTACTTTTTTTAAAATACTATTATTTTCACTGTAAAAAGAAATTACCTAAACTATCGGCACGTAAGCTTGATTCCTGTCGCCCCATTAGTATCGCTCCGGCTTTTGAAGGGAGAAGTTGTGTCGCTTACGATCAGAATACACATTACGCAACTGGACGACGTAAAATTAAAATGGGAAATAACCGTTATAAAAATAAGTAGCGACTGGATTGGCGTTAAGAAACAGGCATAAATATGATAAACCTAATGAAATAAGTATCTAACGACCTATCTACTAACAGTATTAGTGATTACAAACATGTCGGTATATAGCATACGACGCGCGGGCAAGTGGCGACGAAATTAGAACTTGAGCTGACTTACTATATCCCCTTAATAGCGTCAAAGCGCCATGGCGACTACTTACATAGCACGCGCTATGTGTTATGGAGAGATAGCGTGCTATAATATGGCGCTATTTGCTATATTAACCACCATTATACTATACACGGAGTATATATAGCTACTATTGGCTACTATATACCCTTCTTTATACTAAATTTAGTTTCCTTTTATTTTTTTTTAGTTTTACTTATTGTAAGAACTCAGTTAATTATATATTATATCTTTCAATAAGTACTATAGATTATCATGAAAAAAAAAATAAAAACTCATTTCGGAAAGTTAAATAAAATTGAATAAAATTTCTTTTTTACATTTGTGGAAATGTTTTATGGTTTTCCTTAAAAAGTTGTTCTTTTTTCCACTGAGTATTTTATTTATATTTTTTACAAAATTGTATATGAAACGAGTATTAGTATATTATCTATCCTGTGGCGCTACAGCCCTTTGTGGGTCCTGGCCTCCTCCACAATATTCCTCCACTTGTCGCGATCCTTCGGCTCCCTACACCAGATAGTGGACTTACCCATTCTTCTCAAATCCTCTTCCACATTTTCTACCCAACGTTTTTTTGGCCTGCCTTTTGGTCTCTTTTGCTGGGGAGTCCACCTGGTCATGATTTTCACGGCCCTAGATTCCGGCATTCCTTCCAGATGGCCCACCCATCTCAGCCGCTGTGACTTACAGAACCTGACGATGGTCTCACGTCCTATAAGAGCATCAAGCTCGTGATTCATGCGCTGGCGATACGTGCCATCAGATTCTCGGACTGGTCCAAATATGTTTTTGAGCACTTTCCTTTCAAATACCGCCAGTCTCGCTTCGTCCCTCTGTGTAAGTGTCCAGGTTTCGCATGCGTAAGTCACAACAGGTCTTATGATCGTCCGGTAGATGGTGAGTTTGGATTTTCTGCTCAGTATTTTGGAGTTAAGTAGCTTTTTACATGAATAAAAGCATTTATTACCCGCGACTATTCTTGTTCTGATCTCAGTTTCAACGCTGTTTTGGGAAGTTAATGTAGACCCTAAGTATTTAAAAGTTTCAACACCTTCGAGAATGTTGCTCATCATAGAGATGATTTGTAGCGGCTCGTGCTTCTGAGTCCTAGCCAGATATTTTGTTTTTTCGGTGTTGATCTTGAGGCCGAAACAGCTTCTTTACTGAGGTTGAGGCAGTGATCCACCATTCTGTTTTTAGATCTACTTGATATTACAATGTCGTCTGCATAGACAGCGATCTGCGATGTATTATAGTCTATAATTCCCGTTAAATTAACTTTCCGAGTGATTGATTCTAGCACCAAATCTATACATATAATAAATCTGTAGAAAAGTCGTGTCCGTAATTCTAATATTTCCTGGAAAAACAAGTCCATGGGACTAAATAAAGGATACTGAAGCGAAATTACTAGTTTTTAGAATTTTTGTCTGTTTGTCTGTCTTTCTGTCTGTCTGTCTGTCTGTCTGTCTGTGTATTAAAGATTCACGCAAAAACTACTGGACAAATCTCAATGAAATTTTGTATGCAGGCAGTTAGCGACCCGGGGCTACTTATTGGCTTCTTTTTATCCGATTACGGGACTCAAAAAAGGAGTGTTAAATATTTTCCTTTCTTTAGTAGTTAATTTTCTATTATGCATGATTCTGTTATTTAAAGTTTAAAATTTGTTTTAACTGTTATGTAATAATTTGAAACTACGCCAACGATCTACATTGTACGTTTATCAAACGCCATCTGTCATAAAAAGTAAAAAGTAGTATATTTAGTCTTCAGTTATCAGTTACTTACTAATAAATTAAATAACATAAACAACTTACATTTATATTTTTAAATAATTATATTTGTTCGCGCCACTCGCGCGCGACGATTGACTCCCTGATTCGCTTTCTCTCTCTCACTCACTGATTCGGCGCGAGCGCAGTATCGCGTCAGTATCGCGTCAGTCGCAAACCCGGAAGAGAGTCACGGAGAGGTGTAAGAAAGCGCGTCCGCGACCTTCAGCTCATCACCTCGCATTAATTATGTATATATTGCCGGCCGGTATCTAATATATCTAAGTGATAATCATTACGAACAATTAAACATCAAAGTGAAAGTGACAGTGTATGATATAAGACTTTAGTTGCACGTGTATACATTTAACGGCATAACCAGCTCAGGAGCGTGCCAGCCACCCAGCACCATTCATTTATCATCCGCCCATCTGCATTCAAAGTAAGTGCACACCCTTACATTTCCTCTCCAATTTCGTTCAACCCGCGCTTCAGCTCACCGTCGATGTTGAGGCCCTCCATACATTTTCGGGTCCTTCGAACATTTTTTGGTCCTTCAAGCATCTGAACCAGCGACCCCTGCTCATTTTACGGTCCTTCGATTATAAGAAATAAGCCCCTATGGATAAACAGTGTCCTAAGACCGGGAAATAAACCCAACCACACCCATAAAATTACCCACATTTCACTCAACAAAATTTTAAAATCTTTTAAATAGATAAAAATCTCTTAAGTATGTAATCATATAATCTCAGCCCATATATTAAAATTCATTAATACATATTTAGCATTAAAATTTATTAAAAAATAATTCACATCTCCATACATTGTTTCTCTTTAAGTAGGCACTAAGCTAACGCTTTCGAATATAATATTAAACCGAGTCACAAGTATGTACAATTGTTACAAAATAACGTCTCGTATTTCAACAAAAGTGTTTGATTGCATCATTTTAAACATATGATATAATTAAAAGTTCATGAAAAAGTGTTAACAATCGGCTCAACACTGCCCTCTATTGTACGATCAGCTGAGTCGTAGGTAGGTCAAGGACTCGCCGTCCCGTCTCGATCATTTGTAGAAAAGAAGCAAGCGTTAAAATATTTTGTTGTTTAATTTAATAGGTAAAAAGTAAATAGTATTAATATTATTAATTATATGTACTTACTCGTGTTATTTCTTTCTCAATAGGCATTATTATTAATTTCGTATATAAGTTTTTTATTATTATTTTCGTTCTGGTGACTAATACACGGCGATTGAATTGTAATATGTTCGTTGCAAAAATTATATTGCCTGTTTATTCTACTATTAGTGTTAGTTAGTGTTAACTTTTAAAATACTTTTACATCATTTAGGTTGTAGGTATATTCTGTTCACTTTACATTCTCTGCTCCGCGCTTATCTTAAGTTCTGCTCAGTAACATATTATAACATTTACAACACATACTCGCATTTATTTATTTTTAACCGACTTCCAAAAAAGGAGGAGGTTCACAATTCGTTGTATTTTTTTTTTCTCTCATTCTTCTTTTATAATAATTTAAATACAATGCCGTCCAAGTCTAAAGCGGCCATTTTTCGTGAGGCGATAAAGGCAATTAACCAGCTGAAGGAAATTGCCTTGGCGGTAATAGCTAAGGATACGAAAAAGTATACTATAACGGACTTTACTGCTAGGTATGCCAAGCTAGAGGAACACAAGCACAAATTGGAGAACGTCTTCTACGAGATCCTGGATGATGAGGACCTCACCGATGAGGTCGAGGCCACCTATACAAAGAATTATGAGAAGGCGATTTCAGATTACAATGACATCTTAGTTGCGTTTGAAAAATTAAGTGTGGCTTCAGCTCTTCCGGAGACTGCTCACCCGTCCACGTCAGCCACACCTGCTCACGTTCTGCCCAAAATTGCTCTGCCGAAGTTCAGCTCTAAAATTGAAGACTGGCCTTCCTTCATAGCCATCTTTAGAAGTCTTACCGATGACATGACCACCATTTCGGATTCTGTGAAGCTTCATTACCTGCTCTCGTGCCTATCAGGCGAGGCACGCAGTATGGTATTTCATCTTCAGCTCACCAACGAGAATTTCGCCGTGGCCATGGATATTCTGACCAGACGATATGAAAACCGTCGCGTCCTGATCGACCGTTTTGTGGACATTATACTAGAGCTACCACACATCCATACGCGCTCTGATATCCGCACACTCTTCTTGACTCCGCTCATTTCTGCGCAATGCGCCCTCAACAATCTCGATCTGCCCATGAAGGATAGTGACTACGTTTAAGGGTGAGCTTCGCACCCTCTTTGAGCGTAAATATGGATCACGTCAGACTCTGCCAACTCTCAAGAATTTAATCACCTTCTTGGAAGAACACGCGCGTTGTGTGGAGACCGAGTGGTCCAGCCCACACTCTTCACAAGCCAGTCGGCACTCCCCACAGACCAACCAATACCGCAGGCGGTCCTCCTCTTCTTCTCCACAGGTTTCGCCTCGTCAACCCGCTCATCATCAATTTCGGCCCATTCACCCGACTACAAGTCGGCACGACTATAAAACCCCGCAGCCGGCTCCGCTCAGGCCGGTATACTCGGCTCAACCATCAGCTCCTGCCGCTCCCATTGCGGATAATATGCCCTGCCCATTCTGCAGACATAGAGGGCACAAGCTCATCGCCTGCCCGAGGTACAATGACCAACCGATCCAGGGCCGATGGGACTTCATCAACGCTCGCAACCGATGTCGACGCTGTTTAGGCCCTCATTATGAGAATGAGTGCAAGTCCACGAAGGCTTGCAAAGAGTGTGGAAATAGAAAACACCACACATCATTGCATCGGCCCGATGTTCCTTCTCCAACTCACTCGAATGCTCATCTTCTACCCTCGCATTTGAGAGAGCAACCCAGACAGCGCTCAGCTCAAGAGCCCCAACATTTTTCAGCACACGCCGCACATGTCAACCCCAGGCCACACAACAATGAACCAAGTCATTCGCGCTCTCCTAGTAGGTCTCGTGTAGGTGGTCAACAATGACTATCTACAATAAACGAACACTACGAACCAGAAACTAATCAGCACACTCACTCAAACTCAGCCCACACACAGACATCACAAGCTTACTCTGCGATATCAGCTCCAACTATGAATAGTTATTTTTGCAATTCCGCTCAACGTGAAGAGCACGTTACCAATTTACCAATTTTATTGCCCACCGTCTCCCTAAAAATAGCAGACGTACATGGCCAGTTTCACACAGCTCGAGCATTGTTAGATTGTGGTAGCATGATAACACTTATAACTCAGCGCATGGCTCGAATTTTGAATTTACCGCTAAATCAAACATCTCTAAAAATCGCAGGAGTGGGCAACCACCACACACAGGACTCAAAGGCATCAATCTCAGTAGTGTGTAGACCAACACACCATGACACACCTACGATTACGGCTACAGCGCACATTTTAAAAAATGTTACAGGTTATTTGCCATTACAAAAAGTTCCGCGCATAGCAGATGCAGAGCCTCCGATTCCCTTGGCAGATCAAGATTACCATATACCAGCTCCGATCGATCTCTTATTGGGTTCCGACGTTCTCGGGCAAGTACTGGACGGGACTAAGGTTTCTTTGGGCCGGGGGAAGCCTATAGCCTTCGGCACGATTTTCGATTATGCATTGATAGGACCTATTGAGGATTTATATGCAAAGTCTGGGAACCAGCCCATTTCAGCTCACGTTATCAGCTCACACCCAGAATCCGACGTAACTACACGCGAAATTTGCAAGCGCCTTGAGAGGTTCTGGGAGTCAGAAGAACCCCAACCTCATATAGCGACCAGTCCTTTGGAGGAGCAATGCGAAGAAATTTACCGCACCACAACAACTCGAGAAACATCAGGCAAATATATGGTAACATTGCCTTTTCTACCAAATGCACCGACATTAGGTAACACTCATGCTATTGCGTTACGTAGATTTCTCAATCTCGAAAAGAAGCTTCAAGCAAATCCGCCCCTCCGCTCTCAATATGTTGACTTTATGAATGCGTATCTCAACTTGGGACACATGTCACCTTGTCACCCAAGTACCTTTGCAGGTAGGCCGCACTTCTATATTCCGCATCATGGCATTTTTAAGACGGGATCAAATAAGCTACGCACTGTATTTGATGGTAGCAGTAAAAGCTCAAATGGCGTAAGTTTAAATGAATGCTTGCACACAGGTCCAGCTCTCCAACAGGATATTGTCGATATTATTATGTCATTTAGAACACACCCTGTAGTCTTCAGTACTGACATCAGAAAGATGTTCAGAAACATACTCATTCATCCAGACCAAAGACAGTATCAGCTTATTCTCTGGCGGTCGTCACCTGACCAGCCTCTGCTCACATATGCGCTAAATACAGTCACGTATGGTTTACGGTCCAGCCCGTACCATGCCATCCGCACACTGCTACAATTAGCTGATGACGAAGGTAATCTTTATCCACAAGCTGCTCAGATCCTACGCAATTATATTTTCGTTGACGATATACTCTGTGGCCATGACTCTGTGGAGTCTGCTCAGGTACTACAAACAGAGTTAATTAATTTGCTTGGCATGGGTGGCTTTCAGCTCAGTAAATGGACTTCAAATTGTCCCCAGCTCCTGGAACGGTTTCCAGACGACCAATGTGACATGCCTAAGGACTTTGACATCAGCCCAGAATCGAACACCATTAAAGTGCTTGGGATACAATGGATTCCTCAATCGGATGAGTTCACCTACCGCATCTCTCTCCCTCCAATAACCCAAATCACAAAGCGCTCTATTCTCAGCACAGTAGCATCACTCTATGACCCCAACGGTTGGGTCACACCGGTCATTTTCCGCGCAAAGCTCCTTTTACAGAAGTTATGGATTCTGAAACTGGGATGGGACGAACCCCCTGGCAGTGAAGTTTACACAGAGTGGCAGCACATTTCTCAAGATCTTCCTCAACTCTCGAATCTCCGCTTACCTCGTCACATTTGCAAATATAAGCCGACATCCACTTACTCACTCCACGGATTCGCGGACGCATCAGAAGCTGGATTTGCGTCTGTCATTTATTTTCATGAGCTCAATGCCAATGGACAGGTCAATGTACACCTGGTCATTGCTAAGTCAAAGGTCGCGCCTATTAAGAATCGCCTCTCAATTCCTAAGCTGGAACTATCAGCTGCAGCTCTTTTATCACAACTCATGACTCGTGTGTCCACCAAATTATCAGCTCATATTGCGATTGACCAGCATATCTGTTGGTCGGATAGCACAATAGTTATAGCTTGGCTTAACACGCCCCCTCATCGGCTCCAGACATTCGAGGCCAATCGAGTGTCAAAAATAATGTCTAGTCCGACTAGCACTATATGGAGACATGTTCCCACGAATCTCAACCCTGCAGACTGTGCAAGCAGGGACATGTCAGCACAATCTCTATCAGCTCACGATCTCTGGTGGTCTCCCAGTTGGCTCAAAGAGCCCCCTAACACCTGGCCCAAGATGCCAGTTGCTTTAGGCCATCATGCTTTACCAGGCCTTAAACCGAAAAAGGTGCCAGCGCATATAGCGATTCCGGATGTTGACCATGATCTGCTCACTCGTTTCAGCTCACTTGGCAAGCTCGTCGGGGTGACGGCTTGTATCAGGCGTTTCATTTTCAATTGCAAGCGCGGTCCAGGGGCACGAAGCGCTGGTCCGTTGACAGTTAGTGAACGTAGGGACGCTCTGTTATTTTGGGTCCGCTCCGTTCAACGAAATGAGTTCGCAGAGGACTTTCACCGTCTTCAAACAGATAAAATTTTTACCGCTCGACTGCAGCGTCTTTCGCCATTTATGAAGGACGGTCTCTTGAGAGTCGGTGGTCGTCTCTCTCACGCTTCGATTAGGTACGATGCTCAACATCCACTCATTCTGCCCAGCTCCAGCCCACTCGTAGACCTTATCATTGACCACTATCACAAAATATACTGCCATCCTGGCTCGGACACTCTACACGCCATTTTACGCCAGCAATTCTGGATACTATCCGCTCGCCGCGTGATCAGACGCAGGGTGTTCAAATGTATAAGATGTTTCCGATGTCACGCTCAACCCGAAGCCCCGTTAATGGGTGACCTTCCCGCGGACAGGGTTAACCCTCAACCTGTATTTAGCCAAGTCACGACTGACTTTGCCGGCCCGTTTCTCATTAAATCTAGCACATTACGGAACGCTAAGCTCTTAAAAGCGTACTTTTGTATATTCGTGTGTCTCTCAACGAAGGCGGTTCATTTAGAGGCCGTCTCTGCTCTTAACACAGAAGCCTTTCTCGCAGCGTTACAACGATTTATCTCACGGCGCGGTACGCCGGTACTAATTAGATCAGATTGCGGCACCAATTATGTAGGCTCCAGAAATCACCTCATAGAAGTTCAAAATTTTCTCACTGCTAATAATGATGCAATCACACACAAACTAGCCAACCAGCACGTAACCTGGTTGTTGAACCCCCCAAAGGGGCCCTGGTTTGGCGCGTTACATGAAATTAACATTAAATCTACGAAACAATTACTTTATCGGGTAATTGGTGAACAACACCTTACATTTGAGGAATTTTCCACACTTCTGACACGAATTGAGGCTGTACTTAACTCCAGACCTCTCTGCCCACTCTCATCCGACCCGTCGGACCTTCAGCCCTTAACCGCTGGCCATTTTATTATAGGCCGTCCGCTCACAGCTCTGCCCGAGCCGTCCTTTGATGACAGGCCATTATCTGCTCTTAAACGTTTTCAACTCATAAAAGCTCTTTCTCAACGCTTTTGGACACTGTGGACCAGATCCTACCTCCATACACTACAGACCCGCTCCAAATGGCTTTCGCTTTCCTCACCTCCTCAAGTTGGCGAACTTGTACTCATCAAAGAAGATAACCTGCCCCCGCTCCAATGGAAACTGGGAAGAATTACCCGTACAATACCTGGGAAGGATGGAGTGATCCGAGTTGTGGATCTGGACACGGCCTACGGACATCTGCGCAGACCTGTGCTCAAGATAGCCAGGCTGCCGTTGGATTCAGCCCAGGAAGAGGTGCTCTCTCGGGCCCCCCAGGATGTTCGCGCCACTCGCGCGCGACGATTGACTCCCTGATTCGCTTTCTCTCTCTCACTCACTGATTCGGCGTGAGCGCAGTATCGCGTCAGTATCGCGTCAGTCGCAAACCCGGAAGAGAGTCACGGAGAGGTGTAAGAAAGCGCGTCCGCGACCTTCAGCTCATCACCTCGCATTAATTATGTATATATTGCCGGCCGGTATCTAATATATCTAAGTGATAATCATTACGAACAATTAAACATCAAAGTGAAAGTGACAGTGTATGATATAAGACTTTAGTTGCACGTGTATACATTTAACGGCATAACCAGCTCAGGAGCGTGCCAGCCACCCAGCACCATTCATTTATCATCCGCCCATCTGCATTCAAAGTAAGTGCACACCCTTACATTTCCTCTCCAATTTCGTTCAACCCGCGCTTCAGCTCACCGTCGATGTTGAGGCCCTCCATACATTTTCGGGTCCTTCGAACAATATTTATTAAATAATTAGAAACTTCTAAGATTTATATTAAGTTTTTCGTTCTTTCATTTTAATAGTAATAATTTAAATAGTGAGATAAAAGTGAAATCTATGAAAATTCAGATGGTTTTAGTTTAATTACTAATATATAATAATGAACTGATTAATATTGGTTTGCCTGCGATTATTCGTAGAATTGATTTTATCATGACTATTCTATCAATACATGAAGTTGTGGCATTTCGTGTAATTTAACTATTGACCATATCATCATAAGGCTTGACTTGATAGCCATAGTTATATTCAACAACATTATTAATTTGGGGTCTGGTGTCAGCCCTAGGTTCATTCATTTTTGACGTGCTAGTTTTCGACATTTTAATAATAAACATATACGAAATAATAAAGTATACGAAATAATAAAGTTATATGCGAAGTCTTAAATTTAACTAGCGAGCGACGAACAAATTTATTAACGCGCAGTAAACACTAATCTGTCGCGAAAATATCAGGTAGATTTATTAAACTGATCTAATTTTGTTCGTGAGCGAGTGGGTATGCAGAAATTGTACTATGTATTGCGGTATGTGGCGAATGATAAGAAATTATATATTGGCGATGAATATACGGCTTTAAATTAATGTAATAAATATATAATATATGTATATATGCGAGAAATTAAGTAAAATATAATATTTAAATGTGTCTAAGTATATTCAGCATTAATTAATATACTCGTATGAATGCGTGGAAGAAACAAAACCGAATTTATGAGTAAAATCACGTCGAGAAATGTGATAGGTTACCTCAATGGTATATAAATATTATGTCATATATGGGTTGCATATGACTATATATTATGCCTATTGTTCATGGAAAAATTCCAACGAAGTTGGCAAAAGGAATGGTTATAGAACTGAAATATTTTAATATGGCCGAATGGACCAGAGAATATGGTTCTAATCAGGGCGAAGTGACCAAAAAAAATATGGTGACGCGTTAAAGTGGGTTAAAGTGGACTGTAATAGGTAATTGGAATTAGATTTCGTTGAAATTTGAAATTGAAATAAAACATCGCTCATCAATAACCATGTTTATGAACGATATATTGAGGTTTGAAAGAATTGATGTATCGTTAATTGATAGAATCAGGCATTTCTTTGCGGAAATCCATTATAATAAAAATATAAATTAGTGCCTCCGGAATTAGTGCATGCAATTGAGGGAGGGCGGGAGGTGCTCTTCGATCCAGGTAAGACACATCATTGTATTTAGTTAGCGGAAGGTTGCGAAGTAATTTATATTTTTATTACGATGTATCGTTTCCATCCCTAGTCGCACATCGAATAAGTGCCCTAACTCCCTTAGTGTTGTTACACTGCACGGTGGCAAGGGCAAGGGTCCACTTTGACGCCCTAATTAGGGATCCTTACTCCCTTTCTCTTATTACACTACCCTGAATTAGGACGTAGGGACCTTGATTCAGAGTTGTGTAATAGGCGTATAAGGAAGGCATCCAAACCGATTTGGATGCCCAATCTTTCACTACCTCTCAATGACATACCACGGTAATCAATATTTTTTTAATATATTGTTTAGTTTAGTTAACGATGGGCCGTTTTACGCAACTCCACGTCCAAGCGCGTATTTTGCGTGTGGGCAGAAATAATGTTATTCGAGCCATGATATCTCCCCGAAGAAGCTCAGCAGTCCCTTGATGTTGCAAGCAACTTCGGGGAGCGATCCCGGCGTGCCGAGATGTTTAGCCCTGTATGAAGCGACTTCTGGACATGTCAGCAACACGTGAGCCGCCGTTTCTTCCTCTCCCATGCATGCCCTGCAGCACAGGGGGCTGTCAGTAACACCTATGGTGAACAAATGTTTGTTAAAAGAGCCATGTCCTGTGATAGCACTTGTTACTATCCTGATCTGTGGCTTGTTCAGTCTCATTAGAACCTTGGTTAGACGACTGTTTATTTTCAGGCAGGGCCTCCCTAGCTTGTCTACAGTCTGCTAAATTTTTTCAAAGCTGAGCGTGTAAATTACTGAAGTATCTACGTACCAGTGAACGAACGTAGCCAAAGGGGATTGGTATTATAGGTTCCGGCTCTATAGTTGCCAGAGCCGATCCACTTCTGGCCAGTTCATCTGCTGCATCGTTGCCTCTAGGATCCACTGTGTCCCTTGATCCATTGCAGAGTCACATTGTTGTGCTTACATACCTCATTCAATCGTTGATGGCACTCGTATATCAGTCCCGAGTTCGCCACATTGCAACTCAGAGCTTGTAGTACCGCCATACTGTCGCTCAGTATTCTGATGGAGATGTCTTTCACCTTCCAAGCATCTATTGCTATGGCCGCTTGGAAAATACCCATGCATTCAGCCTGGAAGACTGTGTTATGGGTACCCAGCGATGTGCATATGTGTATATTAAGGTCTTCAAAGAAAGCCCCAGACTCCACGCCTTCATTTGTCTTAGAACCATCAGTGAACACTTTGAGCTCTTTTGGTCCCAATCCTTCCAGCTAGCCAGTTTCCTTCAATTGTATCACGTACTTCTTATCGAATACAAATTGTTTTGGGATCCTATCATACTTGGCTTGTAAGATAGGATTTTTTGAGTAAATTCTATCAATTATACCTGTATGGGGGACTCTACTCTTACTTAAAAGATTTATGGTCTTGAGTCTAATGGCAGCTAAAGTTGCTTCGTGTTGTATATGTAGATGAAGCAGTGTTAGCTCCAGTATAGCCTCTAAAGCTACTGTTGGTCTAGTTCTTATGCAGCCAGTGACAGCCATACAAGCCAATCTCTGGTAACGCTGAAGCTTTCGTATAGTGGTGGCTTCGTTAGTTTTGGTCTACCATACCAGAGAGCCGTATGTGATCATGGGCCGAATTACAGTTTTGTACCGTCACAGTATAATTTTTGGCGTCAAACCCCATCGTTAGGCAATCATGTTTCTGCATTGCCAGAAAGTTAAACTAGCTTTGTTGATTTTGTTTTCTATGTGTTTATTCCAGTTAAGTTTAATGTCCAAGGTAAGACGGATTGGGCCATTCATATTCATATGTATTTTACCTCGGAGGACAGCTGGAGTTTTGTGCTGAAAAGACATTACTAGAACCGCTTTGTGTGGATTAACGGTTAGGTCATATTCCCTGCACCATCTCTCCACAATACGGAGAGACGCTTGGGTCAGGTCGCACACAATGCTTGCTGTCTTTCCAGAGACCAGTATTGTCAGATCATCTGCATAACCGACTATGTAGAAATGATTAGCGTTTAATTTGCTGATGAGTTCATTAATGACCATATTCCACAGGAGAGGTGAAAGAACCCCACCCTGCGGGCATCCTTTCATGATCTGAGTTGTCTGAGATTAACCAGCATCTTTATTGTTCGTGTACTGAGCATGTTTACTATCCAGTCAACCAGTGTCGGTTCAACATTATGTCTACTTAGGGCACCTTTTATGCTGGAAAAGTTTGTTCTGTCAAAAGCACCTTCTATGTCTATAAAGGAGCCTAGACATATTACTTTGTTATGAATGGCCTCTTCAATCTTTGTTATTTTATGGTGAAGTGCCGATTCTGTCGATTTACCTAAGCTATAGGCGTGTTGTTAAGTGAGTATCAATTAGGATGTGTTGTGTTTCATCCGACGATGTTGAGTAGCTTCCGCTTCTCTTTAAATATATAGATCCCGGCGTGTTATGTTTAGCTAGGATTTTTCTTATCCGATTTGCTTGTTCACTTTCCGACTTTCTATGCTACCACAGAATTTGCACCACCCTGTTGAGCGTCGATACCTGATACGTTTTTTGTATTCAGACTTAGCTTTCTTATATAGTAGCCAGTCTTCATCCATTGAGGTATTCATTGCCCTATTTAGGGTTTTCTTACCTTCTTACATTTCGTGTCTAGTTCTTTTGCAAAAGCAGCCGTGGGGTACCACCACGGTTGCTTTTGCTCAGCGTGTTTTGGTAGGGTGATTACTGGACACGATTCATGGTAGCTATCGATCATGGCTTTAGTAACAGCTGCTACCTGTTCTTCTAGGAGGGATCTGATATGGTATTAGTTCCCCCAACACTCGTGAGCGAAGACGTCAGCCTATTGAGGTATTTTGTTTTATCCGTCTTGCGGGGATTACTCCATGGTGGTACAGCGGGGATATCGACTAGATCCATCTGTGGTCTGAGCATGAGGCCTCTTTCGACACATGCCATCCCGTTATTAGCTTATCTGCTTCTGTTGCAAGTGTGAGGTCCATTATTGTGCGACAGCGTTTATTTATGAAGGTTGGTTCAGAACCAGTGTTTAAATGGTTAGGTTAGTGCTAAATAAATATTCAACTAAAACCTTACCTCGTTCATTAAGTATTTCCAGTCCCCAAAGGGGATGATGCGCATTAGAGTCCGTCCCGATCACAACTTCTAGTCCGGCCCTTTCACAAAAATTCACCAGCCCCACGAGGTCGTGAAGGGGAGGGGCGTCTTCCTCAGGAATGTAAACCGAGGTGACGACTAAACTTCCCTCCTGTGTATTTTGTACTAATGCTACGGCATACATGTCTCTGGAACAGAAATCTGTTATTGGTTTTGCACAGATATCTTTAATAGGCTATACACGCTCTAGGCTTGTCGTGTTGAAAAAGAGAGAGAGTTGTAGAATAACTTCCCTTTTATGTTGTTTAGGCTTTTAATTTTACCAGCCCCAACCCATGGCTCTTGAATTAGGGCTATGGCCGTCCTTTGTGCCTCCAACCACTTGCGTAATTGAGCCGACGCAGTTTTACTGTGGTGGAGGTTGGCCTGCACCAGGCTAGTTCTGGACGAAGGGCACACCATCATTGATCGCGTCATCCCCGTCCCCGCCCAAAAATAAGTCTGCCAGCAGATACTGAGTCTCATCGTCAGCCACCGAGTCGGAATTGGACGGCAAAATGCAGTCCTCTTAGTCGCTCAGTGAGCTGCCGCTGCGCTCAGTTTCCACTAGGGGCTTCGGCTCGGTTGTGCAGCCCTTTTTTTCACTGCACTTGGCGTCCAGTGATTTCGATGTACCGGCAACCATGGCCACGGTGTCCATGACTTCCGTGTTCTTTTCTGCCTCTTTGCTAGGTGGAGAATCTTCCTCCGCGACCCTGGAATTTAACGTATACCGCCCCAAATACACATGCGAGACGGCGCCCGGCTTTCATCTGGGTCGGGATATGATCCTCCGGCACCGAAACAACGAATAACCACGTCCATCTGTTTGTCCGCTTTGAGTAGCAGCCAGCCCTTGATCCAGCCAGACCCAGCGGTTTTGGTACGCAAGCACACGACCAATGTTACGTGAGTCCTTCCAGGCACCTTGGGCATCAGGGATAAGGATCACATTTGATTCTTTGTGGTATCTCTGACTGTTTCTTAATAGTCAGCGAGGTGTTGGATTTGAGGTCGAGGGTATTAATATTCCCCTTCAACCAGTCGAGAGCCTTCTGGTCATCGCATCACAGCTTCAGGACACCCTCCTTGTAAACGGGTTTGCCTCTAAAAACCGAGTCCGACGCATCAGGGTCCTGGTTACTCCAGGCCTCGCTGATCATCTTCCTCTGTATAGCGAGGATGTCATAGGCTACCTCCTTTGTTATGTGACCTGAACGCGTACACCTTAAGGCCACGCCCAAATCTGCTTTAACAGCAGAAGCGTAGCTTGTTCTTGCAGCCTTTGGTAGCTGTTCGAGTCGCACTTTTTTGTGCTCTTCTCTCGGCGAGTTGAACTCCTCCAGCATCCTTTTAGCTGCTCTCTCCTTCTTTTCGGACGCTTGGCTGCTCTCTCCTTCTTTCCGGACGCTTGGATGCTCTCTGGTTCCTAGCGGATGTCTTGGAGCTGGTTCCGGCATCCGTGCCCACTGCTCGGGCTGGATTTTCATCCTTCCCAGTTTCAGCACGGCTACTGGTTCCAACCCCAATCACCGCAGTGGCGTAGCTTGCCCAGCTTCCTGAGTGTTGCTCTTGGAAGCAGCGAGTGCGGCTCTTTCTCTGCGGCCTTTTTCTCGCTTCTTATTCTTCTTTTTGACCTTCGCATCACTGCCTGCTGGGATAGACCTACCTGATGGTCCGTCAGGTCGGCAAGTCACCATTTTGGATGTCTTGCGCTTCCCCTTACGGCTCACCACTTGCCAGGTGGCATAGAAAAGGTCTTCGGTTTTTTGGGGCTCTGCAGGAGTTACTCTGCTAGGAGTGCTACTCACAGCCCCTTGCTCATTTTTCGCATCCAGCTCCTTGGATTTGGAACTGGTTTTGGAAACATCCAGCGTGGAAATATCCCCCTTGGTGGGGCCACCTACGCTGGGTGGTACAGTCGGTGCAACCGCCGGTTTAACGGCAGTTCATTCCGTTTATCAGTGTCTAAGGTAAACACCTCTGACACGTCTCCCTCTCTAATAATGGGCCTTGTGTTATCCATAGTCTTTTAAAGTGTGGCATAATTCGTCCACCCGGCTACCCACCCTCCATGGAGCCCGCACCTTTGCGAACGCCCTACTTTACTAAAAGAATTACAGGTGTTAGAATTACCGGCGGAATATTGGAACGCAGAGTTGGCTCACAGCGCGACATCGGGAGCTCGATCCAGCTGACACATAGGGCTGAAAAGTCCCATCCCCACTGCCCGAGTAGACTTTCACTTGCTCCGTCAGCATGGCCTTTACCACCACCTAGCCCTTTTCAGGGATTCTAGGCAGCACCCACACCCCTCGCCTGCGACCCTCTGACATAACGCTTGAAAATTTCCCTATCTGTGGCTAGCGAATAAGGCCATCGTTTAGCTTGAAATCCGGACCAAAGAGGGCGTATTGCCTCTCGACACTATATACCCCAGTGACTATAGGCTCAACCCTCCAGGACTCGTTCATCCCCATACGGCGCTCAACTGCGCAGGTCCTAGCGCAGGTAATATATTGTTACGTTTATACGACTACAGCGGGCGTGATAAAGTTGTACACGGGTGCTCTCTACGACGCGCTGCGGACGGCTGGCGGGACTCTTTGTTTTGGTCTGTTTGGTCGGCCCGGTTTCTTATAGGAAAAAGAGGTAGATAGGTTAACTATATCACATTCGATATTTACAAATGGCACGATGCGTCACCGCCGCACAAATCACACAAGCATAAAATGCATAAATAGTATTAGAACGTCACACAAAAGAGAGTAAATGTGGAAGAAGGACGGTGTACCTATAACCTCTGTTAAAGTTGCGCGCGAAAAAGAGATGGTTGTATTTTGCACTACGTCGTCCCGCCCAGAACCAATGTTGTATATGGGAGAAGGACGGATATAGTGCCTAATACTTCGAGCGAAAAAGAGATGGGACCTATGAGAGCTAGGAACGCCAAAGAAAAATAAACAGATATGTCATTTCGGCTAACGCCGATTTAAGCCTACAGTAGTTGCATTAGTTGCATAGTAAAAGAAAAACCTTTTTGTACTGTGGTATTTCAGATATGAAAATTTGAATTTTGTTATAACAACCAGTAGTATGCGTACATTCTATCCATCGTAAACTGCTTATAGTAGACAATGTACAATGTCAAACAAAATCCAGTTAATGCATATTTTTATATCATAATTTATGCAAAAAAGTTAAAATAAATTAAGAGTCGAGTTGATAATAAAAAAGTATGTAGTTTATAAATTTTATTTTATTTTATTTAACAAGTACATTCACAATACACATATTATGACAATCACGAAAACATGCACATTTCTATACTCTCTGATATGTATATCCATAATAAGTGTACAAAACATTCACAAATTGAGTCGTGCAATTTTGGGTTAATTTGGAGTACAAATATCATCCGATCAATACAATGCAAATTAGAACTATTCAAATAAATTATGTACTTAAATAAGAAAAATCTAAAGATAAAAAACAGGTTTAATTATTAAAAGGTAAAATGGTAGATATTATACTCTCTTCAGGAGTATGTATATTTTTAATTTAAGTATAAGATATATTATATTATAGAGCTGGCAGCTACCTCGGACAAAGAATTAGTCTAGCTATTCAAGGGAGAAACGCTGCCAGTATCTTCGGAACCTTGCCTAAAGGACCTTTTTTTTAATAATATATTTTAGTTACTTGGGGGGATGAGTCGCTCGCGTCCGTAGGCTTCGACCACCTAACCTTAGGCCCACCCTACACGTGTCCCCCGGGTGGTGCTAAACGAGCGACAAAGCCGATAAAATGGACTCGCCTCCTCGCCGTATGGTAGCGGCGTAAAATCTACCACCAACCCTTGTTCGCACCATGACTCAAGAAATAAAAGAAATGGCCTCGAGTTCCCGGCGCCCCTTAAATGGGGCAGGGGTGCGAAGAATCTCCGGGAGAAAAACCGGCGACGAGGTTCGCCACCCGTCACGTTCTGTCTCCCGGAGGGGCGAAAAGTGGATTGCGGAAACCCGTCTGGCTACGCTGAATGTATGTGGAGGAATGAATGATAAGATGGATGAAGTATGCGAAATGATGAATGACAGAGGAATAGATGTGTTATGTGTGAATGAGACGAAACGAAATGGAAAGGATGCCACTGCACATGGCACGTATACCGCGTATTGGTCTGGTGTGGGCGAGACCGAACGGGCATGCCAGGGAGTCGGTTTCATCCTTTCAGAAAGAATGGGACGATGTGTGAAAGAGTATGAATGTGTAAGCCCGAGACTGCTATGGATGCGAATGAAAGTGGGCTTAAAGAAGCTGTTCCTACTAGGGGTATACGCCCCAGACATGTCTAAGCCCACTTACATCCGAGAGCAGTTTTGGGACATGGTAAGGATGGTGTTAACAAAATGTAAGGAAAATGAAAATATTATTATGTTAGGAGACTTTAATGGAAGGGTTGGGGTGAAGAGGTCTGGTTATGAAAGGATATTGGGAACGTTTGGTGATGAAAGTATAAATGAGAATGGTGAAGACCTCCTCACCGTATGTGCGGAAAAGAATCTTTTTGTGACGAATACTTTTTTTCGTCATAAGAGGATTCACATGTATACATGGGAAAGAGGTGATGATAGAAGCATGATAGATTTCGTAATTGTGGATGAAAGAATGAGGAGCGCAGTCGTAGATACAAGGGTTTACCGGGGGTCCAACGTAGGGACGGATCATTACTTGGTCTTATGTCGAATTAATGGTCTTTTCAAGCGTTGGCGGCATCGGACATCTGTATCTACCACTGCGTTACAGCGTATAAGAATAGAGAAGTTACAAGATGAAGATGTGATAGAGAAGTATAAATGTAGACTGAGAGAAAATATTAGATGTTTGAATGAGTTGTGTATGAATGATTTAGACTTGAATACTGTGTGGGATAATATTAAGAAAGGTTTGGTGGATACCGCCACCGAAGTATGTGGTGTAAGTAAGAGAACAAATGAAAGGAAAAGTAATACGTTATGGTGGGATGATGAGGTACGGGTGGAAGTTGAATCAAAGAAGAAAGCATGGTTAGATTTACTAGCAACCAAAGCTGGTAATTCTTCTGGTATGAATGATGAGATTGAAAGAAAAAAGGCAGAATTTAGACGTCTAAATAAGAGAGTAAAAGAAGTTGTTGAAAGGAAAAAGAAAGAAAGAACGGATAAGAATGATAGAATGATATCTGATAATTTCCAGGCTAACATAAAAATGTTCTGGAAACTCGTAAGAACCGCCAGGGGAAATACAAAACAGCCTATAATAAATGCTATAAGAGACGAGAATGGATGTATTCTGAATGATGAAGTTTCGAATTTAAACAGATGGAAGGAATACTTTGAAAGCGTGTTTATGAGTGAAGAGTCGTATGAATTAAATGAACTAGAAATTCCGAAAGAAGTGGAAAGGGGTATGGAGATAAGTGTAGATGAAATAATGAAAGCAATGAAAAGCATGAAAGCAGGTAAGGCAGCTGGATATGATAGAGTATCACTCGAGATGCTAAGGTCTGGAGAGGAAGTGGTGGCACGCCTGCTGTACACCTTGTTTAATTTATGTTGGGAATTAAAACGGGTACCGGATGACTGGTGTAAAGCAGTTATAGTACCAATATATAAAGGAAAAGGGTCACAGCAGGACTGCAAAAACTACCGCGGTATCAGCTTGCTTAGTATTGTGGGTAAACTGTATGCTAAGGTGTTAATTGAAAGAGTTATGAAAGAAACTGATGGAAAAATTTGGGATGTGCAAGCGGGTTTTAGAAAGGGAATGGGGTGTACAGATCAAGTCTTTTCCATGCGCATGATTGCGGAGAAGTTTCTGGCCAAAAACCAGAAAGTTTTTTGTGCGTTCATGGACTTGGAAAAGGCTTATGACAGAGTGGACAGGAATGTGTTATGGTAAACACTGAACTCATATGGGTTGAGCGCTGGTTTGATACAGGCATTAAGGTCTCTTTATAGGGACTCTAGTGCTTGTGTCAGGATCAATGGGGTCTACTCGGACTGGTTTGGCATCCAAAAAGGTGTCAGACAGGGCTGTGTAGCTTCCCCTTGGCTGTTCAACCTATTTATGGACCGGTGTTTGCAAACTTTGGAAGATGAGGAATGTGGGTTAAGAATGGGCGAGTTAACCGTCAAATGCCTTTTGTATGCCGATGATCAAGTCATACTTGCGTCATCGGCGGCAGAGTTGCAAATGATGGTTACATTAATGAACTGGGAATTGAAAGAAAGGGGAATGAAAGTGAACGCAAGTAAGACGAAAGTGATGGTTTTTGAAAGAGAAGAAAGCAAAACGGTATGTGAAATAAGAATAGAAGGAGAGTTAATTGAGCAAGTGGATGAGTTTGTGTATTTGGGATGTGTATTTAGCAGGGATGGTAGATATGATAGGGAAATAGAACGACGAGTAAATGCAGGGAATAGAGTGAATGGGGCACTACACTCTATTATGAAGAACCAGAATGTGTCAAAACAGGCACATATGGTAATTCATAATGCTGTGTTAGTCCCTACTTTAATGTATGGTAGTGAAAGCTGGGTGTGGCAGAAGAAGCACGAAAGTAGAATAAATGCTGTAGAAATGCGGTCTTTAAGGAATATGCTAGGGTTTAATCTGAATGACAGGGTGAGAAATTGCGTGATAAGAGATAAATGTGGTATGCAAGATGATGTTGTGACCAGGATTAAGAAAGGAATGCTTCGGTGGTTTGGTCACGTAGAAAGAATGAATGAGGAAAGAGTGACAAAGCAAATTTATATGGCAGATGTGAATGGCCGAGTCGGAAAGGGACGCCCTAGAAAAAAGTTTATCGACCAAATTGGCGATATTTTGAAAATGGGCCACGTTAGAAGTACCCTTAACCGAAGAGCATGTATGCGTAGATATATGGATGTAAAGGAGGCGAAAGAGGTATGTCAGGATCGTGCCAAATGGAAGTCCGTAGTCTCTGCCTACCCCTCTGGGTGACAGGCGTGAGTGTTTGTGTTTGTGTGTATTTTAGTTACTATAGTAAATATTTTTAAGGTTTTTAGTATTAGATTTAGAATTTAGAATGTTTATATTATGTTATGTAATATTAAATGAGAAACGTAACAAGCTGTTAAAAAAATTAGTTATAAGTATTTTAAATAGTAACCGGATGACCGAGCTTAGCTCGGTTTTTTTTTGAAATTACATTTACAAATTACATACTGATGAAACTTAAATAATATTTTTTGATTTTATTGACAGAATAGAAAATAAAACCGGTCAAGGAACATAAAGGTCCATTATGTTCGCGCTCCAGCAGCGCTCCGCGCTCCTGCAATTGCTCCCGGTAGTGGGTACTGTTGTTTCCATCCAAGTTCAAAATGATTTTCCTAGAAAGTCCTTATAAAGTTCTACTTTTCAGATTTTTTTCATATTTTCTAAACTTATGGTTCAAAAGTTAGAGGGGGAGGGGGGGTGGACACATTCTTTTTTAATTTTGGAGCGATTATTTCCTAAATTATTGACATTATCAAAAAATGATTTTAGTAAACCCCTATTCATTTTTAAATGCCTTTCCAACAATATATCACACGTTAGGGTTGAAATTAAAAAAAAAAATCACTTCCCACTTTATATATAGAGGGGCTACCCTAATAAAACATTTTTTTCCAATTTTTATTCTACCACTTTGTCGGCGTGATTGATACCCATATTGGTACCAAATTTCAGCTTTCTAGTGCTAACGGTCACAAAGATTAAGCGAGGACAGACAGACGGACAGACAGACATGGCGAAACTATAAGGGTTCCTAGTTGACTACGGAACCCTAAAAACTGAACTGATTATTTGAATAAAAAATCATGAGTGCAATTAGTTTTATTAAAATTTTAGTATCTTAAAAATTACTAAAAAAAGGGAGTGAAATAATAGATTTTCTCACAAAAGAAGGGAACTTGAAAAAAAAAAGGAAAAAAGCTAGACCAGAAACAGGACGCGAACCACGGAACTCCGATATCACGCCCGACCGACATCCCACCTGAGCTATAACGATCGTTAGTGATCTGTCGAAATTTACCTTCTTATATTGTAGCAGTTTTTTATTATTGCCTGAAAACACGGACAAATGGGTGTATATATACAAGAATTGCTCGTTTAAAGGTATAGGATACACAAGATTTCACAAATAAAAAAATATAAGTAGATATATTATATTAAATAAGTTTAATTTTGAATGCAGTATAAGAGTCGTTAAATATGTCAATGCCAGGTATGGTTTTAGAAAATTCGTTATATTTTCCACATATACGCACGATAGGAGCGTGACTCCCGAGATGAGTTTTCGCGAAAGGAATATGAAATTGGATATAATAACGGGGATATTTACGCGGAACAGCAAATGAAATGCAGTCAAGGAGGTCACTGTACTTAACTTTATTGTGTACTATTTTATGTAGAAAACACAAATCTAGAATATCTCGTCTATTTCGGAGAGACATCATTTTAAACTTATCCAGTCGCTGATAGTAAGGCTGCCTATGTGAGATACCACTTTCATGAAAGGCAAGATGTCGAGTAAAGGCGCGCTGTATACTTACAACGCGTTGGCAGTGCACTCTAGAAGATGGATTCCGTATGACACTAGCGAATTCAAGGAGACTTCTTACAAAAGCATTATATAAAAGCATTTTAGTCCCAGATGAAAATCCCTTTGTATTGCGCTTAATAAATCCTAAGAACTTCGCGGCTTTATTAGCAATATTGTTTATATAAGATTTAAAGGTTAGCTTTCTGTCAATAGTTACTCCTAAGTCTTTAATCTTCGGTATCTCTTGCAAAACTACATTACCAATTGAGTAACTAGAGACAAGCGGTTTTATTTTCCTGGTGTATTTTACATGGAAGCATTTGTGAGATATTCTATTCAGATCTTCCCGTATGAGTTTTATATCCTCCACTGATTTTATTGGTTTATGAATTTTTAAATCATCAGCAAATAACGAGCAACGACAATTTTTGATTACAGTAAGATGTCGTTAATAAAAGCCAAGAATAATAGAGGGCCCAGATGCGAACCTTGAGGGACCCCGGATTGAGCTTGATACTGTTTGGATTCAAAACCATTTACAACAACAATTTGAGATTTCTTCTCCAAATAAGATCTGAAATATCCAATCAAGGAAGGACCAATACCATACAGCGAAAGTTTGTTAATGAGTTGCTTGTTGTCAACCTTGTCGAATGCACTGCTAAAGTGTGTATATATGGCGTCAATTTCTGGTCCCTTGGCTACCTCTTTTAAAAGATCAGAAGTAAAATCACACAAATTAGTTTGAACTGACAATCCACTTCTAAATCCATGCTGCGAGCTAGTAAGAAAATTATCAAGGTGCTTGGCAAGAACTGGGTGCACAAGACTTTCAAATAGTTTGGAAAAGCAAGAAAGAATTGATATAGGGTGATAATTTCTTATATCCATGCGATCACCCTTTTTCAAAACTGGGTCTATTCGTGCCATTTTCCATTCTTCAGGGAAGATACCACCTTCTAGGGGACGATTAAAAATAAGGGTCAATGGAAAAGCGATTTTTGGGCCACAACGTTTAATGAAAATGGGAGGGATACTATCTGTACCCGCACCCTTTTCAGTATCTAATGTTTTAATTTTTTTACGACATCTGTTTCATTAATCTTCAATTTACTCAAATGTGTAATATTGCTGTTTTGCATAAAGCATGCCGCTTTGTTGTTAGTTGTTTTGGTGTAAACGGATGGGAAATGGTTTGCAAATTAATTGGCTATTTCCGTTCCAGAGTTTGCCACCTTGTTATGCAATTTCATGGACGCGGGTAGAGTTGACTCACCTTTCTTTTTATGTTTAATGTATTTCAAAAGGTGTTTTGCGTTTTTCGAAATATCAGATTCTGCATTGTGTTTCAAATTATTAAAACTTGAAACAAATAGTGTTACGCGCTCAAGTCGACGGCACTAGCGCCATCTAGTCTCGAACCCAAGAACTAAACTTCTTGAAGTCGAAACACGAACTCTCGATACCTTGCGCGTGTTTACTTGAATATTCTGGATATTTCGCTGCTAATTTATATAAATAGGCGCTGCAAGATGCGATCGGGGAAGTATTGGAGTTGGCGACACAAGCGAAGCTTCGGAGCGGAATAAAGTGAATCAGTGTGATTAATTATTAGTGTTTTTAACTTTAATTAGTGTAAAGTGAATTAAAGTGTTAATTTAGGTAATTCTATCGGCAATTTTTATTGTCACGAACCTCAAGCTCGTAACAATTGGTGTCAGAAGTGGGATAAAATCATGCCGATTTTACCTAAGGAGGAAACGGAGGGTGTCCGTACCCGAAGTCAACGCCAGCAGGAGACGGACCAACGAAGATTTGGTGGTGCAACGCCGCAGACATCGGAGGGCCAGCCACCGGCTGCAGGCCCGTCGGTAGCTCTTATATCTGCAGCACCTGACTTAGGTGCTCTGATGGTGATGCTGCAGGAGCAGGCTCGCCGACAGGAGGAGCAGGCTCGCCGACAGGAGGAACAGATACTCCTCATGAAGGACCTTCACGCTACCTTTGCGAAAGAGATAAGGGAGGTGAAGGATAGGGTTGCTCAACATGACAACCGCCTGTTGGAAGCTGAAACCCGAATCGAAGAACATGAAACCCGAATATGTGAACAATCGGGTTGACAACGTGATGGCTGACGTGAAGAAAACGCTGAACGACCTCAAACTTGGGGATGGAACTACAGCTCCCGTAGTAGCTACAACACTTTCGCTACGTGGGTTCAAGGTGCCACCGTTCGACGGTACCTCTTCCTGGTCAGCCTACAAAATCCAGTTCGAGGCTGTTATGAAGGCGAACGGCTGGAATAAAAGTCAGGCTATGACTGCTCTCACACTAGGTTCGCGCGACCAGGCCTTAACAGTTATGGAAGCTCTCGGTGAGGAAGTGACTTATGAGCAACTCCTTGAGGCATTGGAGGCGAGATATGGCGACGCTCACCTGGAACACGTCTTTCGTGCGCAGCTTAAAGATCGCGTACAGCGCATCAACGAAAACCTGCAGCAGTGGGCTCTAGAGGTGGAGAAGCTGGTGCGAAAAGCATACCGGTCTGTACCTGCGCTCATTGAAGGGAACCTGGTGCAGACATTCATTGACGGCATCCGTGACCTGGAAGTCAGAGCTGCTGTGAGGCTCGGGCACCACAAGACGCTTAAGGACGCCTTGGCCCATGCACTGGAGGTGGAAGCTGTGCAGCAGGATCATCGTTCCCATTGTGTCAGGGAGGTTGCAGCAGCTACAGTTCGCGACCGCAACAAAGGATACAGCCCTAGGTGCTATGGCTGTGGGGAAAAGGGCCATCTTCGATCCAGCTGCCCTAAGCGAACCCTAGAAAGGGAAGGTGAACGATCTCAGGAGGGTAGTGCGGCCAACAGCACCGCCCAGCAGCAGCAGGGAAACGAGTAAAAGCCAGAACTGCGGGGCGGGTGCTGGCTGATGTTAAAAGAGCCCCAAGGATCTCGATCTCACAAACCCATGATGGGAACAGTCTAATCATCAAGGGCGAGGTCAACGGAATGCCGTGTAAACTGACCATAGACACTGGAGCCTCTCGTACGGTTGTTAGTTCCCAACTTATAAGTCAGTTCCTTGGGGACTCCGCATACAACCGAGAACGCATTAATTTGGTAACAGCCACCGGTCAGCGTATACCCGTCCGTGGAGAGAAGGAGATGGAGTTGAAGCTTGGCAACGTGATCTACCTGCATAATGTCATCGTGGCTGATATAATGGACGACTGCATCCTAGGCCTAGACTTTATGAGGAATAATTGTTGTGAGATCGACGTTAAGCAAGGTGTTTTGAATTGTGGACAGGAGGAACTTTTCATGGAAGGTGCGTTACCAGGGAACGTGTACAGCATTAAGAAGATTGTTTTTCCGCCGAGATCGGAAACTATTGTTCCGGTTAGTCTTCCTCGGAATCCTGGGCAACCTCATCGTTGTGTACTCGTGGAAAGGTTAGAAAATGACCTTCCATGGAAAGTGGCTCGAACCTTGGTCAGAACCACTAACATCTCAGGAGTACGTGTGTTGAACCTTTGTGGCCAGGAACAGATTATAGAAAAAGGCACACTGGTTGCTACTTGTGAGGAAGTGGATTGGTTACGTCGGTGCCAATATCTATCGACTGAGACCCCTAGCAAGGATGCACAAACGAGAGTGAGCACACTTTTAGAAGACTGTCGCAGCGTTCTCTCCCCGAATGAAATGGTCAAAGCGAAGAAGTTGATACTCAAGTATGCCGATGTATTCTCATCAAACGATGCTGACATAGGAAAGACTGGCTTAGTTCAACACAAAATAAACACAGGTGAAGAATTGCCTATCCGTCAGCGGCCAAGAAGATTCCCGGTAGCACGTGAAAAGGAAGTGGAAACCATGATTGAGGGAATGGTGAAGGATGGTGTTATTGAACCTTCATCTAGTCCATGGTGTTCAACCGTGGTACTGGTAAAGAAGAAGGATGGCAGCATGCGGTTTTGTGTTGAATACCGCCGTATGAACGACGATACAAAGAAGGACAGCTATCCCTTGCCAAGAATTGATGACACGCTGGACATGCTTACAGGAGTAAAATGGTTTAGCACGCTGGATCTAAAAAGTGGCTACTGGCAAGTTGAAATTGACCCTAAGGACAAGGAGAAAACTGCGTTCTCGACGGAAATGGGTCTGTGGCAATTCAAAGTAATGCCGTTTGGGTTGTGCAATGCTTCAGCAACGTTTGAAAGGCTGATGGAGCTTGTACTTACTGGGCTAATTGGCGATGCCTGTCTGGTCTACTTGGATGACATCATCATCGTGGGCCGTACGTTTGAGGAACACCTTCAAAACCTGGAACGCGTGCTCATGAAGATTCAGAGTGCCAACCTCAAGTTGAGTCCGAAGAAATGTTCACTATTCAAACGGCAAGTCAACTTTTTGGGGTATGTAGTGTCGGAAGAAGGTATCCGTACGGATCCGGAGAAAATCGCCGCTGTCAAAGATTGGCCGGTTCCAAAAAACAAGACGCAGGTTAGAGCATTTTTGGGTTTGTGCTCCTATTACCGGCGATTTGTGAAGAACTTTGCAGATATAGCCAAACCTTTGCACAAGCTAACCGAGGAGAAGCGACATTTCTGCTGGGATGAAAATTGCAATATCGCATTCCAGGAGTTCAAGGACCGTCTGTGCCTAACACCTATTTTGGGATACCCTGATGCAAGCAAAGAATTTATAGTTGACACAGACGCAAGTGATATAAGACTTGGCGGTGTGTTGTCTCAACGGAATGGTGACCAAGAGGTCGTGATAGCGTACTTCAGCAAGTCATTGTCAAAACCGGAAAGGAACTATTATGTCACAAGACGCGAATTGCTAGCAGTAGTAAAGTCATTGTAGCATTTTAGCAAATATCTTCTGGGGCGGAAATTTCACTTACGAACTGACCATGCTGCACTAAAATGGCTATTGCAGTTTAAAAATCCAGAAGGACAAGTTGCGAGGTGGATTGAACTACTGCAGGAATATGACTTTGAGATCGAACATCGGAGCGGGAAATCTCATGGTAACGCAGATGCATTGTCAAGAAGACCTTGTCCTGAAGATTGCAAACATTGTACTAGGCAAGAGAGTAAGGAACTGGTATCCGTGAGGATGCTCAGGGCACACCACCTCAGCTACGAGTGGAAGGATAGCTTACAACGTGCACAGCAGGAAGATCCGGACATCAAGCCGATTCTGAAATGGATGAAGGCCAGTGCTCCCAAGCCTAATTGGAGCGACCGCTCAGTGATGAGTTCGACTACTAAAAGCTATTGGGCCCAGTGGGACAGCTTGCTGCTTCAGGATGGAGTTCTGTGCCGTAAATGGGAAAGTGTTCGGGGAGACAGCTGTCATTTGCAAATGGTTGTCCCTAAAGCTAAAGTACCGGATGTTCTACAGCTGTACCATAATGATTATTCAGGAGGCCATCTGGGAGTTAAACGAACTCTACTGAAGATCCGAGAACGGTTTTACTGGGTCCACTGTCGAAGCGATATCGAGGACTGGTGTCGCAAATGTACAAGTTGTAAAGTGTAATGTGTAAAGGCACCTCAGACTCGTAGTAGAGGTGCATTGAAGTTGTACAATGTTGGTGCACTATGGGAGAGAATAGTCATTGACGTGGCGGGGCCGTTTCCGGAGAGTGAAAGCGGTAACAAGCATTTCATGGTTGTGATGGATTGCTTCACTAAGTGGCCAGAAGTCTTCGCCATTCCAAATCAAGAAGCTTCATCAGTTGCAGATAAACTACTTCATGAAGTCTTCTGTCGTTTTGGAGTACCTTTAGAGATTCACAGCGATCAAGGAAGGAATTTTGAGTCTCAAATATTCCAGGAAACTTGCCGAGTTATGGGTACTCATAAAACAAGAACGATTTCTTATCACCCGCAATCTGATGGAATGGTAGAACGATTTAATCAGACATTGGAGAGGTACCTAGCAAAAGTTGTAGACAATCGGCAACGAGATTGGGACAAGCACATACAACCGTTTTTGTTGTCATATCGAAGCGCTGTTCATGAAAGTACATCAGTGACACCAGCTTTCGCAAACTTTGCGAGAGAATTACGGCTGCCTGCGGACCTGATCACCGGGATACCACCTGATGCTCCACGCAGTATAACCGATTATGCAAATGATTTGCGGAACAAAATGAATGACGTTTATGAGCACGTCAGACAATCGGGCCAGCAAATGTCTGAAAAGATGAAAACGCGGTACGACCGCAAGATGAACAACAAAGGGTTCGACGAAGGTTCACTTGTGTGGTTACACAATCCAGTCCGCAGCAAAGGGAAATCTCCTAAGCTTCAAGCTAAATGGGACGGCCCGTACCGGATTGTGACCAAGATCAACGATGTAACCTACCGGATACAGAAAAGTGCAAGAGGGACTCCTAGGATCGTCCATGTGGATCGCCTGGAGCGTTATTATGGGGCCGATAATGCTCGGGACTAGCAGGTCTTAGGAGGGGGCAGTGTTACGCGCTCAAGTCGACGGCACTAGCGCCATCTAGTCTCGAACCGAAGAACTAAACTTCTTGAAGTCGAAACACGAACTCTCGGTACCTTGCGCGTGTTTACTTGAATATTCTGGATATTTCGCTGCTAATTTATATAAATAGGCGCTGCAAGATGCGATCGGGGAAGTATTGGAGTTGGTGACACAAGCGAAGCTTCGGAGCGGAATAAAGTGAATCAGTGTGATTAATTATTAGTGTTTTTAACTTTAATTAGTGTAAAGTGAATTAAAGTGTTAATTTAGGTAATTCTATCGGCAATTTTTATTGTCACGAACCTCAAGCTCGTAACAATAGTTTGTGACACCGACTGCGAAGTATTTGAAATTCTAAGTGATCTCTGGGGTTATTATATTTGCGATATTTTTTGTGGAGTTTTTCTTTCTCTCGTAATAACTTCAGCATGTTATGTTTAAACCAATTAGGATACCTTGCTGAAAAATCTTACGTTTAGGTACAGATAAATCAATGACTTCAAAGAGACGATTATAAAATACTTCGACCATAGCATTGACATCTTTGCATTCAGAAAATTCGTGCAACCAATCAATAGTTTTAATTTTATCAATAATAGTTTTATAATCAGCATTAAAGTAATTATAATCTATACGAATTTTGGAACGAAGGAAGGAAATATGACCGAATTCTATACTTATTAACAAATCGGGATGGTACGAATCTAATTTACTTAGTATTTCAGGAGGATTTGTAAGTATAATGTTTGTTAAATTACTTAGCACTGAGTCCAAAAGTCTACCGTCACAGTTACTTATACAGTTATATTGGTATAAATTATTAATAGACATAAAGTCAACTAATGAGTGTCCTAGAGCATTGCTATAATTACATGGTGTCATGTATGAACATTTTTAATTTTTAAGCAGACCACTCAATAAAACCCATATTAAAGGTTAGTAACATTATCCACGCTATCTAAAAAATTATTTAGGCTTTCTAGTTTAACTGGTGGTGGCAAATAGTCTACACAAATTCCAATACTTTTTGTAACATGGTTTTGATTGAATTTTAGCACTACCCACATATTTTCGTCATCGGTTTCCTAATTTACAATACAAGAGGATGAGATCTCACGTGAAATGGCAATGAGAACACCTCTACCATCCTTTTTGGATGCGTCTAGACACACACGATCTTTTCTATAAACAACATAACGGGAATCAAATAGTTCATTGTCAAAGATACTCGGCTTAAGCCAAGTCTCAGTAAATATGATAATTTTATAATTTGAAATCAAGATATTCTTAAGCACATCGTAGGTCTTAGTTCTCGAACCTCGCACATTTTGATAATAGACTTCTAACACTGTAAAAATTTGGGGGCCATATCATTCACATATTTTTTTTTAATTTAAATTATGAGCTTAAGACTATCTTCATTTTTTATCATTATTGCTTGACTAAATTCGTCTTTGCGTACGTAAATGTTTCCATTTCTAATCCATATGAAGCGATATTTCATTTCTTTGGATTTTATGCGCGCAGCGGCATGATTTATTTCCTGAAGTTAAATGTTCTGAGACATATATTGGGACTCTAGATCCTCCAGTTCTTAGATGGTGAGAGTTAAGTTTATCATCAGGATTTTTCTTATTAAATAAAGCAACAGCCGCCAGGAGAGCATCTCTGTGTTTCATGGTACGAAGCTTAACAATGACAGAACGTGGCTTGATGGCATTTTTATTCAGCTTAGCTACTCGGGTAACATATTGGATGTCATCAACTGACTGCGAATTTTAACTGCTTGTCCTAACTGCACGATAGTGTTTGCCAAATTTTCCGCTTTATGTTCTGGAATACCATTTACCATTACTGCATGTTGCATTCTCTCATATGTGATTCGACGATGTTTAATGTTGTAACGTCCTTGACTGATGCTTGAAGTTGAGTATTTTCTTTTTTTTTAAGTTGTTAATAATAGCGCATTTTTCTTCAATAACAGTTTTTATCTCTTCCAATTGCGCATTTATGAACGACATAGGTTAACAAAATCGCGCTATTTGTTCATTAATTGTATTTAGCTGTGCCGTAACAAGTTTTTGAATGGTTGTAGAAAGTTCTTGTTTAATAATATCACGAAGAGTGTTTTCTGTCAAGAAGTTACTACCATCATTGCTTTTCATCGATGCTGGGGCTGGTGACTCGCTGTGTTTTTTACGTAAAGTGATGAATGGCTCAGAAGAGTATTCGTCAGTAATTTTGCTGCATGTTTGGCTAGTGACTGCCGACCTAACAGGTGTGTGAGTATTACCAGTTTTTGGTTGCTTACTCCAACATTCCGAGCATTTCCAATTATTTCTCTTTTGCTGGTCCATTTGATCAAAGTATCTGATATGAATTGAATCTTGAATGAATTATAAAATAAAAACAAAATAAAATGAAATAGCCTTCACATTACCGATTAACGATAAGTTTCTTATTTTAATTAAATAATTTACAATATCGTGTTAATTGCTCTTACTATGTTTTAATTTTAATGATAATAATTTGGAACCAATAGGAAGGTATCTAGCTACCCCACGGGAACCAAACTCTCTTGTAGTGCAGCTAGTTCATTATAGCAGGGGGGTGAAACTTCAATACAAATCTAATATATATCTTATTGATTACAATAGGAACATAACAAACCCATATTGTTTTTATTTTCAGTACCTATGCATCGTTTTTCAAAACCTGGCTATTAGAGCGAAGTATACTATATAGGTCCCACTGCTGGGCACAGGCCTCCTCTCACTTATGAGAAGGTTTTAGGGCAAGAAAGTATCCTCCGCACAGCCTCAATGCGTGTTTGAAGACTTAAAATGTTTTCGAAATATTGTTTTTCAGTTCTCAGACATGCCGGTTTCCTCACTGTGTTTTCCTTCACCGCAGAGATTGTGGTAAATTAGCACTTAAATTTTCAATTAACAAATTCATTGGTGCCGGTGGGGATTGAACCTAGGTTGCTTGTGAACTGTGAAAGGGGGATGCCCATTTTCGGCCATAGAACGCCCAACAATGTGCATTTGTTAAAAAAATATATCTTTATTTATGGTTATTAATCGCGGTATTCATTTATCCAAAAAAGATGGGAATATTTTTGCACAAATTAAAAGTACCGAAAAGATAAAAATAAAATTAGGTAAACACGTAATTCATTAGCTTGTGAACAAAGTAAAAAATGTTGCCAATCACAAAAATCATTAAAAATCGATTTTCCTTTTCTGATCGATTACTTACGGTATCATTATTACAATGCTAATATAATTTTTCGATAATTATTATTATGTTATGATATAGGTGTAAAGCAACCGTTTAAAATGGATATTTATCCAATGCAGCCGATACGCAACCATTGTCAACCACTTGTTTATCCGACTACCAACGAAAAAAGATGGTTATGTTTTTACTGTGTGCAGGTGGCTAAGCTGAATCGTTTTTTCTATGGTGCTTAAAAGTGGAGGATGCATTTTATTATAGAGGGCGCTACTATCAACGAAAATGTTTTTTGCGCTAAACTCGTAAAGTAATTGACTGATTTTGAAAATTCTTTCACCACTAGATTGTTATGTATAATTATAGATGTCTAATATAGGATGCATTTTAATATAGAGGGCGCTACTTTCAATGTATATGTTTTTTGGCTAATCTCGAAAATTACTTGACCGATTTTGAAAATTATTATTATACTATTACATTGCTAATGAGGGCGTTAGTTGTGTGATAAAATTATATAATTATAATAATTAATTGTGAGATCAATATTTTATAAATAAATAAAACTAAATACCTACCTCCAATAACTCCAATTATTATTTTTACAATTTAAGAATCGTATTTACACACTTTACCAACTCAGACTGATTGTTATAGATATAAGTAATGAATCTAAAGCAAAAGAGCTCAGCTTTAACGAAAAAACTATTTATTAAAATAAAAACAAAAAGTTGAAAAAAAGTGGCCCAGTGCGAGTCGAACTCGCGGGGCCATGAAGATTTCTGTAGTAACAAGCATAGATTTTACATCGAGTGAAAATATCACTATCATTATCGCCAGCAACAAATAATTTTGTGTTTCAGTGTTTGTGGGATAAATGACAAAGTTGTATTTGCGGTTCTTGAAAATGTGCTACTTGTATCTCAAAAAAAAAGAACTATTATACATTATAGGGGTTTCTGTGGTTTATTCATTACCAAAGAGAAAAAACTTATTGCACATACAACTTATTGTTTTTATCCATTTCAAGCCATCAAAAGCGGTTGTCGACCGTTGAAAACAAAAACAACCGTTGTTATCGGCTCGGTTGAAATCGTTGACAAACTTCACATTTAAACACACAGATTTACCGTGAATTCTTTAGAGTATAACAAAACACTACTGCACAATTTAACTGTTATTCTTATCTGTTACATTTATAATGGAATCGTGTTATGATAATTAAAGAAGTTAATTTCTAGCTGATTTACCATGAATTCTCTAGAGCGTAACAAAACAATACTGCACAAGTTAACTGTTCTTAAAATACATTGGAAATAGAATTTCAATAAATAAAGGAAAATATATTTTTAAAAGCGTACAGAACTCATAGCGCGTCAAAGACTATTCTTTTTTATGATATTATTAATCAAATAAAAATCGATATCGTTTCATAGATTTTATGACAGTTAAGTGGCAACATCGAATCTGACAGCTAGGCAACTGTTAAGTAGGCATGTCGATTCAGTCTTAAAAAATCGATCTCTGAATCGATTTGAATCGAAAACACTAGAATCGATTATCGATTAAATCGATGATTAAAAGATCGATTTTCGATTAATCGCGACATTTTCAAATTGTTTTCAAATGAAATTTCAAGAATTTGCGATTTAATTGAACTTTAATAAATTTTTCTTTAATAATATATTAGTATTATACAGGATGTCCAGTGGCAGATTTCAAAGTTTGAATGAACCTAGTTTCCAAACGCAACATGTGAGAAGGACGCGGAGGGGGTTGTTCGAAGCGCAAGCACTGCGGATTATTTAGTAGCCATGGAGCAGTGGAGTGGAGAGCACCGCGCTTTTGCCGTCGAGGCGTACATTTCAAGTGGTTATTCGCTGTCTCAAGCACGCCGTCGGTTTAATACTCGTTACGGTATTCGTCGATTACGTGATGGACCATCGATCAACCTCATTCAGTCTTGGGTAGCAAGGTTCAGAGCTACAGGATCAGCATTAAATAGATCCGGACCGGGACCAACCCAATGGTAGCTACGGAGGAAAATCTTGAACGTGTTATGGCTTCTGTAATTGAAAGTCCTTGTTTATCACATCGTGCACGTTCATCGACATTGGGAATAACGAAATCAACTTTACAGGTTATAATGCGAAAAAAACTCAAGTTTCATCCGTACAAAATTCAAATTGTTCAAGATTTACACGATTCTGACTTTGCATTAAGAAAAATTATGCGGAAATGATGTTATTGAAATTTTGTAATGCTGCTCGGATGAATAACATATTCTTTCGTGATGAAGCCCATTTCCACATTGGAGGATATGTAAATAGGCAAAATTTTCGTTATTGGGATGTTTCCAACCCAAGACAAATGCATCAAGAGCCTTTACATAAACCTAAAGTAACAGTCTGGTGTGCAATGTCTGCGTCTGTCATAATAGGGCCGTATTTCTTTGAAGATCAACGTGGCCAAACTGTAACGGTGAATTCGGAGAGATATGCTGAAATGATAAGTAATTTTTTTGGGGTACAATTGCAGAATACTCCATATTTCAACCAAAACACGTGGTTCCAGCAGTACGGGGCTACAGCTTATACTGCTGGTGTGTCGATGAATGCAGTGCGGCAGTTATTTCCTGGAAAAAACATTGCCCGAATCGGCACCATACCGTGGCCGCCTAGGTCACCAGATTTAACTCCGTGTGATTTTTTCTTATGGGGATACCTAAAATCTGTCGTTTACAAAACAAATCCGACCACTGTGACACAACTTAAAGAAAATATTCGAGCAGAAATTAGTAACGCTAGTGAACGCGTGTAAGACGAAAGTGATGGTTTTTGAAAGAGAAGAAAGCAAAACGGTATGTGAAATAAGAATAGAAGGAGAGTTAATTGAGCAAGTGGATGAGTTTGTGTATTTGGGATGTGTATTTAGCAGGGATGGTAGATATGATAGGGATATAGAACGACGAGTAAATGCAGGGAATAGAGTGAATGGGGCACTACACTCTATTATGAAGAACCAGAATGTGTCAAAACAGGCACGTATGGTAATTCATAATGCTGTGTTAGTCCTTACGTTAATGTATGGTAGTGAAAGCTGGGTGTGGCAGAAGGAGCATGAAAGTAGAATAAATGCTGTAGAAATGCGGTCTTTAAGGAATATGCTAGGGTTGAATCTGAATGACAGGGTGAGAAATTGCGTGATAAGAGATAAATGTGGTATGCAAGATGATGTTGTGACCAGGATTAAGAAAGGAATGCTTCGGTGGTTTGGTCATGTGGAAAGAATGAATGAGGAAAGAGTGACAAAGCAAATTTATATGGCAGATGTGAACGGCCGAGTCGGGAAGGGACGCCCTAGGCAAAAGTTTATCGACCAAATTGGCGATATTTTGAAAATGGGCCACGTTAGAAGTACCCTTAACTGACGAGCATGTATGCGTAGATATATGGATGTAAAAGAGGCGAAAGAGGTATGTCAGGATCGTGCCAAATGGAAGTCCGTAGTCTCTGCCTACCCCTCTGGGTGACAGGCGTGAGTGTTTATGTTATGTATGTTATGCAGAAATTAGCAGGATTCCCAAGTCGCTCTGTAAACGCGTTTTTGAAAACATGCGTGATCGACTCGAGGAGTGTGTCATGGTCGATGGTCGCCATTTGGAAAACGTTGCTTTCAAAATATAAAATCCGCATATGTTATCTTAATATTAAAATAAATGTAATTTGTATTAAAGGTGTAGTTTTTTTTACGAGTCTTCAAAATTTGAAATCTGCCACTGGACAGCCTGTATATTAATTGATATTATTAATATTCCTTTTAACCACTCCTGGTAAGCTTGAAACGCTTGTTTTATTAGTGGTTCGCACATAAGCCACTCGGTCCTTTTTTTACAAAGTGATTCCATGTATCACTTTTATTTGACATTTTAGGCTAGAAACAACAACAATACTTTAACAAAAGTTCAAACTGCAACGTACATTTCTCAATAAATCTGTTTCAATCTAATAACTCACTATTTATCAAATTGAAGTGAATGATACACGAACACAATATTGGTTATTTCCTTACTATAAACCTCTATAAACTTCAACATATAATGTTTATTTACTTTTTTTTTGCGCCCGAAGCAATTAAAGGGCTACCCTGTACGTAGGGAGGCGGAAAATGCATTACGCATACCACGATAGCCGGTCTATCGTGGTTATGAGGGTCTCACTGTCCTACCGGGGACCCTAAGTGATACCCTCTAAAAACCGCCTTTGGGGACTGGCAGCCGGCTGATTAAGCTGTATTGTGCCTTATCGTGAGTGACCCTATTTTGGGAAAAGAGGGCGCAGGCGGCTACGAACCGCTGAGGGAGTGCCTACGAAGGCAAATTAATATTAGTTAATACAATAATTTAATTTAATTAGAGTTAGCCTGAGCCGCCAGGAGGCAGTTCAGGTCGTTTGTCAGTTTATTAGGCGGGTCCGAGAGAGAGTTTCTCGGCCTGCGGACTCGATAGCGAGAGGGGGGTGGGGCTGCATAAGTAGCTGCCTCACGAATTAATTGGTTTGGATGCGACTCTGAGGTTTTGAAGAAGTTCTCGGAGAGTTTTTTAAGAAATTGTTGAATTGTTGGGAGCTCTAGATCCCGATGAAGGTCGGAATTACGGACGTACCAAGGTGCGTTCGCAGCTCGACGACAGAAAAGGTTTTGAACTATTTGGAGTTCATTAATAATATTAGGGTTTGCGTGGGCAAAGACGGGGCCCGCGTAGGACATGACTGGTCGTATACAGACCTTATAAAGGGTACGCTTGTTTCGAAGGGACATTTTACTGTGTCTGCCCAACATACTGTTGAGCCTACTCAGATAAAACCATGCGTGACGGGTTACTCGTTTGACGTGGGGCCTAAAAGTGAGCCCTGTGTCTAGAGTGACACCTAAATATTTTGCGGTCGTATGCCAGGGGACAGGGGTCCCTAGCATACGTATTGGAGGGGTGTTTTTAAGACGACGTCGTTTATAGTCGAAGTGAACGGCGGAGCTCTTCTCCGGGTTCACATCGATGCGCCATTTTTTGAACCAAGCTCCTAGGTCATCGACTGACTTTTGGATCTTGTTCCGTATGAAGGGTAGTGAGATGCCTTTACAGTATATAGCAGTGTCATCTGCGAAGAGGGAGAGTTGAACACCTTTCGACGGGATGGGAATGTCGTTGGTGAACAGGATGTACAGCAGAGGAGCAAGTACTGAGCCCTGAGGGACACCAGCCTTGATAGTTCGTTGTGAAGATAGCGTGCCTTCGTGTCTGAAACGAAAGGTACGATGCTTTAGGTAGGAGGCCACGAGACGTACTAGACGATCAGGGAGACCTATTTTGTAGAGCTTGTAGATAAGGCCTGTATGCCAGACTCTATCGAAAGCTTTAGCTATGTCGAAAAGACCGCGATGTTCTTATGACGACGAGGATAGAAACCGCCGAGGATGTATTCCACAATGCGGTGAACTATTTATTTACAGTATCTAGGTATTTAAATAGTACTCTGTCTGTACTTACAGCTCACAGTATGTATGTTTTTGATAATAAATAAAGTAAATGCACGAGTTCACAGTTCAAACAGGTTCACAGCTATAATTTTATATTGTAGTATGTATATGTAGTCTTTGTTCACAGCACAGATTAAGTTAGACCAACATTCCATAGGTAAGATTAGAATTAGAATTTTAGAAATGAAAATGAAATGATAACTTTTCGATATTATTGGATGCGTTCATAAATATTTATTTTATTAAAATATATAATGAGTTCAAATTATCAACCAAGTACGACCGGTTGTTTTTGCGTCCCCAACAGCAAAAATTAAAAAACTGCGGTATCTGACCCCAGCCAGTTTGGGAATTTTATTGCTAGTTCTTGAATCAGATGAATCAGTCCGATTCGAGAGGTTTTTGGCTCGATTCAGTGAATCGATGCGGAGCTCCGAATCGATCTAAAAAATCGATTGTTTTACTCCAAATAATCGATTTTTCGAAAAATCGATTTAAGATCGACATGCCTACTATCAAGTCACAACAATACGAATACGAATTCGTTTACGAGTTTTTGTTTTGTTGGAAATTGAATTGTTAATCTCTAACAATTGGTTCGAACACAGCAGGTAAATAGTTTGTACATGTCACGAAGTGTCATGTCTTCCTCTGAGAAATGCTTTTTAACTAAGTTTACTTAAATAATATCAATATAATAATTATAGCTTCTTTATTAGGTACAAGATACAAGTTTCGATTGACAGTGTACGTGTAGTGTGCCACTCGAAAATGCACCAATAGTTTGTCATGCACCAATAGTTTGTAATGATGTATGCATCAGCCATCAGCTGTGGCAAATCACTTATGAGAATAAGATCACACACATTGTTTGGGTTCGATTCTCCACGTGAGGAACTCATAAAGAATGAGGTTGCCAATAATTGCATCACGTGAGGTAAGTGTTTAACATTTTTCTATTTATTAAGTGTGGTACTCATATCTGATAGTTAAACATGTTTTTAAACTGATTGCATGTCAACTTAAGAACTTGTTTTATTTTTTCACATCTGCATAAGCTATATCTGACAAACATACTAGCTTATTTACGAGATTGACCATTTTTATCACGAAACTACCTACCAAGAAATCTACCAAGAAATGAGACAGTTGATTTATCATTGTTTTTGGACTGCTGGTAGTCTGTCAGGCCTTAATTATTAAATAATATAAAGCATTAATTCTGTCTTTGTGCAGTAATATTTAACTTGATAAATAATTTATTTATATTTGAGTTTAAAATCAAACAAATCTCTTTTTTTCACTTTGACTTAATTTTTTGTATTTAACATTATTTCAGTTGTCATGGTCATCTTGTGTTTATCATAATTGCTGGCAAAGGACTGATAGAACAGCATCACATTCAACTGCAGAATGGGAACCATCTGAATCATCTAGTTCATCCTCATAGCAATCTGAAGTGAGTAATGTATTGCACCCAGAACAACAAAGCTTATATCATCAGATTATCACACAGTATACTGCTAACTAATTATGTAAAAGCACTACTAACACCAAATCAATGTTTTTTACCTGGTTGTAATAATTCCAATCGACTCACTGTTCCATCAGCATTGCCGGTACATCTCTTTTGAAATTCTAATTACTATGTATGTATGTTATATGTTGTAGAGCCATGCTGCAGTTATATTAGTAGTATAGTTGTAGCACAAATGGGTCAGCTAGACTAGGGAAGGACCACGCTCTCACAGAATATCAGCGTGAAATAGTAGCTTAATGCTGCTGTGTTTCGTATGGTGAGTGTATAGAACCAGAGACTTTTTACTGGAAACGAGGCATTCCATCTTCTTCCTCACGGGTGACAACGTGTCTGCATTTTGATTTGTAATCGAGGATAGATGTAGATGTCTATGTGCCACAGCAACCACTTACCATCAGGTGGATAAAAAAATGTACTTACCTCTAGAATATAGAATATGTAATTATCATTGAAATGGTAACTCTTGCAATGTACTTTTAGAATCAACAAAATAATGCTATTAAAATATTTAGTGCAGCACAAATTGAAGATTTTGGTACATTATAGAAAGATAATATGCACATCATATAGACTGAAAATATTCAGAGTATGCCTGAGCATACTATACTTTTTTATTCAGGACAACAAACAATTACATAATAATGCTTAAACCAAATAACAATTTATAAATAACATTAGTCTTAGTCATTATGTAACCAGCACCATTATCCACAAAGAAATATTAAATTGGTAACAATAAATAATAATGAGAGATGAGAATACTTTATGAATACCCTATAATAATAATATTAACAAACAGAGTATAAGTGAAAAAGAAATATACATTATTATCTGGCTACAAATTCTGTCTGAAGTTCCGAGACTGTCAAGTAAATATAATAGATAGTGACGAACAAGCAAGTTCCATGCAAGTTCCAAGAAGTACATTAGAGCTGCTCGTGAATATGGCCTGTGAAATATTAAATCAGGATTTTGTTTCTATGAATGTGGACACAAATCATATATCCCGAGCAGAAATAGCTATAGGAAATCTTCTCATTCCAAATGGAGTTTGTCGGGTACTGTTGTCTCCAGTAGATGGTGAATCTCAGTTAATGACAAGATATGCTGATAAGTCCAGAGCCGTGACTATGTGTCGATATGGATAGTGAAGGTGGTGAATGGCATTTTAAAACTGAATTTAAAATATTTCGCCAAAATTACTTTTAACAGGGCTTGTACACATTTGATGATAGAGTGGCTGCTGCTCTAATTAATAAATTCCACACAAAAATAAGGGACAGGGATGATGCGGCTTAAATACTTGAAATAGTTCACCAAAATATGAAGACAAATAATGATTTGTCTGAGTATGCTAGGGAAAGCAATCTAAATAGAGCTAGGGCAGACTTTAGAAATATAAATGTATACTAAAAATGTTAGGGAATTTCCTGTTTTAATGACTTAATATTAATTGCTTGTGGCACATACCAATTAAAGCAAGCTCACTCCTATTATGGTGAGCATATAAGATTTAATGGTTGCTACCGGGTAGAACTCTGTAATAACCACAGGAGCAGCATCTTGGAAGGAATAAACTTTAGCCCTAGCTGATCTTTACTTACTGTCGTAAAGTGTATTTTATATATATTTTAATTAGTGTCAATGGTTCTGGTAGAAGTGCATTTAAAAAGTATTGTTGCAATTGTATTGTTGGCCGTCGAACAGTATGATGCTGTGCCCATGTTATGACATTAATATGGTATTTGGGTTGAGCACAGCATCAAACTAATATTTTGCCTCCTGCTCAGTTCCTGGATGACGTATTGATGTATAAATTAGAGGCAAATAATTCCTTAGCTTTCCTAGATGCCTTAGTAATCCAAAATCCTAACAACACCATAGGTCACACTGTGTATAGAAAACAATGAATCTCACCATCATCCTTCACAAGTTAGCTACCGTTAGCAAATCTTTGTTACAGAGAGCACAAGGGATCTGTGACAGCAAACATCTGGCTGTCGAGCTTCAGCACGTCAAGCAGCTTCTGCACGTCAACAAGCTTCGGGTTCCGCGCCTACGTAACAGTGACCGAGTGAAGCCGGCCACAGTCAAGCGTGTGCAGTACTACCATATGTCAGGGGTGTCACAGACTAGATCGGCTACATCTTGAAGTGAGCTTCTATTAGAACATTCTACAAGCCTCTGAAGATTAGTGAGTTCTTACCATCAATCAAGTGTCATATTATTCTAAACGGTGCAGGTCCACATTCACCCTTGATTGTGAATGTGGTCTCTCATATATAGGGCAAACGAAAAGAACAATTAAAACCCGCGTAAAAGAACATATAGCTGACGTGAAGCATTAAAGTTCAGGGAAGTTTGCAGTTTGTGATCATATCCTAGACGGCCCCAACCAGATAGACATAAATCAGATTTGATAGACCACAAATCCTCTCGAAGGAACATCAATTCCTATCAAGGATGATACGTGAGACTATTGAAATAAAAAAAATCCTTATTTAAATAGAGAAGGAGGCTTGGTACTACCACCTGCTTGGGACCCTTTAATTAATGAAATTAAAACTAAACCCAAGCATAACACTGCAAGACTTCAAGACACAGTAAGTTCATTCTGTAGATCGGACCATAAATAAAAATTAAAAATCTGAAGGTATTCAAGGTTAACACTGACATTGGGACGTCAGTCACCTCAGTCCGCCGTGACCATGGGTGCTGGAAAGCACCTGAAACGTCTGGAATTAAAATTAGTAGTTGTTAAAAAAACTGTATTTGTGAAAATAAAAACTTATATATCTTTAAAATCCCGAATTTTTTTAAAGCAATTCCTTTACCATTTCATTCTTTTAATTGCATATTATCATATCTATATACTTTTATATGTGGGCACCATGGCCGAAATGTCTATAATATTGGGATAGCCTCAGAAGTGTTCCAGAAAATAAAATCCAGTAATATCTCCACAGCACTTTAATCACAAAATTCACCTGTTTCTTGTACAACGGCCACGCGATGATTGCCTCTCGCAACGACTGTCCGATATGACATTTACTTCGATTATCAATACACTATCTTAAATTAATATAATAGTTATTAACAAACGATTATTCATCCACAATTAGTTGATAATTAATAATACATTTAATTATTATCATTTAGATTAACAATGTAATATATTATAAATCAAAACTGTTTACACTTTAACATCTGCCTACCTGTTGCTACTTATTACAATCAATACAGCATCTTTATATTAAATTTAGAGGTATAATAATTCTAGGATATATAGAATAATATTAATCAGTCGTACATTAAACTAATTAGGCTTACAATAAAGAGTGGGCAACGGGCAATCCCCTTTGCAGAGAGCGCTAACCCACTCAGCTATGACGAATTATTTCAGCTCATCAATATAGAGTTTTGGACAGTGAAACTGCAAGTTCTACTGAAGGTAAATATTCAAATATAAGAATTAAAAGCATGCCTTATTCATGATGATATCTTAGGTTGGTGTATTCTTAGGGTTGCACCCAGGGAGTACAAAATTTAATTAAACACATGTTTATACAATATACTTTGGTTTTTACGAATGGTTTCAACTGGATCTTCGATGATGAATATTCATACTGGAATTTCACATGCTACTGAAGGAAATTTTTTTCATTTAAAGCCCGTTGCTGAGAGTGCCTGGTACTAGTTATGTGCAGTGTTCTTGATTATACCCCCTTTTCCCCAGCCACATATTTACCACTCAATATGGCGATGTGTTTTCTTCTATGCTCATGGGCACATAATTTAATGTAATTGCCACTGAGTGGCACTATTCTGATCTTTGTTTCCATTAATGAGTATTTAACCCAAAATTACATGACTCAGTATTTTTTTTTATAGGCTAAGGGTGACAAACGAGCACGCAGTCCACCTGATGATAAGTGGATGCCGTGGCCCATAGACGTCTACATTCGATTAAGAATCAAAATGCAGATGCGTTGTCACCCCTGAGAACTCAAATGGAATGCCTCGATCCCAGTAAAATGGATCTCCGGTTCTCTACACTCACCATACGAAACACAGCAGCATTAAGCTGCTATTTTACGTTGGTATTCTGTGAGAGCATGGTCCTTACCAGGTCCAGCCGACCCATTCATGCTACAACCATAATATAGCTGCAGGGTGGCTCTACCACATAAAAAATGAATATTATGTACACTTGTTATTGTTATATATATATATATATATATATATATATATATATATATATATATATATATATATATATATATATATATATATATATATATATATCAGAGAGTATAGAAATGTGTATGTTTTCGTGATTATGTCATATATGTGTATTGTAAGTGTACTTGTTAAATAAAGTAAAACAATAATAAAAATTTTAATTAATAAAAACATTTGTCGATTAATATTTTTGGCATCTTTTACTCAGGCATAATGATACACTATATTTTTTCAGAAACTTTATCAAAGGCCTCTACTTCAAACAATGCATATCAAATTAGAAAACAGTCTAAACCTCAACAACAAAGAGGTAAGTAAAAATCGTATCAAGTAATATGTATTATTTAGTTAGTATGTCTGCTGAATATAAATTGTCTGTATTGTCAAATATTAACTTATAATAACATAAAATAAATTAGATTATAACATATTGTGTTTGTTGAAGTGAATTGCATTTTGATTCGTGATCGATGATAGATGTAGATGTCTATGGGACACAGTATCCACTTAACATCAGGTGGACTGTGTGCTTGTTTGTCACCATGTCCTATAAATAATAAATAAATAAATAGAGTTCCACCTCAGTGTCTGGTTCTTTTTCTGTTTTTGATGCTTATATACAGTGACCTATTACTAAATGAAACTGGGGTTCGAGCTAGTGTCCCAGCCAAAAAGTTTCAAAATGCAAAAATAAGTTTTCTCGAGCAACTTCATACATGTCCAAAATGCCATACTGTATTGTGAAAACATGCAAAAACCATTCATATTTATTTTCCATAAGAACTACTAATATTTAATCATTTAAAAGTATATATGTATGCATAGATATGTACATAGTATTTAATTTAAATTCATATTAATTGTAGAACAAATAACCATACCGATAATTTTCACTAGAATCTTCATAAGGTGAAAATAGTGCAGCCTCTAGTCGAAATCAATAGGCTGATAAATTGTCACAAGTAAAATTGAGGTACTAGGATGTTATGGTTTTTTATATTTCTATATGTGTGCCTACACTTAATATCGGTTAGCTGGGACACATTTTTCGTGAATTTTGTTCTATTCATTTAGTAGTAGGTCAATGCTTAAATTTTATTTAATAGTTTTTATTTCAATAAACTGTAAAATTATTTAAAATAATGTCCTTATTTAAAATAGTCTAATATAACAGGCACCTGAACTAGGATAAACCTGTATCTCAAGTGTATGTGCTAATAGAAACATTAACAAATATTTTCCGTTTCTTATAAAAAATGAATAACATACTAACCAATAAGGGTTATTTCAGTAAAATATATCCTATACTATTAAACGAGCAATTCTTGTATATATATATATATATATATATATATATATATATATATATATATATATATATATATATATATATATATATATATATATATATAATCGGGATCTCGGAAACGGCTCCAACGATTTTCATAAAATTTAGTGTCTCGATCTAGCTAGGATTTATTTTTAGAAAATGTCTTTTTGTCCGTGTTTTTAGGCAATGAAAAACTGCTACAATATCGTTAGAATAAGAAGGTAAATTTGGACGGATTGTTAGTGATTATAAATAGCTTAATTGGTATAATGGTCGGTCACAGAATCGTAAAACCCCGGATCGAGCCCAGACCGACCTACCGACTTTTTTAACTTTTTTTTCATGTTACTTTCTTTTTTGAGAAAATCTTTTTTTACGAGCCCTTTATTTAGTATTTTTTAAAAACACGAAAATTTAAATTAAAATAATTGCACTCATGATTTTTTATTCAAATAACCAGTTCCGTTTTTTCTGTTATGTCGCTAAGATCAAAAAATATTATTTATATTTCATCAGTATGTAATTTGTATCCGAATATAATTTCCAAAACACACGAATTAAAAAAAAATCGAGCGAAAAATACCGAGCAAAGCTCGGTCAACCAGGTACTTATCATTAACTAACTTAAAAAAATCAGCAACTTTTCCGTATCATCATATGACAAATTTTGTAACTATGTTTGAATTACATTTTTACAATCTGCCATTTTTAATGGGAATTTAAAAAATCTATCGCATTCCATTAGGTTAAACAATACTATTATTCCATACTTATGTATAAATAAAGTGAAATAGCTGGATTAACTGATTTATTATAGCAGATTATTAACTATTGAAGTGAGAAACATGGAATTTGCGTAGTAGAAGCTGCAAATAACCTTTTTAGCATAAACCCCCACTAGGAAGGATTTTTGAATGGAATAGGGAGTGTGATTGTGTCTCATCATTTTTAAAGCAAGAAATGTAGTTTGATTTGATAAAGGTTTTTGTTTAGAAATACCGAACATGGTAGAGCCATGCTGCAGCTATATTAATGGTTATAGCACGAATTTGTCAGCTCAATCAGTGTATGACCACGCTCTTACAATAATAGCGTGAAATAGCAGCTTTATGCTGCTGTGTTTCGTATAGTGACTGAGAAATGAAGACTTTTTTAGTGTAAACATGGCATGTAAGGATGACAACGCTTCTGCATTTTGCAGATAAATGTAGATGTTTATGTACCACAGCATCTTCTTCCCATCAGGTGGATGTGTGCTTGTTTGCCACCCTTTTTCTATAAAAAACCTACTACTGTCTGAGCTAAGCCACAGGCCATAGTTAGTATATCTTATAATAGGCAATTGAATGACTGATAGTTTTTTGTATATCTTTTAACAGAAAAATATATTTTTTTATTGTTTGCTTTCAGCTGGAAGTAAGAAGAAAGTCTTTTACCTTGAGAAAATTAAAAATTTTAGGACTTACCAACAATTAACAATGTGGCTGTTGAAATTACAAAATAAGTGCAAAGATGTTAAAAAGTCCTACTTTGTAGCAGTGATGGTAAGCGGAAATGAAAGCTTAGTAAACATAATTGATAAGCTGCCAAAAACAATATCGACTTTTATGAAACTTCAATTGAAATCTCTACGGAAACTAAAAGGCAGAAAGTTTACTCTAAATGAGAAATTTTTTGCATTTTCGATATTAAAACAAAGTTCTAGGGATTATAACTTTTTAACCAAAATTTTGGTACTACCATCCAAACATACTCTACAGAAAATCCTTAAAAATATAGTGATTGAACCACGATTGAATGAAAATATTCTAAATAATTTAAAGAAAAAAATGTATAAAAATGACACCTGAACAAAGGCTCTGCAACTTAATGTTTGATGAGATTGCCTTAACTCCTGGTTTATATTATAATAGGAGTATTGATCAGATAATTGGTTTTGAAAGAGATACTGAGAAAATTGCAGACCATTATCTTGTTTTTATGATAAAAAGGGATAAAGAGCAAATACAAACAGCCATTTGTTACCAGTTCTGCCAAAGTGCAACTAAAAGCCATATATTGAAAGCATTAATTATTGTTATAATTAGAAGATTAAGAGAATGTGGCTTAATTTCGCTACAATTTGTGACCAAGGCACATCCAATATATCTTAGATAATTCTCTTTTAAAAGATACAAAAGAATTTTTTTAAGGCATAATAAAGTCTACAAAAGTAGTATAATAGAAATTGATAATATACCTTTATTCCATATTTATGATCCTCCCCATTTATCAAAGGGACTAAGAAATAATTGGATTAGTAAAAATATAAGATTCATTTTCAATGGGGAAGTCATGATGGCAAAATGACATCATTTAAAAATGCTTTTAGAGATTGAATTTGAAGAAGATGATTTAAAAATGTTAAAGAAATTAACAATTCATAATGTGCAACAATATAAATTGCCTACCATGAAGGAAGTTGCAGCCAGAATGAATTTTTAGCAAGTAAGTTGCTTATAGTTTTTTTTAAACGTACCTAGGATTTTTCCCACACTAGGATTTTCTCCTATATTATGAAGGCAGTTTACAAACATGAATTGCACAAGGAAAAACATCCAGACACGGAACAATTATTTGTAGGCCGTAGGCTTGTTCCGTGTGGGATTCGAACCCGCGGCCCCAGCTCAGCCACTCATTGCTAAGCTACTGCGCCACGAACATAAAATATACGAAATAACATAAAATATAACATTAGAATATTATAAATATAAAATGTTATTTAATTAATAGTTGTTATTTATTTGAGAACTGTTACAAATACTCTTGAATTAAAATAATATGATACCTATCCATTTTTTTTTGTTTAAAAACTGTATCCAATAAGGTGTAATGTAATGTAAGGTGTAATGTAAGACGAAAATGCAGTTTGTATGAAAAATATTATGTTAAGACGTACAATCTATATTACTCGACAAAGAAGCGTGAAATTAGGACAATAGTTCTTTATATTACGTAGGCATCCAAAAAGAAAATATTTTCGAAAATTAAAACCATAAGAGGGTGGCATAGTTTCTACGAAACTTTGTTTAGTAGGGCGATTGGCTCGAACCAAACCCTCACAGGGAGGGCAAAAGGTTATTCAGTCGTATGAAGAAAAAATTATGAATGTTTTTTTAAACTTTGAAAAATGGTGCAATTTTAAAACCCTTAGTGTGAAATACGGTGTACAGTTTGTACACACTTTTCACTTTATGGAGCCATGTTATATGTATATGTTAAGGTTAAAGTTACAGCCTATATATGACTCTGATAAGGTTTTGGGGCTAGGAGGTGTCCCCGCGCTGCCCCAATGCGGACTTCATATGTGTGTTATACGTGGTAGAGCCATGCTGCAGTTATATTAGTAGTATAATTGTAGCACAAATGGGTCGGCTCGACCAGGGAAGGAACACGCTCTCACAGAATACCAGCGTAAAATAGTAGCTTAATGCTGCTGTATTTCGTATCGTGAGTGTAGAGAACCGGAGACTTTATACTGGAAACGAGGCATTCCATCTTATTATTGTTAGTCCTCACGGGTAACAACGCATCTGAATTTTGATTAGTAATCGAGGATAGATATAGATGTCTATGGGCCGCAGCAACCACTTACCATCAGGTAGACTGTGTGCTCGTTTGTCACCCTATCCTATAAAAAATAAAAATATGTCTTTGAAATATATTTTTCCTAATTCTTAGACATGCAGGTTTCCTCACGATATTTTCCTTCACGGCCGAGCACGTAGTAATTTAGCACTTAAAATTTCAATTGGCAATTTTCATTGCTGCTGGCGGGGATCGAACAAAAGTTGAAACTGAGTGAAGCGCTAACCATCTGAGCTACCATGGCTTATATGTATATGTATGGTGAAAAATTATTAAATTAATTTTGTTACTTGAAAATTGGTTACGTTACACCGCGGGGCGAAAAGCTAGTAGTACATAATATATACTACTAGCTTTTCGCCCCGCGGTGTATATTGTTGCGCGCCGTAGTTGATGGCACTAGCGCCATCTGGTATCAAGTATCAGAAATAGGAGTGTCAAGATCTTTCTGGAACTCTCCCAACAGCGCCTCCAGTAACGAATAGAAGAATTAAGCTTTCTAGAAAAGTCCACTCGAATTTTCTTCACTTAGTCGGTCGGGACCGGTATTTGCCGGAACATTCTGGATGTTTCGGTGGAAAAGGCGTATATAAAAGAGTTGAAGCCCGCCACCGGGGCAGTATTGAATTGGCGATACGAGCGAAGCTTTCGGAGTGAAATAAAGTGATCTAAAGTGTTAAGTGTGAATAATTATTAGTGTGATTTCAGTTTTAATTGTTGTTCAGTAATTATAGTGTCAATTTTGGTGATTCAAACGGCAGTTTTTATTGTCGCGAACCCTAAGCTCGTAACAATATTATATCTAATACATAAACGTTAATGTTTGTTTGTTCGTATTTTATGCGCTATCATACAGTTCATCAGATTGCGCTAAAACTTTGTTCAACTTATTGTTTGCACTTTTGCGAAGTTTATAGACATAGTACCTACAATTAACTTACAATATGTGGTGGGCGTATCGTACCCACAAATTTATTTGAAAGTCATATATTCAATTTCAACTTGTGTAATATTATTCCGCGGCTGCAACGCGCAGGGTGCTAGCTTAGTATATTAGTTATTACATGTAATATATATGGCTGGCTACTGTGGTTTAAACTAGCCTCTGTATGTGTAAGCAAACGACAACCTGTTTAAGTAGCACTATTGTCATTACGGTTTTTTTTATAGGAAATAAAGCATTGCCGCAGGAATGCAGAGGGACAGCTATCTTTATAAATATGATTGATCAGCTGTTCAACTCATTCAACGGATTAAAGTACAAGGACGACGCAAAACCTTTAAAAACTAAAAGAAACTGCGCATTTTAAGAAGTGGAACGAATTTTTACCAATTTTGCGTTTAATAGGGTTTAAAACTGTTCATAAGCAAAGAGATGGGACTGAGCTTATAAAATATATTTAAGTTACATCACACAGTTTATTAAATGAAAAATATCATATACAAACCCTATTGACGCGAAACTTTAATCAAGATCCTTTGGAAATTTTTTTTGTTGTGTCGGAGTTATGATGGAGTCACGGTGTCAGAAATATTTCACCAACTTGTAGCCAATTTTCTAATGCATATAAATCATTAATTATTAATAATTATACATCATATTATCCTGTTGGGGCAAATTGTGAAAAAGATGGAAATAAACTATTGCAAAATTTAAAATCATTAGTCATGGAATGCAATATAAATCATGAAGAAAGTTGCGATAATATCTGCTTGGATCCGTTAATTAAAATCTTAAATGAGAATAATGACAATATGACCCAGAAAGAATAAAAACACTATGCAGCTGGATATACACATAATAAAAAAAGTAAACCGATTTTTAAATCTTGCATAAGGTGCAAAAATGAATTAATTGAGAAACATGATATATCCAGCTACATATATGAAAGGGATTATACAAAAAAAAAATCATTGTTTACTCCCAGTGAAGCACTGTATCAGCATTTAAATGAAATTAATCACATAACACATGCAACATTAAAAGATTCTCCTGGTATTAATAAAAATTAAAAAGAGAAAAACGGACCTTTCAGAAATCTTCTCCGATCCATCTTTTTTGTCTTGTCCCATACATAAAAGTGATTTGATTTTTTTTTATTAAATATAATATGATATTGTTACTTATAAACAGTTGGTGTACAAATATAAATCGTATATTGAATGGAAAAATGATGTGTTCTGACGACCACGACTTGGTAAAATTACAAGCATATACCTATTGTAAAACTGATAATAAATGCAATAAATAACAGCTTCGTATTTTATTACAGGTTGAAGAACTTAACTTTTTCTTCAACATTCCCACTTTAAATACAGTTTAGTCAAATGAATAAGTTAGACACAATATAGTTATGCCCTCTAGTGGGTGACCTTGTAAAGAATCAGCGCCATCTTCAGGAGGTAGCTTGTAATTAATAAATTTAAAACCTGAGTGGCGTATCTAATCCCGATTATACAAGCTTATCTATGATTATAGTGTGCTTGCCGCACACTATAATCATAGATAAGCTTGTACGCACGCATGTACATACGCAGCAGGACTTGTAGAGTAATTAATTTTAGTATTATTGTAAAATAATAATTAATTTTAGTATTATAGTAAAAATTCAGATCGAAATTATTAATACTCGAATATCAGTGACCTTAGAATAAATTTAATTTATTTCTTTCTTGTCTTTTTGATTTTTTGTTCAAGTCAGGATTATTATTGTGTTTAGAGTAGAGACGAACATTGACGCATTGTTCTATAATAGCTTTTATTAGAAGCGATGGTTAAAAGTTGGTGGCTGTGTCATTGCATGATCATTCAATTAACTGAAAATATTAAAATTAATGAATGATCCTCAATTGATGCTCGTTTTTCAGAAGACTTCAGATTTGAACAATTCAGGATTGGGAAACTTTCCAAGAGTATACAATTGCCATTGAAACCACTTCGTAATTTCTAAGTGATTTAGAACCTTTTTGTATATACCCTTGAATTGTATGATGTTTGCGTTGTTATTATAGCCTCCGTGTTTCCGAATGATACCAAATAGAATTTCGATGTGATCTTGATTCAGCCTACACAAAGAAATGTACCTAATTGGTGTATCATTTACAATAAGCGAAGAATATAGATGTTTTAATGATTCGATGCATACGAGGAATCCTAGAAATCCTGATTTGCAATCTACTATCCTCTTTTTGGTTATTGTGAACACAGTCCTACGTTTAACGACTCGTCTTTGTTTTGTTATATATTTTAAGCGATAGTATGTACTCTTTTGATTTATCCAAAATCAGAAAGGTCAGAAAGTTTGTTAGCGAAAAAACCTTTATTTTTTGAAGATTATTTAAATTTACAAATAATATTAACAAATTCTACTTTATTTCTTTATCAAACTCGTTAAAGATTATTCGTTTCGATTCAAAAGTGTTTCCAACCAGCTTAATCATATGGCAAGGATCAAATATTAAAGCTAATTCTTTATCACAATTGGGATGCTTGAGAACGTAGGTTTTAAATTACTTGGATCCGTTAAATCACAACCCAATATTTTCGCTACTGAAAAGTTAGTTTGGCAGCCATCAGGTAACTGCAACAACATCTAACCCAGATTGATAACTTTTACTCAGACATGACGTAATTAAATGTGCTCATGTCTCACTACTTACGCCTCTTACAAAAAACAACCCACTGGTGGCTTCCAGCTTTCATTTAATGCGACTAAAAGAAAAACATTGGCTTCTGTGGCAAATACTTTGCTGTTGAAGCCATCACCAAAGTCTATCAAAAGCCTTCCGTTTTTCTTCCAGTCCATTTGGATTGATGTCGTAGAGCCATTTCATCAACATCTACAAGAGCGCAAATCATTCTTTTGCCAGATAATTCAATTTCAGTTTTTTGAGTCTATCAAATGTTTGGGCAGTGAAACCGGGTGAAACTAAGCTGCTATCATACCACTTGCCTAACACTCTTGGGTGTGGAAGCGCGCTATGAAAAACTCTTCTCATAAATTTGTGTGCAGCTGGTGAATAAAAATTTAGTGTTAGGGTGAATAAAAATTTAGTGTTAGCGTGAATTTACGCAGTACAGCTGGATATTTTTTCGAAAATATTTTTGCTACGCTTTTTACAAACTATTCTATTCTTTTTTTTCAATTTATTTATCAGATCAAACAAAAATTACATTCCAATATAGGCTTAATTAACATCTAAAAACCACAGAGGTTTACCTTGATGCTAAATAATTAAATTAAGTAAGCGAATTATGTACAAAACACAGTCTAATTCAATAGTTAGGTATATGAGTAGGTAGAAGGTGTAACAACAATATAAAGACTAAAAAGGTAAGTTAACAACTTAGTTAAAGTCAGAAGTAGCAAGGTAAAAAGTAAAAGTAAGAGCTAGGCAGGTAGTACATTATTATTAAGTAGATATAGTATGTAATTATAATTTAGATAGTAAAAAGCTTTTGAGTTTAGTTTTAATGTTTTGTTGTGATACTTTGTCGCGTACATCGAAAGGTAAGTTATTTATTAAATGCGGTATTAGATAAGCAGCCGTCCGTTGCCCGTACACATTATTAGCAGTGATATGCCGGAGTCGGTTTTGTGTTATATCGCGCGTACGTACTGGATGTTCTATATATGATTTTAAACTGTCGCAAAAGAAATATTTTTAAATAACATGAATTTAATTTGGTCACAAACTGGTAAGATTTTACAATGTTTAAAAATCGCATTTTCATCATCATCAATTAGGACACGTATATTAGGGGATATAATATTTTTGAGAATACTAAATTGAAGATCATAGATCTGTTTTAAATATGATTTGTACGTCCGACCATAGCTCGACAAGCCATATTGAATATAAGATTCAGCCAGGGAGTTGTAAAGCATAAGTCTTACTTTGAAGGGTATGCGATTTTTTAGGATTTTTATATTGGCTAGAAACTGACGCAACTTATTGCATGTTCAATGTGGTAGTTCCAGTTAAACTTTGAGTCAATTATAAGGCCAAGGTATTTTTGTGTGGTCACAACTTCGATTGTAGGGCATTTGCAAGTACTTAGTTGATGGAGGCAGTCGTGATTATGAGCTATTAATGGTTTTGGAGTAGGATACCTCATATACGGAGATTTGATAATCATGAGTTTGGTTTTATTGGCATTTAACACTAGACCAACGTCATGGCACCATCGTATCATCATGTCTAAATCGGCCTGGAGAGCATTACACGCATTTGAGATATCCTTACCGGAAACGAGAAGACACGTATCATCTGCGAATTGGTAACAGGAACTGTGTTTCAGACAGTTATTCATCTCGTTGACATAAGATAAAAAGTGCAACGGGCCAAGTACTGATCCTTGGGCCGTGCCTTCTGTCACATTCTCAGGGTCACTGAACGCGTTATTTAATTTAATCGTAAATGTACGATTTTGGAGGTAATTTCTACACCAATTAAGTAACGGACCCCGGATACCACAATCATCCAGTTTATGGATTAAAAGTTGATGTTGCAGCGTGTCGAAGGCACGAGAAAAATCAATAAACAAGGCCAGAACACATTTTTTAAGGTTCAAATGCTCGTTTACCTCATCTGTAAACTTACGTAGAAGGTCCGTAGTACTTTTACCTGCTTGAAATCCGTACTGGTTTTTGTTTATTACTTCGTGCTTGCAGTAAAAATTATGAATCTGCTCACAGATAGCTTTTTCAACTATTTTATCAATATTAGAAAGCAGAGTGATTGGTCGATAGTTGGAGTAATCATCGTGTTTGCCCTTTTTGAAAACAGGTCTCACACAGCCTATTTTGAGGTCGTCGGGGTATTCTCCAGACGCAAGACTGCAGTTAATTAAATTGGCAATGGGTAAAGATATATGTTTATCAACCATTTTTAGATCAGCTACTCTAATACCGTCAGGTCCAGGAGCCTTATGTGAGTTTAGTCTCTTAATAATTTCGTTAACATTGTTCTGAGAAACTTTTTTGAACAAAATACTTGAATCCACCGGTCTCCGATAAGTTAGTGGATTGGTTAACTTTAAGCTGCATTGAGGAACAATGTCTTTAACTGCCTTTTCAAAGCTGTTTGCGAAGTTGTTAGCTATCGCTTTGGTGGTAAGGCCCTGTCCGTCAAAAGCCTTCAGTATCGCCTCGTCAATGGATAATGTTACTCGTCCTAACATGTGGTTAATGATTTTATAAACTTTTTTTGTATCTTTAAAGTTATTATGTATTTCGTTAAAATAGTATGTATTTCGTTTTGATTCTATTAGTTTATTGAGTTTATTTCTAGTTTTATTATATTCTAGTCTTATTTTAGGATCAAGAGCTATTTTTCCAAAGCTTAAATAAGCAGTCCCTTTTTTCACATAGTCGGGTAACATTACCATTGATCCAAGGGGCTATAGGCAGAATCCTACGATTTTTAGAATACCTAACAGACCTACTAATAGTCGCAGTCTTTATAGCTGTTAGGAACGATTTTTTTATAAATGAAAGTATATCATTTGACGAACTCATGTTATTTGTCTGTTTCCAATCTGTAATACTCACCGCATTACTAAAAATGGTATGAGCAAAAGTAGTTTTTTGTGTTACTTTCTGCACGCGTCTTGTAGGTGGCGAGTCGTCAAGACACGTAAACACTATGCCCCGATGGTCAGCCAATGTAATGTCTAACACAGCTGAGTACGGATCTGATGTGGGGAACCTCGCAAATATGTGATCAATGCAAGATTTAGTGACTTTATTTTTTCTTGTTTCAATTCTAGTATAGTTTGAAATTCCGCACATTAATCCGCGCTCGCTGAGTGTTTGCAAATAAGTGTCCCTGTAAGATGAAATAGTTTTTAGGTCAATGTTGGAATCGCCGATTAATAAGAGGTTTTTATTAGTGTCGTAGTTTGAGATATACCTGCCAAGCTCCTTTACAAACAAATCCTTGTTTCTTTCTGGAGGTTTATAAATTGCACATACAACTACATCTACGGTCGGGGTCAGTTTTAAGATACCCGTTATGTTTTCGAACATGATACTTTTATGTGGTGTTAGTGTAAACTTGAGATGGTTTTTGACATAAGCAATAATACCGCCTCCCCGTTCCGCCGATCGCAATCGGTAGTACATATTATAACCCGGTAAATTAAAAAGGTTAACAATCATATCTGTTACACCAACTTCGGTTAGAATAATCAAGTCTATGGGGTATTTAGAACTATGGATAACTTGTTGAAGCTTCGCAAAATTCTTTATGAGTGATCGTATATTAAAATGTAAACTTGTAAGTAATGCATGACGTTTTTTCGGTAATTGTTGAAAATAGTTATTTATATCGTTACAGTTACCAAATTCTTTAATGTTTATGGTCATAACAAAGTTTGAAGAGTAGTAAGTAATTAGGTAGGAATATTCGAACAATAGTAAACAAAGAAAATAATATATGATTAAGAGGTTTTAGAGCTATCTAATTGTTTTAGGAGTAATTCGATATCATTATTTGATCGAATATAGTAAATTTTAGTATTAGGACCTTTCCTGACAAGTACTTTACCGTCCTTACACCAAATATACTGGAAAATCTTACTAAGTTTCGCTTTGGTGTTATATAATAGAGTTTTTAAGTGCTTGGTAAGGGCCTCCCTGATGTACACTCGTTGTTCAGCTACTTCCTTCGGCGAGTTTGGTAGGATAGTTCCCACGGAGAGACATTTCTCTTTACCAGCTTCAATCCATTGTTTTTGAGCTGTCTTTGTTTTCATCTCAACAAGGATTGGACCAGGGCGGTCCTTAGAGCTGGGCAAGCGTTGTGAAGATTGAATGTCGCTCACCTTAGTATTCAGTTCTGAAGCTAGCGTTTCTAGGATTTTATCGACGTCTTTGATTGAAGCGTCCGGTAGGCCTGCAATTTCTACCATATTTGATAAAGATTTCTGCTGAAACGTTTTTATTTCTTGTTCTAGTATGGTCACTCTAAGTTCGAGGTTTTTGTTCTTATTTTGTAGGTTTGGTCAATAGTACTCAGCTGCTCACCCAGGAAATCAATTGAAGTTTCTAGATTTCCAATTTCTTCCCGGAACGTTTTCTTTAACTCCCGGCTGATGTCACTGATAAGCTTCTGGGTGTCAATTTGGGTATTCAAAGAACTCATAACGACAGAGTCATCGTCATCAGCCACTCCGTCCGGAATGAAAAAGGAAGACCTACGGGATACATTTTTCATACATTCATCGCAGCTCCACTCGATGCTCGGCGAATTGCGTATAGCATTAATCTGTTTATTAGACAGCTTGACGCAGGTTGGATCCGAATGGACAGTAATGTTGCACCTGCTACATACCAGACCCGGTGCTTTTTTGGTAATATTTTTCTTACAGTTAGCACACTTCACCAACACCATTGTGGGTAGTTCACGGGATTTGGGCGCAAAGCACGTCAAATATTATTAATTATCACTTCTTTAGCTTTTTTCTTTATATATTAATGTAAATAAAATAAAGGTTTTAAAACTAAAGATAAAAATTGTGGTATTAAATTATACACAAAACTGACAGTTGCTAAGCGACAACAAGCAATTCACTCTCAATAACCTAAGTTTCTTTATTTAGATTTAGTTCTGCAAATTGTTCTTCAGATAAGTATTCTTTTTTTTACTTGATTTAAAATGGCACTCAAGTTGGTGATTTTTCTGCAATCTTCTGTTTTGTTTTTTTAAATTTCTATTTTTATTTATAAACTTTAGTTTTTCAATAGTAAGTTTCCTAAGACAATTTTTAAGAGCTGCTTTGGGGTGTCCTAAATCGACTCCAAATCAGATAATTCAGCAAGACTGCTTGGACTTGCTGGAGTAGATTTTAAATGATGAATGCATAAAATAAATAAGCAGCTATTGGAAATCGCTTTGGGATTTTGAATGTTAAAGGGACAAAAAAATATTACCTCCGGAACAGCAAGAGCTGACTTTTTCAATAATCCTTTGCCAGAAGTATATTTATCCTCATTCTTAAAATGGTTTGAACATATTTTACTTTAACTGTTTGGCTGTCAGCTTTCTTCTTTCCTTTACGTACGCACATTATTCACCCATAGAATGCGCCTAAGCTAATTTAATTATTATACACAGACAGTTAATTTAGCCTTCCCTAAAACGAGAAATACACACACTATTTGAATTGGCGATAATCAGAGGAGACCTATCTGCTTATTTTATATACTTTGATCGAAAACAATATCACTTCTCTTTCAAACTCACTCATTTTGGTATTTTTATCCCGCTCGATTTTTTCTGACAATATATTTTAAAGTACGAAATCGTTGAATTTGTAAATAAATCGAAATAAATTAAGGAAATCGTAATACTTACGAATGAAATGTGATTCCTTGACTTTTGGAAACCTTACTTGTGTAGTTTGTACAGAATCTCATCACACACGACGGCATTTTCGTTGCAAAAACAAAACACAAATTACTTCAACGTCGTTGTCAATGACGCGACGACTGAGCTCAGATTTGATAATTAGCATAGTTTTGGTGTGCCACTTGCGTTGCGGTGCGCGTATAACCTATCTACCTCTATTTCCTACAAGATCATTGGCACGCGTACTATTTATTCGCACAATATTTATTTGATATTTCTTTTTAAAATGATGTATACATTTTTATTGAAAAATAAACCCATAATTCACTCACGTTTTTACTGGTGAACACATAACCTGAATTTAATTGTAATTTATTTCATTACATTCGAATGAAACTGCCTTTTCACTTAGTGGACGTATCTAAGATTAGATTTTGAGGAAACTGCGATCTTTTTCTATCGAGCCAAAATATGTCAATCGTGTTTTGGCTACCATAATTAGAATTTAAAAAAATGTAAATTCGAAGTTTTCAATGACAAAAAATTGATTTTCTAATCTAATTAATATCTAATTATAGGTGCTATAAAGCGTGAAAAACCTGTTTTTGGCGCCCACTTTCCCTTAAGTAAGTATCAGACATATTTAACTCAGCAATATTACGTTGTCCTCAAATTACATGGCTTACTTCACAGATTATCCCCTAATAGATACCGCATCATGGAATATTTGTTCTGTTTCGATTTCACCAAATTTCGCGGCATGCATGAGTTGCGGGGGACGTGTCCAATGCGCTGTGATTGGATAATTCAAGGTTAAACTTAGAATGCTCCGAACTACAGTAATGGGACAGGGTTGGGACGTTGATCGATACATATGGGATTTGATGATTATTGATAAATAAATAATTTGATCAATTTTTATATGAAATTTATTACAAAATAAAACAATGTATAGAAATAAAACAATATATGTGTCTTCAGTTTCAAATCCCGCTAAAACACTTTTATTTAAAATTTTAGCGTAGTATGACAATTGAAAGTACTCTTCGAGTAGTACAAATTCGTAAATTTATTTCCTATCAAACTCCACCATAAGCGGGTGTAAAATACATTTTAATTACAGTGTTCGGTGCAAAGTACTCTAAAATAAAGTGTGTGAGTTTCAAATTCCTCCATAACAAATCCAATCAATGGCAGTCCAATATTAGATCACGTGACTCAGTAAATCTCTAGTATATATACAGTAATCTATGGTAAATTAGTATGGCCGATTCCGTTACCTGTGAGTGTTGTTGCTGTGGTTTTTTTATTGTTTTTGTGCGTAAAAAATGTAGGATTTACAACTGTTTATAAAAAAATCGGAGCCCAGTAAAGCACGCAAGAGATTAGTTGATAAATCAAAGTGAAAACGTGAAGTATTGCGTGAAAATAGGTTGGTTTCTTTCTTCTACTAAACAGTCAACTGCTATTTGAAAAGTTGTTAAGCAAAACAGGACCATGAAAATAATTCAACATGCTTTGGCGCAAAAATTCAAAATTGGAATTTTGTTCTTGCTAAATTGAGTACCTAACCAATATAAATGTCAAAAAACGTAATACTAATATTATATAATATACTAATAATAAGTATGCTTATCTTAGGTATAGAAAAATGAATGTTGGTTTGATTGTTTGCTTACCGATGCATGGAATTGGACGAAATTTGGCACACAGGTAGACCATGACCTGGAAAAGGACATAGATAGGATCTGGTAGGGTAGGGTAGGGAGGTAGTGTAGGTACGTCAAGTGGTACAAAGTTCTTGGTCAGCTAGTGTTTTATAAAACAAGTATTATTATTGTTTTCTACTGTTGATAAAATCTATACTAACAGTGGAAATTCAAATGAGACTTATTTTTGTTGTAGATACAAGCCAAATACGCTTCCAGCATTCCCATCATGTGGACACTTTGCGCCCTCCTTTCTGCTTGCGCCCTCCTTTCTGCCAAGGAGGGTCGCGTTCGTATACGGCTTAGAGATCTCTAGTCAGATCGTTAAGCCAAATCCTAAAAGGTTGGGTTTAGTGGGTAAAAGTCGCCACATAACCACGCAGCCGGCTGCGTGGTATGCTATGAGCATTCCCAACCTCCCTCCCCCGCTTTCCGGAGGGTTGCCCATATTTGCTTCGGGCGCAAAAAAAAAAACACAGTCGAAAGGCATTTCGGTGCGCTACTATAGCATGCACAGAAATAAGAAAATTCCACCAATCATTTTACAAACATCCGACAAATATTTTGTAAGATAATTTTATAATAAAACATTGTACTATCACAACATCTAAAACGACAAAAGTTGGTAGCAAGCGAAATCATTCGTTAAAATATTTCATTCGTAACAAGAGCGGCAAAATGATCGCTGTTTGTCAAAAAACATTTACTAATGTATTTTGTGTAAGGAAAGACCGTATACAGGGAGTGATGAGAAGATTTTATGAAAAGGAGGAGATGGCAAAAGAGCGCAGGGGTGGAGATCGAAAAAGTCAGAAGTTTGAAAAGAAAAGCGGTGCAAGCCTTTATAGAGTCATTTAAAGCAAATGAAAGCCACTACTGCAGGTCAAAAAATATAAAAAGATTGTACTTGCCCCCTGAACTAAACATAAAAAAAACTGGCGTATGTATAAGTACATACAACGACCATCCTTGTTTAGAAGTAAAACAGCATTTTTTTTATAAATATATTTAATTGTTGTAACATTGGTTTTGGCCCACCTAGGTCTGATGTTTGTTCAACATGTCTTCTGTTAGATGAGAACATTAAAAAAGAAACAAATACTGAGATCATAAATAAATTGATAATTGAAAAAAGAGTCCACTATTTGAGGTTCAAAGCATTCTATGTGATCCTGCAGGAGCAAAGAAGTGATCTTATAACAATAAGCTTCGACTGTCAAAAAATTTAGGGCTACCTAAAGTGCCAGATCAGTCCGCCTACTATAGCCGCCAATACAATTTCTACAACTTCACTATAGTAGTTGGTAGCTCTAAGGCAAAATTGACCAAGGAAAACATATTTGCATATACCTGGAATGAAACCATACACAACAAAGGTAGTAATGAAATCATTTCAGCAGTTCATCACTTTTTAACTAATGTAGATATCAAAGAAGAAATCAAAGTCTTAAGAATAGTAGCAGATGGCTGTTCTGGGTGAAATAAAAATTCCGGCATGGTAGCCATGCTTGGAAAGTGGTTGACAACAGAAGCACTCAGACACATCAAAAGGGTAGAAATAGTTTTTCCTGTTGTAGGACACTCTTTTATTCCACCCGACCGCGTGTTTGCTCAAATAGAGAAAGATTTGTTTTTCTTCTTTCTTTCGTTGATTCTGTTTCAAACTTTTTTTTTCATTTCTGCAAAATTTTTATTGAATCGTTTTGGCGGGATTTGCAACTAGATAACATATATATATTGAGGATTGGGTAAAATCTATAATCATACCATACTTTCCAGGGAAGTCTGGCAAAAAAATCTTAATTGGTGATAACTTGTTATCACATCTTTCTATTACCTAATAAAATTATGCTTCGAGGAAAATATTCATATTATATTTATGCCAGCAAATTCAACTCATATCACACAACTGAAAAAGAGAAATATAATAATTTAATGGAAGAAAACGGACGGTCGTAAACAAGCCAAAACTCCTAAAGGGTGTTTTCCGACATTATCCAAATTAATAGGCACCCTCAAAGATAACGCCAAAGAGAATATATAGGCCGGTTTTAGAAAAAATTGACCCTACACAAGTTTTAAATAGACTACCTGGATATGAAGATAATAAGCAGCGCATTGAAGCTGTTAATGAATCTGTTCTAGATGTACTGAAGGAAATGCGTTACGGAACACAAACGTTGTTGAAACTAATAGAAAAAGAGAAAAATTGAAATAGAACTCGGAAAGTGTGAAAGTGTAGAAGAAAGTTACGGTGAAACAGAAGTTGAAAACAGAGAACCAAAGAAAAAACAAAAAAAGACTAAGAAACGAGCAAAGGATATTAAAAAAAATCAGAACGAATTTAATAATAATAAACCAAGTATATCTAAAGGAAAATGAGTAGGAAAAAAACAAAAATGTCTTTAAATGCAACTATAGTTCAAAGCGAATCAACTTTGACTCATAATTACCTAGATATAGAATCAATACTGGTTCTAATGTTCGGAGATGATATTACAATTGATCACACAGAAATAGTAGAAAATGATAATTTTTTTTTGCGCCCGAAGCAAATATGGGCAACCCTCGGGAAAGCGGGGGAGGGAGGCGGTGAATGCTCATAGCATACCACGCAGCCGGCTGCGTGGTTATGTGGAGACTTTTACCCACTAAACACCGCCTTTTAGGAATTGGCTTAACGATCTGACTAGAGATCTCTAAGCCGTATACGAACGCGACCCTCCTTGGCAGAAAGGAGGGCGCAAAAATGATAATAAAAACTGTTCTTTTAGTACGATTACGAATAATGAAATGAAAGAAAGTGAAAGTTAAAATATTGTCAGATATATCCATAACTGATTCTAAATTAATAAAATATGCCATATCAATTGGTGCTTTGAAATTAATTCCGCCAAGCATCCAATTAGCAATTTTATCAAAGGCTGCAATAGGCAATAAGCAGAACATTAATAAAAATCAACAGAAGTTAAATTACTATAAGAATAATGCGTAAATTATTTATGAATTGATGAAGGATTAGGTAATGTAGCGAATCTTGTTTTGAGTGCAATTAATGTTTAAATGTTGTTAATAGATAAAATGACACGTTAAGTTTTTTTTTTATTTATTCTCGTATTAACTTTGCGAAAGCTGTTGACTGGATTCTTCCGTTGCTACTAAGCACCAAAGCATGTGATTGCTTATAGTTTTTCAGGGCTTTCATCCATGTGAAGGAGTTTTATAGTACCGTGGATTTCATATGTTTGTGAAAATTTAAAAATATTGTTTATGTTAGTTCTTAGATTGATTTCAAGTTAAGCCTTGTTCTTTAATAATGTTATTAAAAAATTTCATTAAGTCAATTTTTTAATTGTTTCACTTAATAATTATTTTTTGTATCCCGTCCCATTCCTCTAGTAAAATGGTGTTGGTACCTATTTATGTACCTTTCATAACCAAATAATAGATACCTGAGGTATTGGTTGACAACCCTATCGTTTTTCTCTAATCCCCCCTTTTATCGTATCCATTTGACCCGTCATCATCATCATCATTATTACAGCCCTTCACAAGTCCACTGCTGAACATAGGCCTCCCCCAAGTAATGCCACAACGCACGGTCCTGAGTCCCCTGCATCCATCGACTTCCTGCATGTCTTACCAGGTCGTCACTCTATCTAGTGGGGGGTCGCCCTACACTCCGCCTACCGGCACGAGGCTGCCACTCGAGAACCTTTCTTCCCCATCGGTTATCGGTTCTTCGAGCTATATGGCCGGCCCATTGACACTTCAGCTTACTAATCCGTTGGGCTATGTCGGTCACTCTGGTTTTACTGCGGATATCCTCATTTCTGAGTCTTACGCAGAGAAACTCCGAGCATAGCTCTCTCCATAGCTCGCTGAGCGACCTTGAGCGTCCTCATACGGCCAGCAGTGAAGGACCACGTCTCTGATCCGTAAGTCATCACTGGCAATACGCACTGGTTGTTCACTTTAGTTTTCAGAGATTGAGGTATACCTGACGAGAACATGTGTCGTAATTTCCCGAACGCTGCCCAGCCGTGTTGAATCCGTCGAAGTTGGACTTACCTAGTCGGACTTTTTGTCCCAGGTAAACGAACTCGTCAAAAATGTCGAGCACTAGCCGGTAGTTGTTGGGAGCACTATGCTCCCAACAACTACCGGCATAGGTGTGACATGGACATTAAACATGATCTTTGTTTTGTCCATGTTCATCTTAAGACCTATCCGTTGAGAGACACCATTGAGGTCATTGAGCTTAGTGCTAAGGTCCTCCAGCGATTCTGCCATAAGGACTATATCGTCGGCAAATCGAAGGTGAGTGTTGTACTCGCCATTGATGTTAATACCGTATACTTTACAGTCCAGTAGCTTGAAAACGTCTTCCAACGCAGAGGTGAAGAGTTTCGGGGATATAACGTCACCCTGTCTTACACCTCTCTGCAGTTGGATAGGTTTCGAACTCTGGTTCTGTACTCGGATAGCCATCGTAGCCCTACTGTACAAGTACTTCAGCACTTCGATATACCGACAGTCAACTTGGCACCGCTGAAGGGACTGTAGCACCGCCCAAATTTCGACGGAATCAAAGGCTCTCTCATAGTCCACATACGCCAGGCAACGTATTATTATTCGACCCGTATTCCAGGTAAATAGAAAATGAGGATATTTTTGAGCTTTTCTCAAAGATAAATAAAAATTTCAAGTATAATCAGTAATTTGGTTGTGGAATAGCGTAAGACTCCCGTAATAAAAACGACTCTAACTTCATTGCGATAGGTATTATATTAAATTATAGGTTTGAAAGTTGGAACTGTTTCTATTGAACCCATTTTACGGTAATAATTTAATAGTATACAGACGTAAGTTTATGTCATAGTAAAGAACACATTTCAAAGATTTAAACAATAGTACTCCGGCGGTTAACGAGCTACTGGAAATATTCATTTTATAATTAATTTAAAAAATATATTTTTGAAATGCAATTACATTTTCGTCGATTCCCTAAAGTTGCCAATTTTGAGTTCAGTCACTATTGTATTAAGAGTGCGATATGTATTAGAATCACCTGACTTCTGTTACTCAGTAATTTAAAATGTAAATTGGTACACCATCCACGCAAGCATGTATTATCAAGCATAGGTACATGTACAATTTTATACATATAAAGTGTACATTATGTGTACAGAAATATTAAAACATAAATTAAATTATTATTGTTTTACAGGTAACGGAATCCTCCAAGCGGAATGAAAGGAGACTGTCAATGGCAGCTTTATAAAAAACACGTTTTCAAAACCTCTCCTGGGTTCAAAATTCATGGTGTATTGAACTAGCTGTTACAGGTTGTAACACCTAATTCAAAACAGCATGAATTTCGGAGGGAATCAAAAATGTTCTAAAGTCCATGCAATTTATCACAGAAAAACACAATTGCAAGTATATCTACTATTTATAATTGAGTATCTGGAAACATTAGTTAAAATATTAGCTACTGATCACAATATTACGTGTTTATGGCTGCGGCACCTAAACCAAGACCCAATCGAGAATTTCTTTGGGGCCATTAGAAGCCATGGGTGCCGTAACACAAATCCAACGCCAGAAAGATTTGAATCAGCATTAACAACCTTATTGGTCAATAGCCTGTCCAGTGTCTATGCCCCTGGAGCAAATTGTGAAGAAGAACAATGCAATGCAATAAATGCCTCATTGTTACAAAGAATAGAGAAGCTGCGACGACTGGTGATATCTTTTTAGATATTGTAAATAAGATTACACTTACACCTTTAGAGAAAAAAAGTCAGCCCCATATAATGGGCGACGACGCCGATCATCTGCATCAACACGAAGACATTCACGACGCAAAATATACTGGAGTCGAATTCGATTACGGTTTGCTGTTAGTGAAAACCAAGACGCTGTTGTGTCGACGCCGCAACTCACAAGATCCGCCAAAACGATATAGATCTCGTGGTTTCCAAAAGACGGTGATATGAAAAACAAATGGATAAACGTTACAAAAGAGAAAATTGGTTTGCATCAAAATATAGCGTTATGTGCTCAAAACATTTTACTGAGGATTGTTTTTCTAAGTATCTCTTTCTTTCTTTTTTTGATAACAAACAACAAGCTACGCTGTTTTTGCCTCGAACGGTTAGTAACAATATGCATATTGTACATTTTTTTTATAGGAAAAGGGTGACAAGCGTGCACACAGTCCACCTGATGGTAAGTGGTTGCTGTGGCCCATAGACATCTACATCTATCTTCGTTTGCGAATCAAAATGCAGATGCCTTGTCAGCCTTAAGGAATAAGATGGGATGCCTCTTTTCCAGTAAAGGGTCTCCGGTTCTCTACACTCACTACACGAAACACAGCAGCATTAATCTGCTATTTGACGCCGATATTCTGTGAGAGTGTGGTCCTTCCCCGGTCGAGCCGACCCATTCGTGCTACAACTATACAGTTAATATAGCTGCAGCATGGCTCTACCACGTAAAAAAACTGCCTAATATCTCGATGCTATCATATCACATATATTTGGTTTATTTTTTAACATGAAAGATGTTCAATCGAATACACATTTAATATTAAGAATCAAACTAGTATTATAAGACAAATTTTTTGTTTTACATTGTAGTTATCTACCTATACAAAAAGTATTATAAAGAGGAAAGATTCGATTATCAACACTTTACTACGCACTTAAAAATATACAAAAAACTAATACGCCAGTCCACAGATCTTAGTGTCAGTGAGACTTTACCCTCGTATTTTTATATAATAATACTATTAAAATTAGTTTCGGTGACACATGTAGGTATAGTTTGATAAATTCACGGTACCGACATAAGCCCTTAATTAGAAATTGAAGTTGCTAAGTAAAATAGGTATACATTTATTTTTATCGTTATTCTAGATATTTTATCCTATTTTCTATTTTTCAGATGAATACACAAAACGAAGTAGCTTCAAACTTACTTCAAGAAATGCATCAGAAGTTGCTTCAAACTCACTTGAAGACATTCAGCCAGCGGGACTTACTACACTAAAATCGAATAAAAGAAAAGAGACACCTTCTCAATTTAATTTATCAGTTAAAAAGACTATGCAGATGGATTTTAGAGGTATCTGAAAAACTCAATCATAAAAACAAACAGTTAAAAAAATTAAAAGAAAAAAACAGATATTTAAAAAAAGAGTAGCTTCTTGGAAGACAACAATTAAAGAACTTGAATCCAAAAATTTTGTTACAACAGAAAATGCTAACATTGTAAAACGACAGATAATGAAAAATGAATCATGCCACGTTTTGCGAAAAAAAATATTCTCCTGAACTTCAGTCATTCGCAATGGACTCTTGCATTTTATTCGGCTAAAGCATATAAATATTTTAGGTTAGGTTAGGTTAGTTAACAACCCGTGTGGAGTTGCCAGTCCTCCTATCGGGCGCGTCCCTAGGTGGATAGGGGAACACCACTCAGATATGAGTGGTAGCGGGAAACCGTCGCGAACCAAAACTGGCTGGGTTTGGGCGTACCTTTGGTTCCGAATGGAATCAAATATCTATTAGTTGATTTCCGTATCCTCTAAATTGAGAGGAACAGAGGATCTGACATGCGCGGTGAGATGCCAAGTGCACTCGGCTTTTGCCGACGCCGGGCAAACCGTCATCGCGGAATTTTCAGCGACCACATCCTGTAAAAAAAAGGGAAATTGAATGGGCTCAGTGTTCCCTCACCTCTCTGGGCAGGCATGGGAAGAACCCGTATAGACTCCGCCACCGTTCGAACTTCGGAATCCCTTTTGCGTGTCGTGGATCATGTCTCGCGGCGCCTAAGGGGGCGATGGGTCTTGGCTTAACCGCCTGGAGTCGCGAGGATGATAACCTCTATGAAAATCACTCGAAGCTCAAGCGTGGCACGCCGTGAGGAGCTGCATGGCTGATAGGTAAATGTTCAGTCGTTAGCGTTGCCTCCCGTCAGGTTACCGGCCGACACTCTTGACGGGTTACGCATAGGCTTATCCGGGCAAAAGAGGCGCTGCTCGGATGGACTGTTATTCCTCCACACTCATGGGATAAAAATGGAAAAATTGAAATATTTTAAAACAGCAGAAGTAGATAAGCAGGCTGGATCGGATACTGGAAGCGGTGGAAATCGGTCGCGTGGGACGTCTTCCGCTAGGAAACGTCCAGTGTTGCCGACTTCGAGGAGGGGTCGGCAGGCATCGAAAGGGGTGAGTGCTTTGCAGCCGCGGAGGGATAAGCACGGACGGTTCGTGTGCTCCAATACCTCGGCGGCTAGTGAAGCAGAGAGTGACATGAGAGTCACTACGGAGGACCCTGGCGATGGCGGTGAAAGCTGTGCCTCGCTGGGGAGTTCAAAGGCGGAGCTCAACGCCGCCAAAAGGGAGCAGCGCAAAGCCATCGCAGCCAACGAAGTATCGGAAAAGGTCTGACGCGCTCGCGAGCGACGAGCTGCTCTGTCGGCGGAAGGAGAGCCATCTGCGGTGGCCTTGAGCTAGCTGGCTTTGGATGGGGTAGACTTAGTCCTGAAAGTTGCCCCCAAATTCGGCAGCCTGAAGGGCACGTTCGACCGTGGCTTAAAGGAGGCTGCCGCGGATATCAGGGAGGCAGTTGGCATCATCTTCAACAGGACGGCCTCTGACGAGGTCGCAAAGTTACAGGAGGTAAACAGCCGACTCAGAAATGACATGGAGGACCTCCAGCGGCAAGTCGCTACGCTACGCGAGCAGCAGCAGCGACACACTTCCACCGATACCGCACCTGTAGTGGCCCCGACTGCCGTACCGCGACCAGCAAGCCCTTGTATCGAGGAAGAGGTCGAGTGCATTGTCCGGCTCTGCATGCTCCAGTGCGGGAGCATGGTTAACGCTCGGCTGGAGCCGATTTCTCGGCGTCTCCCGGCGGAAATCCTCCGTCCGCCTTTAGAGGCTGACACGCGGAGGACTGAGGAGCCACCGAGACTTGCGCCTCAAAGGGGGAAGCCCGCGGAGGGAGCTCCTCCGAGCGACCAGCCCACGACTGCCGGGTCTAAGGATGAAACCTGGGCGAAAGTCGTGAGCCGCAAGAAGGCCCGAAAAGCCGCCAAGAGTGCCGCAGCAGCTGCACACGTCCCAGGTGGAACCGCAAAGACGGCTTCTCAATCTGCGCGGCGGACTGCCAAAGGCGGTCGCAAGAAACCGGTTGTGCATGTTCCGCGGTCTAATGCCGTGACGTAATTAGGTGGTGGCGGCCGTTGCCAGAAACGGAGAGTGTCCGCCGGACAAGGTGCGGGCCGGCGATATACGCACCGACGCCACCGGACTTGGCGCGGTCTGGGTTCGGTGCTATGTAGCGTCGGCGAAGAAGATCACCGATAGCGGCAGATTGCAAGTAGGCTGGGTGGCGGCAAAGACTAAGCTACTACAGCCCCGGGCTTTGCGGTGCTTCCAGTGCCTGGAAAAAGGGCACGTCTGGGCGAAGTGCACCGCCGAGATTGACCGTAGTGACCTCTGTTATCGCTGCGGCCAGCCTGGCCACAAGGCGGCCCTGTGCACCGCGGCGCTCAACTGCAGCCGTTGTGCTGCTGCGGGAAGGCCAGCAGAGCACAGAGTAGGCAGAAGGGCCTGTGGGGCGCCTGCCAGCAAGGCTAAAAAGAAAAAGGAAAAGAAGAGGAGCACTAAGCCTGCCGGGTTATTTTTTATTATGTGCGAGCAGCTATGCTAAGAGACCAGTATCACTGCGACCTAGAAGATCTATTGTGATCGCTGCTATGGCTATAGTTCACGGCTAAGTCCTATGTCTTCAATGAATAGAAGGAGTTGCTTAGCCGTGAGCAATTTCACTTCTTCTGGGCGGAGTAGATAGTTTCCCGGATGAGTGTTACGTTTACGCATTAAGGGTCCGCAATCAGTTAGGATGTGTATAGGGCGTTTCTTCCGTTATGGAACAGAACCGACACATCCTTGAGTTGCCCAGTCCCAGGATGGACATTGCTTTTTAAGACAACATTGTCCAGTTAGGGCTCTCCAGAATGCGTAATTTATTTTTACTTAATGTCAATAACGGCACAATTCCATTTTTTCCAGCGCAACATCAACCACTGTGCCAAAAGCTCCTACTGCAGAGTGGTCGATTCACGTGGCTGTGGTCGCCGAACCGTACTTCATTCCCGCCCGAGACAACTGGCTGGGATGCGCTGACGGTTTGGTGGCCATTATTGGCGAGACTCTGATCGACCCGTCTCGGGACTTATACTTACAAATTGGAAGAAAACAACTAAAATGGATATACAACGCCAAAAAAAGTGAAATATGGAACTTTTTTACGGATAGCGATACCGTAAAAAAAATTGGTACGTGTAATTTGTGTAAAAAAACTATTTCATACAAGAGCTCAGTTTCAAATTTAAAATCTCACATGAAGTTCAAGCATCCTATTATTAATATCCAACAGGCACAACAACAAAGTGCTTGTACATTATCTGAGTCTGAGTGTTCCGTTAGTTCTCAACAGACTGTTCCTATTACTGAAAATGCCCCCAGTACTTCAAGTTCTTCGGGTACTAATGATGAGTTTTTGCCACCACCAGCAAAGCAGAGAAAAATTCAACCAAGTGTATCAACTTATGCAGTAAAAAAATGACTTTAAAAGAGAAACAACGACTCAATTATTATTTAATGCAGCTTTTCATACTTGACTTTCAACCATTTTCAATAGTAGAAGACGTTGGCTTTATCCAATACTCAAATGCTTTAAATTCGTCATACACGCTTCCATCTCGAAAATATCTATCAAATACACTTTTACCAACAATGCACGAACAGTGTAGAACAGAGGTGCAAGAAGTAATAAATAAAGAGGTCGAAACAATCTGCATTACGACTGACAATTGGACTTCGGCGAGAAATGATAGTTTTATGGCTGTTACTGGGCATTTTATAAATAAAAATTTTGATTTGGAATCGATTATTTTGGACTGTGAAGTAATTTCCGGTCCTTCCAATAGTGAAAATACAGCATCTCAGTTAAAAAGTATTACCGATTCTTGGGGTATTTCAGCTAAAATCAATTTAGCTGTTTCTGATAACGCGGCTTACATCAAAAAAGCCATATCACAGGAGCTAGGGTGGAAACATTTCGGATGTGCAGCACACACAATAAATTTGATAGTGCAAGAAGCGACGGAAAAATCTGTACCCATCAAGTCTGTGATTGAACGTGTGAAGCTCGTCGTCGCTTATTTCAAACGAAGCACTAAAGCCACTCAAAAACTTGATGAGTTTCAAAAGCAAAATGGAGCAACACAGCCAAAACGACTGCTTCAAGAAGTCCCGACAAGGAGGAATTCCAAATTCTACATGCTCGAAAGGATCGTAGAAATTCAAGATGCCGTCAAGTCATCCATTGCCATTTTGGGTGTTACAAGCTTACCAAATTTAATGCCGGAAGACTGGTTACTTTGCAACGAAACTTGTAAAGCCCTGAAATGTTTTGAAGAAGCATCAAATTATCTGAGTGGTGAAAAGTATTTGACGGCCAGTCAACTATTAATAATCATAAAAGGCATAAAGAGAGTTCTCAGCGATATTTTAAGCTCGGATTCTTCCGGTTATCACAATCTGCCAATAACATATGATTTTGTTCGAGCTTTGTTAGATTTAACTCATAGTCGTTTCGAAAATATAGAAAATAATAACACGATTGGGGTAGCTACTTTTTTGGATCCCCGCTTTAAGTTACAGCCCTTTACATCTTCAAAGCAAGCAACTTTGAGGGAGAACATGATCAAACTTGTCGCTCAAGAAATAAATCGAGAAGGACCATGTGAAAATATTGAAGTTAGCAAAAGTTCGCTTGATCCCACCTCAATATTTTACGACTGGGATGCTAGGGAGGCTGTACCGCAATCAATTGTGTCACCAACTGCACGAGCAACAATAGAAATAGACAAATATTTGAATGAAAAAGTGATTAGTCGCAATAATTTACCGTTAAGCTGGTGGAAGCAGAACCAAGGAGTTTTTCCACATTTGGCTAAGTTGGTTCGAAACAAATGTAATGTACTTTGTACTTCTGTTTCTTGCGAAAGACTTTTTTCGCGAACTGGTTACATAATTTCACAACGAAGAACTCGCCTTGGAGTCCGAAAAGTCAAACAATTGTCATTTTTAAATGGAAATAAAAAATATATAAAATTTTAAGATATGTTATGTTACTAAGTGATAAGTAGATATAAGAAAAAAACAAAAGATAAAAAAAAAACAAGAAAAAAAGATAGTTATATAAAAATTACGAAAACTAAAAAAGCAGATATGAAAAAAAGAAATCGTTGTAAATAAATTGATTCTCATTATAAATACGCCAACAGAAAAAGTTGACAGTCCTAAACCTGTGAAAAGTATGAAGGAAATGAGAATTAATTAATATGTGTTAAAAATCTGTCTGTGACTAAAGGGGAATGCCCACTCTTCATAGACACTTCGGCCATGAGTGCCCACATATAAAAGCATATAGATATGATAATATGCAATTAAAACAATGAAATGGTAAAGGAATTGCTTTAAAAAACATCGGGGTTTTGAAAATATAGAAGTTTTTATTTTCACAAATGCAGTTTTTTTAACAACTATTTTTATCGATTTTATCGCGTTTTATTTCTTTGATTTTTAATTCCAGACGTTTCGGGTGCTTTCCAGCACCCATGGTTACGGCAGACTGAGGTGGCTGACGTCCCAATGTCAGTGTTAACCCGGAGTACCTTCAGATTTTAAATTTTTATTTATGGTCCAATCTACAGAATGAAATTACTGTGTCTTGAAGTCTTGCAGTGGTATGCTTGGGTTTAATTTTAATTTCATTAATTACAGGGTCCTAAGCAGGTGGTAGTACCAAGCCTCCTTCTCTATTGAATAAAGAATTTTTTTTATTTCAATAGTCTCATGTATTGTCCTTTTATAGGATTTGTGGTCTATCAAATCTTTTTTTGATGTCTAGCAAGTTGGACCCGTCCAGGATATGATCACAAACTGCAAACTTCCCTGAACTTTGATGCTTCACGTCAGCGACGTCACGCTTCAAGATGTAGCCAATCTTGTCTGTGACACCCCTGACAAATGCTAGTACTGCACATGCTTGACTGTGGCCGGCTTCACTCGGTCACTGTGACGTAAGCGCGGGCCCGAAGCTTGTTGACGTGCAGAACCTGCTTGACGTGCTGAAGCTCGACAGCCAGATGTTTGCTGCCACAGATCCCTTGTGCTCTCTGTAACAAAGATTTGCTCACGGTAACTAACTGTGAAGGATGATGGTGAGATTCATTGTTTTCTATACACAGTGTGACCTATGGTGTTGTTAGAATTTTGGATGACTAACGCATCTAGGAAAGCTAAGGAATTATTTGCCTCTAATTTACACATCAATACATCATTCAGGAACTGAGCAGGAAGCAAAATATTAGTCTGATGCCGTGCCAACCCAAATACCATATTACTGTCATAACATGGGCACAGCATCCAACAGTTCGACGGCCGACAGTACTTTTTAATTGCACTTCTACCAGAACCATTGCCACTAATTAAAATATATATAAAATACACTTTACGACTAATGGTGATGACTTGCAATTCTAGCCCTAAGTAAAGATCAGCTAGGGCTTAAGTTTATTCCTTCCATAATGCTGCTCCTCTGGTTATTACAGAGTTCTAACCGGTAGCAACTATTAAATCTTATATGCTCACCATAATAGTAGCGAGCTTGCTTTAATTGGTATGTGACACAAGCAATTAATATTAAGTCGCTGTAAGTTAAAACAGGAAATTCCCTAACATTTTAAAGTCTACATTTATATTTCTAAAGTCTCCTTGCCCTAGCTCTATTTAGATTGTTTTCCCTAGCATACTCAGACAAATCATTATTTGTCTCCATATTTTGATGAACGATTTCAAGTATTTGAGCCGCATCATCCCTGTCCCTTATTTTTGTGTGGAATTTACTAATTATAGCAGCAGCCACAGCAGTCTATCATCAAATGTGTAGAAGCGCTGTTAAAGTAATTTTGATGAAATATTTTAAATTCAGTTTTTAAAATGTCATTTACCACCTCTACTACCCATATCGACACATAGTCACAGCTCTGGATTTATTAGCATATCTTGTCATTAACTGAGATTCACCATCTGCTGGAGACATTCCTGCGACCCTTAGAAATCCACATCACAGTTGTCACCCGTGAGGACTAAGATCATTTTCTCGTTTCCAGTAAAAAGGGTCTCCGGTTCTCTACACTCACCATACAAAACACAGCAGCATTAAGCTACTATTTCACGCTGGTATTCTGTGAGAGTGTGGTCCTTCCCCGGTCGTGCCGACCCATTCATGCTACAACTATACTTCTAATATAAGTGCAGCATGGCTCTACCACGTATAACACACATACATAGTAATTTTCACTATGTATGTTTGTTATCGCAAAATGTAGTTAATCACAAAAGAGACATACTCGCAATGCTGATGGAACTGTTACAACCAGGTAAAAAACATTGTGCTTTTAAATAATTAGTTAGCAGTACACTGTGTGATGTATGATCTAAGCTTTGTTGTTCTGGGTGCAATACATTACTCACTTCAGATTGCAACAAGGACAGACTAGATGATTCAGATGGTTCCCATTCTGCAGTTGAACGTGATGCTGTTCTATCAGTTCATTGCCAGCAATTATGATATACACGGCATGACAACGGCAACTGAAATAATGTAAAATACAAAAAATGAAGTCAAAGTGAAAAAATAAAATAGATTTGTTTATTTCAAACTCAAATATAAATAAAATATTTATCAAGTTAAATGTTACTGGACAAGGACGGATTTAATGCCCTATATTATTTAACAATTAAGGCCTGACAGACTACCAGCAGTCCAAAAACAATGAAAAATCAACTGTCTCCTTTCTTGGTAGTTGATAAAAATGGTCAATCTCATAAATAAGCTAGTATGTTTGTCAGATATAGCTAGTGCAGATGTGAAAAAATAAAACAAGTTCTTGAGTTGATATACAATCAGTGTAAAAACATGTATAATTATCAGATATGAGGATCACATTTAATAAATTGAAAAATGTTAAACATCTTACCTTATCTTAACTCACGTGGCACAAATTGTTCCTCACGTGGAGAATCGAAACCAAACAATGTGTGTGATCTTATTCTTATAAGTGTCAGTGCCACAGCTGATGTATACATGTTCAAGACGAACTATTGGTGCATTTTGCGAGTGGCACACTACACGTTCACTGTACTCGAAACTTGTACCTAATAAAGAAGCTACAATTATTATATTGATATTATTCAAGTAAACTCAGTTATTAAAGCATTTCTTAGAGGAAAACATGCCACTTCGTGATATGTACCAACTATTTACCTGCTGTGTTCGAACCAATTGTTGAGAGATCGACAATTGCATTTTCCAACAAAACAAAATAACACCAGGTATATATAATGTAATCTGTGAATAACACTCTTGTACATACAACTTTATAATTTGTGAATAACACGATAACAAGCAATTGAATTCTTGTGACAACAGTGACAAGGGCCTACATGTCGGATTCGATGTTGCCACTTAACTGTCATAAAATCTATGAAACGATATCGATTTTTATTCGATTAATAATATCATGAAAAGAATAATCTTTGACGCGTTTTAAGTTCTGCACGCTTTTTAAAATATAATTTCATTTATTTATTGAAATTCTATTTCAAATGTATTTTTAGGAACAGTTAGCTTGTGTTGTATTGTTTTGTTACGCTTTAGAGAATTCGTGGTAAATCAGCTAGAAATTAACTTCTTGAATTATCATAACATGACTCCATTTTAAATGTTATGTTAAGAACAGATAAGAATAACAGTTAACTTGTGCAGTAGCGTTTTGTTATACTCTAAAGAATTCTTGGTAAATCAGCTAGTAATTCGCTTGTTTAATTATCATAACTATAAATGTGAAGGTTGTCAATGAATTCAACCGAGCCTATAACAACGGTTGTTTTAGTTTTTAACGGTTGACTACCGCTTTTGATGACTTGAAATGGACAACCCAAAAAAAACTATTTATTAAAATAAAACTCTTAGTTTTATTTTAATAAATAGTTTTTTCGTCTAAGCAGAGCTCTTTTACTTTAGATTTATTACCTATTTATCTATAATAATCAATCTGAGTAAGTAAAGTGTGTAAATACATTTCTTAAATTGTAAAAATAATAATTGGATTTGAATGTCTTAGGTAGGTATTTAGTTTTATTAATTTAGAAAATATTGATCTCACAATTAATTATTGTAATAACATAAATGTATCACACAGCTAACGCCCTCATTAGCAATTCAAAAGTAAAATAAAGTTACAGCCTATAGGTTTTTTATGCTATAAATGACTCTTATAAACTGTATGTTTTATTTAATCTTGTGCTGTCATCCACTCTTTTTATATATGTACTTTGTACATATAAACATAAATAAAAAACAAACAATAACAATAAAATAGTAGTAAACCACAGCACTACTCTCCATCCTAATGACGACACTGTCACGACTGGACGACAACGGCGTAGCTGACCTTCCTTTTTTAAACATTCTTGGAATGTTGTGTATCGATTTCAAAATCGATCTAACCGAAATATACAGACATCGATTCATAATATTTTATGTGTCGGGGAAGGCGTAGACCAAGTGAAGCACAGAAGAAAAGTCTTACACTCTTATGATAATGGGGATTTGATATGATGCTGATGCTGCTAGATGATTTTGAGACTGAGGAAGAAAATGGCACAACACAAAATGAAAAATTGCTCTTCACACCTTGAGTAAAAAAAAACATTAATTGTAATTTTGTATTATTATTAAAAAAGGTACATAATTATTCATTAATCAACAATTGTATATAATTATTCGCACTAGGTAAATCAGCCTTATAATATTAAAATCTTGGTCATGGAATAAATAAACATAATTGTTCGCCAATCAATCAAAAATTCAATTCATCAATCAAAAATCAAAATTCATCATCATCGACGCTTTCCAAAATCCGAATGAGTTCTGAGGAATCGTTCATGTTGCATTGCTCTACTTTTCTCGGTAATCACTTATGACATCATCAGGGTGTCGTTTATCCTTGATCACGGTGCCCAGTGAACTGATTTTCGATAACGCGCTAAAGATGCGCTAGAGTTGAGATATTAGATTTATTATGCGAAGATGATCTGATAATATTTTTTTATTCATGTAGCTAATTATAGTTTTATGTTTCTAACCTTTAATTTTATTCAAATATCAATATTAATAATAGAAAAAAAACACCATTGAGCTGAATTTTGGATAGTTTTCAAGATTCTATGCTTCCCGCGTTTGACATTAGCGGTCAACCATAGACGACTTTGGCGTGCTGGACTTAGATAAAAATCAATTTTTATTAGTTCAATGTTTCTTAGTACTTGTGGCTCTAGAAGACTTGTTTTTTATACTCACATGTTGCTGGGTTATTCCTATTTTGAGGAGTGTAGAATTAAAATACCTGTAATAATTTTCCAATATCTATATTTCATTTTTTGAGAGCCGGGTTTTTTGTCAACTATAGACGTCGTTGGCGCTCAGGGCCCGCAGGTGTTGGTCAAGTATAGGCGACTTTGGCGCTCAAAAGGTTAAAGGATTCATGGTAAATCAGCTGGAAACTAACTTGTTTCGTTATCATAACATGATTCTATTTTAAATGTATTGTTATAAACAGATAAGAATAACTTAACAGATCTTCTTTGAAAACAGATAAGAATAACAGTTCTTATCTGTTTTCAAATAAGATCGGTTAAGATTAACAGTAAAATTGAGCCGTAGCGTTTTGTTACTCTCTAAAGAATTCATTGGAAATCAACTAGTAATTCGCTTGTTTAATTATCATAACATAATAATTATTTAAAAATTATATTAGTACTGTAATGATGACACCGTAAATAATCGATCGAAAAAGAGAATCGATTTTTTAAATGTGTTTTGTGATTGGCAACACTTTTTTTTTATTCACAAACTAATGACATAATGATCTACCTAATTTTTATTATTATCTTTTCGGTACTTTAAATTTGTGCAAAAATATTCCCATTGTTTGAGGATAAACGAATACCGCGATTAATAACCATAAATAAAGATATAATTTTTTAACAAATGCACATTGTTGGGCGTTCCATGGCCGAAAATGGGCGTCCCCCTTTAACAGTTGCTGAAAATAACAGCTAATTTAAACTGTTAATTATTTCTAGCATTAGCATTTAGCAGTGCTATTATTTTTTAACGTTTAAGCCCATCTCTGAGAAGTAAGTCACAACCCTAATATAATTTCGAATGATACTGAAAATTTTCCGATAGAAGCCCCCCGATCCACCCCCAAAATAATACAAATAAATTGTGATACGACTTTTAAACTCCCACATAACGAGATCCCGGAAATTCAGGCTCGTTTAATGATAGACACCGGAAGCACGAGATCTTTTGTATATATATATATATGTAACAATGTTTCTCCGCTTTCAAATTACATGAACCTTTCGAAGTCATAAGTACGCATGCACGTAGCCAACATAACGAAGCTATATATATCCCGCTCTTTAAAACATTTAAGAGTTTAGAAAAACATAAATTCTATATATACGATGTCGACAGTAGATACGACGGTTTGATAGGTTCGGATCTTTTAAAACAACTTGACGCTTCAATAGATATGAAAAACCAAATATTGCACACACGTGGCACAAAAATATCTATTATATATAACCCCCCATACGAAATTAAATCGGAACCGAGAACGGAAACGCAAATCAGAGTCCTAACGAATATGCAGAATGAAAATGCGATAGTGGATTATGTTGATTTCGGTCGAGGTGCTAGGATGCCAAGCGCTATAGTAAAATGCGTCAATTCATTTGCAGACACGGTGATACAAAATACGTCCGACTATAGGGTTACCATGACGTCCTCTAAGCCCCTAAAAGTAACCAAAGAAATTAAAAGATTACAAAATAAGGACACAATTTTCTCTAAGCCCCTAAAAGTAACCAAAGACATTAAAAGATTACAAAATAAGGACACAATATTTATAAAAGGCACGAATGTTAGTAGAAGTAAGGATAAAGCGCGTTACGAAAAGGCAGAGGTCATAGGAGATATAGTTAGAAACACAGTACCAGTTAAGCATCATGGTCAAAATACGAGAGCCCCAATTAAGGATATAAAACATCCTCCACAGATTCACTCTGTTCCTGCTTTAAGTCTTCAGGACCCAGGCCCTTCTACTTCAACCGATTGTCCGAAATTCCGGCATACTACCAATAAAGGAGGGACAAGCTCTCATTAGTAACGACAAGTGGTCTTTAGTTAAGATATTAGACTTAAGCTTAATACGTGAGGATCTAGAATTTAATAAGAATCGATACGATAACCTATTTTGGTTAAAAAAATAATTAACTCGAAAATAAATAATTTAAAAATTCAAACAGATTATATAAAAAATATAACAATTGAAAAACTAAAGCAACTACTGTCATCGAAAAGGGATAAACGCAGTATTCTGAATCCTCTTGGGTCTCTTATTAAAATCGTGACAGGTAATTTGGACAATGATGATGCCATAAGGTACGATGCTTTAATAAATGATGTAAAAGTAAATAAAAATCAGCTAAATAGAAAAACGACAGTGGTCGCCGAAATGATGAATACTTTTATTAATATTACAAATAGTACAAAATTCAATTTCATACAGCTGGATAAAACTCTTTGGGAAATGAGAAAACAAATTAATATCACAAATAACTCTCAAACGGAACTTAAAATATCTAACGTATATAACCTATTTCTACATAACTTTCAAACTATATATATCAAACTGAATGAAATTGAAACAGCGGTAGCTTTTAGTAAACTAGGAACATTGCACCAGTCTATTATTAACACCGATGAACTCTTGTCATTGTTAAAAACTATTGAACGAAAAAATAATCTTTTATTTCCTGTAGAAGTAGAAAACATTTTAAAATTAGAGCAAAGTACAGATTTAAAAGTATATTCAAAGGAAAATCAAATAACCTTTATTCTAGATATACCCCTAGTTGATTCAAATACATACGTATATTACAAAATTCTTCCTTTACCTACCACAAATTCCATGAACCAAACATCCCTTATTGTACCTAAATACCCCCTACCTTCTGATGAAAGGGTTGAAAGCGGTGTCACTTCTTCACCCGTGTAAAGAAATTGATGACTCACTGTTCCTGTGTGAAGAGGATTATTCATCTATGTTAATTAAAGATAATTGCGTAACCAGCGTAATGAGTTTTGCACCTAACACCACCCAATGCCGGCCCCTATTAGTAGAATTTAATGATGTGAAGATAATGAAAATAGAAACCGATCGATGGGTGTTCTATTCAAAAACTACAGTATTACTAACCAAACAATGTGGAAATGAATTATCACACTATAATTTAATTGGGACATACATACATGATCTCAGCCGATGACAACTGCGAAGCTAAAATTAAGGGATTCAGTCTGAAAAGGCATCATGAAAATATAGAGGAGTACACGTTAACTCCCTTACCAATAATAAATCTTCCGGAAACATCACGGTTCTTAATGAAGACATCTTCAAATCCAGCAGCAATAAACCTGGATGACGTGGACCTGACGAATCTACAGCAGTTAAACAACATATTAACCAGTGATAGTGTAAAAAGTGAGCAAAGTGAAAGTGTCATAAATGTGAAAGACATAAGTATCGAGACATTAATGTTATATGTAATTTTAGTTATAATAATTGTAATCCTTTGTAACAAATATTTGTATCGAAATTATCGAACTCTGAAAACTTCGCCCGGTAATTTCGAATCTGAGGGGGGAAGAGTTATGCATCCCGGTATTCACGGAACTGCACCGGAGACTATAACAATTCAAGCGTAAGCGTGGGCGTAGATTACTGAATTGCGTCTGAAAGACGGGTGGTCTTTCCTGTGAATACTGATAACTGTTCTTTATCTTAAAGATCTAGAATAAGAATTAGAATAGTCTTAGTTTGGCTCGCACATGTATCGCACATGTAGCCTTAGGTTAGAATCCATCGCGGATTAATTATGTAGTATATAAGTAATGTATCGCACATTAATAGTTATAAGTTTATTAATAAAGTGTTTTTAAAAACGTCCTGAGTCAATTTCGAATCTTGACTAGCGTTTTAGAACTAATGATTAAACAAACAAATATTTACGGTCGCTAATTGAAATTAGAATCGCGATCGAATCGAAAATTATATCAACGCATACGCCACTCGAAAGAAATGTTGACATTTTTAAGGGTTTTGTTGCTAACCGGAATAGTATCACTTCCAACTATATTGTTATTGGAAGATGCATAAACCTTACTATTATCCTCTTTTGCATGACATTGGCATGTCTTACAACCGATTCAATCTAAAACTTAGATGCTAGCATTTCGCAGATAACGACGCACCACGGTCCGCAGAAGACAGGCTGTATAAAACAGGTCCTCTTTTGGGCCGAATCCAAAACAACTTGAGGCAAATTTATGCTATCGGACGTATCGTTGTTGCTGATGAATCAATGGTCCGTTTTAGAGGCAGACTTCTGTTTAGGGAGTATATTCCATCTAAAAGCGATAAGTATGGCATTAAAATTTATAAACTTTGCTCAATCGTTAGATATGTATGGTCATATGAAATATACTGTGGTCAAGGAGTAAAAAATAATGCCTTGGATTTGTCCGGAAGTATTTTTGCTCGTTTAGTAGAAGAATTGTTGGATGTTAGAAGGCTGGCAGTTATTGACAACTACTATACTAGTATTCCTTTGGCCGAATACTTGAAATGCCGCAAAACTGATCTACTAGGTACAGTAAATCCACGAAGAAAAGGACTAACAAGTGCAGCTGTAAAAGAGAAATTAAAAAATGGGAGAAGCTGCAGTAATGCAAAAAAAAAATGACGTTTCTAAAGTGGCACGATACACGAGATGTGATGATAACTACGAGGTGTGTTCAAAAAGTAAGGTGACTTTTTGAATTTCGCGGGCAACGCACATTCGATTTTTGATTTTTGTATTTTGTTGCGTTGGTACACATGTCCTGAGCATATGTTTCAAGTTTGAAGTGTATAGCATGTTTAGTTTATTTTTGACAGTTACAAAAGTCAGACGTACTTTGGTGTGCTCGGCGATTTTCTTCTATCAAAAAAAAATGGATCAAAGAATTTGCATCAAATTTTGTGTAAAAAATGGAATTACGTGCTCCAAAACACTTGAAATGTTGACAGTGGCATACGGTGAGTCTACTCTTAGTAAAAAAAAACGTTTATAAGTGGTACAAGCTCTTTCAAGATGGCCGAGAAGATGCCAATGACGAACCTCGCTCTGGACGCCCCAGCACGTCAACAACCGATGAAAACGTTGAAATAGTGAAGAAAATTGTTTTGGAAAATCGTCGAATCACTATCAGAGAAGTTGCGGAGGATGTTGGCATATCGGTTGGCTCTTGCCATGAAATTTTTTCGGATATTTTGGGCATGAAACGTGTGTCAGCGAAATTTGTTCCAAAATTGCTCAATTTCGACCAAAAGAACCGTCGCATGACAATCGCTCAAGAGCTATTGGATGATGTCAACAACGACCCAGATTTGCTCAAAAGGGTCATAATAGGTGACGAAACATGGGTATACTGTTATGACGTCGAAACTAAGACTCAATCGTCCCAGTGGAAGCACACTGAATCACCAAGACCAAAAAAAGCACGCCAAGTTCGATCAAATGTGAAGGTTTTGCTTACAGTTTTCTTCGACTGTAGGGGTGTGGTGCATCATGAGTTCTTGCCACAAGGTCGTACGGTTAATAAGGAGTGTTACCTTGAAGTTATGCGCCATTTGCGAGAAGCAATACGTAAGAAACGTCCCGAATTGTGGGTAAACAATTCATGGTTTTTGCATCACGATAATGCACCTGCTCACTCATCGTTGCTTGTGAGAGGTTTTTTGACCAAAAAAACACTGGCCCCATGTGACTTTTTCCTGTTCCCAAAACTGAAGATACCTATGAAAGGACGAAGATTTGCAACGATTGAAGAGATAAAAACTGCATCGCTGAAAGAGCTGAAGGCTATACCAGAAAGTGATTATCAGAAATGTTTTGACGATTGGAAAAAGCGTTGGCACAAGTGTATTATATCTGAGGGGGATTACTTTGAAGGGGACAACATATATATTGATGAATAAATAAATAGTTTTTCATAAAAATATAAAGTCACCTTACTTTTTGAACACACCTCGTACGTGCCACGGTTTAGCTATGGAAAAGTGTAGAGGTAGAAATCCTGTTTCAAAACCAACAGCTGTGCTCGATTATAACAAAGGGAAAAAGGGATTGATTTGGCGGACCAACTGTGCAGTTATAACAGTCCAATGCGAAAATCTGTCATTTTGGTTAAATTTTTTTGTACAATTACAGAGTGTTATACCATTTTGGAATACTTACTAAATGCGCCAAATTTTGACGCTACTTGCCAAACTCGCGTAATACAATTTTTTTTCAATATAGTCAGCTGAGTCTAGGCAATTTTTAATAATGAATTTTTTTTTAGAAAATAAGTCCTATTTTTATGCAAGCTTGAGCAGCTAGTTTAGAATTTTTGATAACAGCTTAGAAAAGCATTATTCAGGGTTTACAACTAAAAAAGTAAAGATTTGTGGCAACAGGAGTGAAAAGACTGTCACAGGATGTGACATTTTTCGTTTTTTTTTAAATGCCTATAATTTTAACCCTAGGTCGGTCGCATGGGGTCTTTGAAAGCACGGGGTTTGGAAAAACTGGCATTTTTTTGTTAATAGTTAAGGTATAAACTTATGCTTTATAGTAACTTCCTAAAAAATACTTAAGTAAAAAATAGTGCAATTACCACTCAGTTAGCGCTCTGCGCTTGTCCATGATAGACGTTTGTTTTGCGCGCGGACTTCGAAAGACCCCACGCGACCGATTGTGTAAGCTTTTTTTTATTTGATGGAAGACACATATATACAGAATGGGTCCCACATATATGCAATAAATGAAACCACAAGTAATACTAGTCCGTAGAAGTGTAGAAAAATTAAATATTAAATTAAAACCCGTAAAATAAAAAAGTGAATTTTCAAACAAAATAAATATTAAAATAAATTCAGTAAAAGTGAACACTCGGTGTAGACAACGTACCTCGACCCCTTGGAAGAGTGACAACGTTGCACGCGGGTGGCACGCCGACAAAAGACACCGCTGTCGATATGTCGCAATACCAATAGTTTGCACTGCGTGGCAACGTCGCTTTTTAATGTTCAAGGAATCAAGTTCATTGAATCATTGACTTAGTGACCCAATTCTATAGTGTTCAAATTTGCTTAAAATTAAAACTCTGCTTTTTGACCTAATTACTGGACCGGTTACGTTCATTTTTTGTATATCGTCAGGAAAGGCGATAACAAGTATATGGTTTCATTTATTGCATATATGTGGGACCCATTCTGTATATGTTATATATAGCCGAAAATGGAACATTTTAAAGAACAACAGATAGTCCGATGGCTAGAAGAAGAGTCCGAAGATAGTGTGGATGTTCCGATCGATGAAACATCAGATGATGAGAATTCTGATTATGGACCTGATGTTATTGAAGAAAATTCTCATGAAACCGACTCTGAGAAAGACGGTATATCGGATCCTGAACTGCCCGAAGAACTGATTCTGACGACGATGATGACGAATGTTCTACTCGCCCAACTAAGAACATCGAACCATTATGTTGTTCGTCGGAAACTACGCAATGGAAATACTGAAACGATATATCGCTGGAAGAAATTTGCTCCCAATCCCTCAGTTAGAACCCGACAGCATAATATAATATTGCATTTGCTGGGACCACGATATATAGGTCGTGATTGAAACACCCCTTTGGAGGCATGGAGTTTATTTTTTCCCATAGATGTACTGAATAATATTGTTCAATATACTAATGAAAAAATTCAGACTCTTCAGGATAAATATGAAAGGTCACGAGATGCGCAACCGACAAATATACCGGAGATAAGAGCACTACTAGGGTTATTATACCTTATTGGTACACAGAAGTCCTGCAATGTAAAAATCGAAGAGGTTTTCTTAGCGGATGGGACAGGTATAGACATTGCGAGGGCGGTAATGTCGCTACAGAGATTTAGATTTCTCTTGCGCTGTTTAAGGTTTGACATCATTGTAACACGGCAAGAAAGACTGCAAATTGATAAGTTGGCACCAATCAGGTTTGTCTTTGAAAAATTTGTTCAGAAATGCAAAGAAAGTTTCAGCACTGGTGAATATGTCACAATTTATTTATTTTATTTATTTAAGCTTTATTTGACACATAAAAGAAATGTACAAAACGGCGGACTTAATGCCTAAAGGCATTCTCTACCAGTCTACCTTTGGTTTGTGCAGAGAATCTAGTGATGGGTGCAAAACTCATAATTAGAAAAAAAAAATTGAAGGTTTAAGGAAAAATACAAAATTATAATATAATGATAATAAATACAATACACATACATATACTTTTACATTACTACTTACATGCATACAATAGTATTTTATACATATACACAAATACCCACAATAAATACATACACAATAAATAAATATGATATTTTTATATTATACATACTTGAGAATATAACAGTTTCCGAAGTTTTTTAAATTTTCATTATTATCCAACAATCGACGAAATGCTGGAGTCTTTTCGAGGAAGATGTTCATTTAGGCAGTATTTGCCTAATAAGCTAGCTATAACTCAGCTCGGAAAAAGCCTGAAATTATTGAGTTTTACAACATCACAAAAGGAGGTGTAGATGTTATGGACAGACTGAAAAAAAACTATTCAGTTACAAGAATGTGCTGTAGATGGTCTCTGAGAATTTTTTTTTTACGCTGATGGATATTGCTGGAATCAATTCACAGATAATATTAGCATGTAATCAGCCAAATAGGACCACGCCCAGAAAACAATACCTCAGAACATTAGCATTTCAACTTTTTGATGATTACATCAAATACAGAAGCACACTAAACACCATCCCCAGAACGCTCCGACAGCACATAAAGCGTTTCGTTGGTACGGATATCCTGCAAATTCAATCTGAAAATCAGCCTCAAATGACCAGAAAGAGATGTGCATATTGTCCGCGACACATTGATAGGAAATATTCTACAGTAAGCTATTCATGTCGCCAGAACATATGTCCGAGACATGCAACCTCAGTTTCCTCAAGCTGTTCGGAAGAGCGAAATGAGGTGTAAAAATTCACTAATATATTACAATATTTTTATATTTTTTTGTGATCTCATTAACATAAATCTTTGTTTTGATAGCTTGTGTTGATTTCAAAAATAAAAGATAATAATTATAGATTTTGTATCAGTTTAAGCTAACGTTGCCAAAAATGACCCAAAAATGTCTTTCTTTAGCGTGATTAAGACTGTTGTGAAGTAATAAATATTAAAAGGATTATCATGCTTTTATTTCAAAATAAACCTTAATACCTTGTTAATATATACATAAAAAATGAGAATATACGAAGTAATTACATTAAAAACATAAAAATAAAACAGGGCTTTCAAAGACCCCATGCGACCGACGAAGTAACAAAAACTAGCGCGACCGACCTAGGGTTAAAATATGCAACTTGGATTTTTTTGGATTTTTCTGACAACCAAAATGACTGACTCTCTTCACCCGATTCCGGGTTAACGTCGAGTTTTGGGACAGCCTGTATAAAGGGTGTAAGAAACAGCCTTCTGAAAACTTTAACCACGTACTCAGACCATTATCCTGAGCAAGGTACTGAAGAAATTTCTTCGCGGAAATTTCCATACAAAGTTAGTCACGTGACCGATACAATTTGTGTGGGGAGCCGAAAATTTTTTTCATTACCTTGCTCAGGATGATGGTCTGAGTTCATGGTTAGTTTTCGGAAGGCTGTCCCTACACCCTATATAATATATGATTACCTAACTTTTTATACGCTTATTTTGTTTTTCTCACCTTCCACATCACTGTATTCTTACAATATTTAACGTTCTTATTTTGTGTTAATGCTTAGTTTCTTATGTACTCTGCAGAGAACTGCATAGCTTTCCAAATACGCGTTACATTAATTTAACTATTTTTTCGTATGATGTAAATTCAACTCCAGGCAGACACAACCAATAAAAAAGTAAAAAAATATATTTTTTATTTTGATTTATATTTTAGGCATCAAAAATAACCTTAAGTCGAAATCAGATTTAATTTATCATAGCTCGATCATTATGCCCGTGGGATTAATTAACCTAAGAAGATATATATTGTGTGCCCTCGTAATATGTTTAAATAAAAACGATGTTTTATATCTTTTTTTGTTTCATTTTTATATAATTAATTAATTACTTAAGTAGTTGCCAAAAATTATTTTGAAATAAGAATGTTTAATGTAATAAATAAAGGGCAAATCAATTTCTGTAATTGAAGATAAAGTACCTTTAGATATAGAAATGAAACGGCTACTATTTGCAATTTGTCTAATTGTTCCTATTATTACAGACACATTTTTACTTGTTTTGTTGATTGTAGTTTTGATTTCGACTTCCTTTGTAAAATATGCAAAATTATTTTTTTTGCAAAATTAAGATAGGCAGTAGTACCCATTAAGTTCTTTTTTCATGGAATATATAATTTTAAATGTTACAATATAGGTTTTGTTTTTTACTGTCACACCTATTTTACTACCTCATTAATAAAGTTTAAGTAAGTATTAAATTCAAAACAATCAAAACGTCGATATTACCAGTACAGCCCTAGCTTTATCATTCGTTTAATATCAACAGATGGGCTTGGCATCAGAGTGAGGACTCTTGTATTTGACGTGGGGTTGGAAAAGTCTAAACGTGTAATAAAAATCTGCCTGAAAACAGGAATGATGGCAGACGTATATTTACATAATAATATACGTCGCGTAAGTAATCTTCGGTAAGATGTAGGTTTATAGATGGCGTCACCAATCGCTTTCGTTCCGAGCCCGTTGAGTAAAGCCTCTATACATATATATACAAGTACATACTCTGTTTTCACACTGTAGAAAGAGCGGCTACTCAATAGAACTGACTTTCATGAATAGTCATAAAAATGGATGACATCCTGCGGTAAACAAATTCCAAATAAGAACGAAATATGTTAAGTGGCGAAGAGCTTTTAAAATTCTATGGTATAATATACGCCATGTGTATAAATATTTTATCAGAAACGCGAGACAATTGGTCTACAAATGAAACCGGAGTTTTCCGCTACCTGCATTCTAGATTCAGTATGCGTAAGCATTGTTTGAGTAAATTTTAATAAATTAGTCGTTTACTGATGAGCGAGGACATGTGCATGGACATGGTAAATGATGGAAACGATGATTGTGTACATTGAATCATTATAAGCTCATCGTTGACGAAACAATGTTTGCGTGGTATAGTCAGGATTACTACTTCGAAGACGGGATACCAACTGCTGCTAAGCTTAGATGTAATTTGAATAAATCGTAAACCTAAAGATTGTGAGATAAAAACGCTGACCGACAGTTGCGTTCAATCAATCAATCAATGAAGAAAAACCAGTATGACAAAAAAATGTGTTTTGTTGTCACATGGGATACTACATTGCCAGGATCACCAGCTCACAAGATATAGAATGATAACTATTTTGAACGGCAGGATCTTTTGAACAAATAATCAGTCCTTCCGGAAGAGCTTCCAGCAGGACTAGCCATAGGGCTACCTATCATTATATGTATAAAAATATTTATTAATATCTATAATAACTTTACTAATTGCTCCCATGATCAACCTCAAGTATTTAAGGAAATAGTTCTCATAACTTCTTATATACTCGGAAAAAATAACTTATATCTCCTTCCAGTTGTCTTTCTCCTGGAATTTCTTCTTCGTCCACTAAATGAAACTGCTGCTTGTCTATGTTTGGAAAGAAAGTGTCGCAGTTAAAAGATTTCTGTATTTCTGTGAGGTATATTTTGCCACAGCTTTCGTGTTCCATTGCAGCCTGAAATGCAGAAACAAATATACTGTAACTAAATGATGATCATACATAACCATAGAATACTATAATACATAATAGAATGGCTGTCAACCTTATTTTGTACCGAGGTTCGGTGTCGCCGGGAGCACAAATACAAGCAATTACGTCGTATTATCAGTTAATTACTACTACTACTAACTGCCTCGTTGATCTAATGGCTGTAGTAGTGCGACTGCTGATCATGAGGTCCTAGGTTCGAATCCCGGGTCGGGTCAACAATATCAATTATTGAGTTTTTCCGTCAAGAAATTCTCAGTAGTTGCCCGGAGTCAGGAAGTTGGCGGTGTCTCACCCCCGCGCCTCGGAAAGCACGTAAAGCCGATGGTCCTTAGCCTGATCTCTCTCCGGTCGGTTGACCGCCCCATCGGATTATGAGAGTGAGGGAATAGAGAGTGCACCTGTGCTTGCGCATACACTTGGATACTATAATCCTGTCCTGCGCCGATGGCTAGCCTCCGTTGAGGCAGGCCACCGTGGCCGAAATACGGTCTGGAAGACATTATTATTATTGGGGGGTATCAATATAGTTTTCTCATCTGGTTGGGTTCTATAAATATATAAATATAAAAATACGTAAATAAATAAAAGCCCAACCAGATGTACGCCCTCGGCAGGGGAGACGAAACGGCCGAGGGTTAGGGGGAAAGGGAAAGAAACCGGCGGACGATGCGGGCGGTATCGAGGAGCACCGCCTTCTGCATTTGAGCCAGGAGCGGTCCGCCACGTAGTCCCAGCCGCCTCAGATGACCCGAGAGGCTGACTGGGATTAGACCGTTTGCAGAGACGACTACAGGAATAATTTCGGTCGGCAGACCACCCCACATGTCGGTCACCTCGTAAGCCAGGTCCAGATATTTTGTTTGCTTATCTGTTTCGGCTTTCACGAGGTTCTCGTCACACGGAATGGTAATGTCGACCAAAAATATCCTTGACTGTGCCCGGTCCATCAGCACAATATCAGGCTTATTCGCAAGAATAGTCCTGTCTGTGATGATGGCCCGGTCCCAATAGAGCCCGGCGCGATCATTTTCGAGCACGGCTTCCGGCAAGTATTTGTAATACGGCAATTTCCGATCCACGAAACCGTATTTTAGAGCGAGCTCCTGGTGTAGAATTCTGGCTACTAGGTTGTGCCTGTGCAAGTACTCAGAGTTCGAACAACCGGAGATGACATGCCTAAGTGACTCACCGGGATGGCGACAAGCTCGACAGATGTCGATGGTGCCATCCTTTAGGATGTATCTCCGATAGTTGTTGGTCTTAATGACCTGATCTTGTATTGCACAGACAAAACCCTCGGTTTCCCCGAAGAGGTCACCAAAGCGTAGCCAGTGGAGGGAGGCTACTGCGTCTACTAAAGGCTCATGTAGAGCCTTGTAGAACCTCCCGTGGAGCTCCTTCTCCCTCCATACGGTCTCCCGGTCGGAAATTGTCTGCACTGTCGGGTCTTGCCATTGCTCGTTGGCTAAGGATAGAGGGGTAAGTCCTTTATCACAAGAAATGACGTCCTTATAGAATGGATCATCCGATCTCGCCAGGAAGTAATTACGGAGGCTGCACACTTCGCGATTATGCATGGTGAGCGCGCTCAAGAAGCCACGCCCACCATGCTTTCGCGGCAAGTACAGCCTCATTACCGACGATCTCGGATGATGCATCCTATGGGACGTCATGGTAGTGCGGGCTTTTCTATCCAGGGCGTTAAGTTCAGTCTGAGTCCACCTGAGTATGCCAAAGGTATACATGAGGACAGGCATGACCCAGCCGTTATATGCTTGTGTCTTATTCACACCGGACAAAAGGCTGTTAAGCACTTTGGTCAAGCGTGCATAAAACACGTCGCAAACTGACTGTTTCATACCAGCCTCATCGATACCGATGTTCTGTGACATACCCAGGTATCGGTATGTTTCAGCCTTGGAAAGGGTCCTTAAGTTGACGGGCATAGATAAGTCTATGCCCTCAGAGTTAGCAACCCTACCCCTCTCAACATGGAGTACCGCACACTTATCCGTCCCCAGCTCCATTCCAATGGAATTGCTAAATTCACAAGTGATGTTTAGCAATTCCATAAGATGGGAGCGACTGGAGGCGAATAACTTGAGTTCATCCATATAGAAAAGGTGGGTCACTTTTGTCCCTCCTTTCCGTAGCTGAAATCCCCTCCCGGAGCCCTCCAGTAAGGTACTGAGAAGGTTCAGAGAGAGGCAGAACCATATTGGACTCAGACAATCGCCCTGGAAGATACCCCTTCCTATCCTTATGTGGTTCCCCGCAGCCATCATCCGCTCGCCCAGATGACAAAGGATCGTACTCCACTGCCCCATACACTGCTCGAGGAAGTCTCTAACTGTACAGTCTATCTTGTACAGTTCGAGGACTCTCTTTAGCCATGTATGGGGCACCGAGTCGAATGCCTTTCTGTGGTCTATCCAGGCGGCGGAGAAGTTCCGACGGTTGCGTTTCACCACTTTGCCAATGACCGCGTCAATGAGGAGTGGTTCCTTGGTTCCACGACCACCGCCCCGACATCCATTTTGAGCGCGCGACATCACCTGATTTGAGTCCAGGTGACGAGTGATTCTCGCGCTCAAAATGGATGTTATTGTCTTGTATATGGTCGGTAGACACGTGATGGGGCGGTATTTGCTCGGGTCTGTGGTATCCTGGCCTTTAGGAACCAAATGGGTGATCCCAGTAGTGAAGAGGCTAGGGAGCGACTTCTGGTTGAGAACCTCTTGAAACTGTTGGGCGAGCACAGTGTGACACACTACGATCCCCTTCAGCCAGTAGTGATGCAGCCCGTCGAGTCCCGGACTTTTCCAGGCCCTACGGACCGCCTCAGCTACGTCATCCGGCGTTATGGTGACGGGGTCCATGGGCGTAATACCCGCACACTGACTCGCCACAACTTCCGTCCAGGGGCCCTCGTTGTGGTTTACGGGCTCTGACCACAGGCCGCGCCAGAATGCGACCGTGTCGGCCTGATTCGGTACTGGGCCCGTTCCACTTACCATTGGTCGCTCCAATGATTTATAGAGCCTCTTCTGATCACTCTGGAAGAGACGATTCTGGTTGAACCGTGTCGACCTCTCGGTATATCGCCGAATTCGCTTTCCCCAAGCAGCGATTCTCTGCTTCAGGTCGTCTATGCGCTCCGTCAGTTTTTGCATTATATCCGGTATTGCCTGACCTGAAGCATATCAGTCTGCCGATGAGGGCCCTAGCCTTTGCGATACGTTCTTCAATTCTTGTTCTCCAGGCTGGGATAGCACTACTTTGTCCAGTAGTGCGTCCAGCCGTGGAAAGTTTGGCGCCTATAATACGGCAGACTGCCAGTGCGGCGCCAAAGAGAATTGAGTCCGTTTCGCAAAGGTCCCGGCTGGCTTCCAAATAGGTCACCAGCATTGGGTTCAGAGCCCTCACGACAGCCCGATTCCGCTTGCTTAGGGCTATACGGGGAAGTCGCGGTCGATTTTCGAGAAGCGTACTGCGCGTTTCCATAATCGCCTCTTCCAATGTACTCCTCATTTGCTCTATTTCTAGTTCCTGGGTGAATATTCCATCATCATTTGAATCAGCAACCACTGGGGTATTCACGGCGGCATCCACGTGTGCGAGTTGTTCTGCAACTTGTGGCACCGCACCATCAGTCGTAGCGTTTTCATTTGATGAGGGAACAGCCTCACGTCGTTGCCGTTCGAGTTCGGCGCCATCAAATATATGAGCGTAAGATATACCGAACTCGGTCTGCCAGGTTTTGCTCGGTGACAGTAATAGATGGCTCCAGCTCGGTAAAAAGATGATGCATCCTAGCCCGATACGCGAAACCTCCAATTTCTCCCCCTTTCGCCCTAAAATACGCCCGCAATGCGTTTGTATTCATTGTCTGTCGCGTCCAGCGCCAGCTCCAGACGCGCCCTGGCGACCTCCAGGTAGCGGCCCTTTGCGCAATCTTCTGTGTTCCATCATCCATACAGGGCGTCATTCAACGGGAGACGCCCAGACCCGGCGCCGTTTCATGGTGTTATTATTATTTATTATTATTATTAGTAATCGCTACTACAAACGCGCGTGTCGGCGAACTTTACATGTCTTTGAAATATTTTTTTCTTATTTCTCAGACATGCAGGTTTCCTTATGATGTTTTCCTTCACCGCCGAGCACGTGGTAAATCAGCACTTAAAATTGCAATTAACAATTTCATTGGTGCCGGCGGGGATCGAACCCGGGTAACTCGCGTTCTGTTATATTTACAGTTAACCATCTGAGCTACCACGGCCCGTATATGTATGTATGTATGTTCGGATACAATTTTCGCCTCGTGTATCTCGTGAACAAAGAGTGATGTTGACATGGAACCAGTTTCATTTAACGCATAATTATGTAACTTAGACCTCATTAAATTTAGAGCAAAATCGGTCAAGTCATTTTTTGTGCAGAATAAAAAATTATATTATAAAACATATGATATTTTTTCTATTCTTTCCACTGGGAAGTTAGTCGTGTGGACCTTTCGGGTCGCACCTAGACCGCTTTTTTATTTTATTTTTATAGAATATTAGTGACAAACGAGCCCACAGTCCACCGGATGGTAAATGGATGCCGTAAACACCTACATCTACCCTCGATTAATAATCAAAACGCAGATGCGTTGCCACCCGTGAGGACTAAGATGGAATACCTCGTTTCCAGTAAAAAGGGTCTCCGGGTTCTCTACACTGACCATACGAAACACAGCAGCATTTAACTGCTATTTTACGCTGGTATTCTGTGAAAGCGTGTTCTTTCCCCGGTCGGGCCGACCCATTCGTGCTACAACCATACAAATATGGCTGCAGCATGGCTCTACCACGTATTTATTACATTCAGTTGTTTTCAGGACGACGCTGCTGCTCATCTGTTTCATTTCTGTCTGTCTCCTACGACACTCACGGGACGTAATATAGTGGACATTCTTACACTGACACTACACGACGTGTAAGGTAAGGTAGGATAAAAGAAGTAAATATAAAGGTGACTTATTTGAGTCTTTTAAAAATCTGAAAATGTACACAAAGTAGAGGAAAGGTTAGGAAATTCATGAAAAAAACGAATTTAAAATATTATATTGACAAAGATATAATCCATGGCTCTTTTTTGGATTCGTTGAACTACCAAAATGAAAAGTTTTCGATCAATTTCTTGCACGATTTCTGCGCTAAAAGTTCAAATTTTTTAATTTTATATTATTTTAAACATAAGAAACTCTTTTATTGATAAAAATAATTTTTGAAGTTTTGGCGGGGAATTGACTGCAGTCAAATTGTTGCCCCTGTTTTATAAACTACTAAGCGACAGTCAGGCGACTAACTGAAGAATACCTACATATCATCTATGAAGAGATTCGAGAATATGACCGTGTAGTGGCTGTTATGAATATCTACTACCACATGCCGTTGTTGTCGTAAGAGGCGTCAGAGGGAAACAGCAGGTATGGACAGCAGTATCTTCTTGATAACAGCAATAATACAATAAAAAACTACGGCTGTCAACCCGCTCGCCAAGCGTGGCGTCTATGGCAAACATCCCCCCATGATGATAGTTACGTAGAGACGGCCCCAGCTATTCGTGGCTACGGTGGCGACTATAGTAACGGCGGGGCAGCGGGTGCTAAGAATCTCCGGAGGAGGTTCGGTTGCCACCTAAGCCGACTGGACCTGGCAACATACAACGCTCGCACCTGGAGCTGGAAAGAGATACACAAGTTGCGCTGGGATATTATAGGGTAAAGAAAGGTGGCGGTGGGTTAGATATCTGTCAAATAGCTTTTAAGTCAAACCCAGAAATACTCATAGCGCTTTTCAATCAATGTCTCAATATTGGGCACTTTTCAACAAGATGGAAAACTGCAACGATTAAGGTCATACCCAAACCAAATAAAGAAGACTATACTCTACCTAAGTCATATAGACCGATAGGACTACTACCAATACTTGGTAAGATACTAGAAAAATTGTTTGTGAATAGACTTCAATGGCAGTTGGGGTACGAGGGGAAAATGAGCAAAAGACAATACGGCTTTACACCACAGCGGAGTACAGAAGACGCGCTATACGATATGCTAGCTATCATAAAAAAAGGTATATCTGAAAAGCGCATTGTCGCATTAGTCTCCTTAGATATAGAAGGCGCGTTTGACAGCGCGTGGTGGCCAGCAATAATAAATCAACTGTCTTACAAGCAGTTAGACCAATCTGTATTAAGGCTTATAACAAGTTATTTAACAGGAAGAAAAATAAAACTTAGATATTTAGGAGAAGAAGTAACAAAAGAAACAAACAAAGGATGCATCCAGGGATCCACATGTGGCCCTATCTTATGGAATATACTATTAGACTCGCTATTGCAAGATACGAAAAACTCAAGAGCACATGTTCAAGCATTCGCGGATGATATTGTAATAATAGGAATAGCAAAGACTGGCCAACAACTAGAAAGGGATATAAACGAGACCTTAAGTAAAATAGGATTATGGGGAAAGAAACATAAAATGAAGTTTGCGGCGCACAAAACGCAGGCTATGATTATCACAAAAAAAAAATATTATCGTCCTCAAATTTTTTTAGAAGGTATAGAGCTTAAATATTCAAACTATCTTAAAATATTAGGTCTCACAATAGACAAAAATACAAACTTCAAACAGCATCTAGATAATATCAGCCAAAAGGCAGTCAACATCTACAAAATGGTTTCAAGAGTTGCTAGAGCGCAATAGGGGCTCAATTCTGAAATAGTAAGAACTATATATTTAGCTGTAGTAGAACCTACCATACTATATGCTGCAAGCTGCTGGGTAGAATCGACGAAGAAAAAATACATTCAAACAAGACTCAACAGATTAACTCGTCTTTTTGGAATACGCATCAGCAAAAGCCATAAAACAAACTCACTGATTTCAAGTACCCTTCTCGCCAGAATAATACCGCTTACACTAAGAGTAAAAGAAAATGCTGAAATTTATGAAATCAAAAGAGGAAAACCGGTTGCTGCCCTACCCGGACGGATAATGGAACATAGGATAAATCCTTTCCAACTACCGCACCCAGCTGAAAGAAAACAAAGAACATATAGGCTCATAAATAAAATAGAGGACATAGCCACTATAAACAACGACTGGCCAAAATATACACAGATGCTAGCAAAATTGAAAACAAAGTAGGCTTTGCAGTAACTGTCTGGATGGGTGATAAAGAAATTAAAAGAATCACCTCTCGCCTTGAGAACTACTGCAGTGTGTATCAGGCAGAATTGATTGCAATATTAAAAGCTGTACAGTTTATTTCTGAATCTGTTAAGTATCCTAAAGCTAATATTTTAAGTGACTCAAGATCAGCCATTGAAAGTATCTGCAATCCATCATCACTGCACCCTATTGTAGCGGAGATACAAAACAACATCACTGAACTAGAAAATAATAGTGGACTCATTGAACTATTCTGGATAAAGGCGCACTGCGGCACTAAAAATGCTGCCATTAATAATAAACAGCGTCCAATATACGACAAGTTCCCCCTATCTTATGCCAAGCACCTCACTAGAAATGCTACTCTTACGATCTGGCAACAGAAGTACATTGAATCTACAGGCAGCGAGACCACGAAAATATTCTTCCCAAATGTACAGATAGCTTATAAAATATTAAAAGATATCAAAATTACTAACATCGAAACACAATTGTTTACTGGACATGGCGGAAATAAATCCTATCTATATAGGTTTAAGCTATTGACAGATCCACATTGCACTTGCGATGATGAAAGTGATCAAACAATAGAGCACAATGCAAATGATTACACAAAAATTATTACACAATGCCCAAAATTTAACAAAATTAGATACGAATGCGAGAGCAGCGTGGATATGTCGATCACAAAAGGAAATATAGCAATAATGATGGAAGATGACAATCGCCGATCTAGATTCATGCAATTTGCACTTTCTGCAATTCTAGCAATAAATAAAGAAAATGGAAGTAAAGTATAATATCAAAGGGTATATGTAGGGGTGTATGTACGTGTATGTATGTGTGTGTGTATGTATGTATGTGTATGTATGTGTGTATATGTGTATGTGTATGTATGTATGTGTATGTATGTATATATGTACATATATATATATGTGTATATATGTGTATGTATGTATGTATGTATATATATGTGTATGTATTTATGTGTATATATACGAATAGTATAGGAGATACACCTTCTTAAATAATGATATAAAAATTTGACAGTAAGATCTTTATAGTATACTATCTATACAAAGTCGTAAGTAATGCATTAGCAAAAAGCTACACGAAGATAAGTAGATTAAAAAGAGAGGTAGAAAAGTATAAAACTATGATAGCAGTAAGCTTATATTATAGTTTTATATTAGTAAGTTTATAACTTATAAGGAACCTAATTGTATGTAATTAAAAAAAATATTAAAAAAAATATGTAAAAAAATATGGAAATAATAAAATAAGATATAAAAGTTAAAAGAAAGAAAAGTACTCCATTAACAGCAGTAGTATAAAAGAATAATATAAAAAAAGAGAGGTGGCGGACACGGTAATACTAGAATCTGGCAATTTGTTCTAGCACCGGGAAGTAGTTACGTTGTACCAGTTCTGGCTCACTGAGTCAGAAGTGGTACAAGGACGACGTTCGTCGACTCACGATCCTAAAAAAAAGAAAAGGTTTTGGCATGCTCTGATCACGAATCTGCGGTCCGTTTTTGCGTAGTATGCACGGTTCCGGAGATGTGGAGATCAATTAACTCTTATCTAATTGATATCCGGTGAAGGCCTCCACCGTCATTAGCGCTCCATTGTTCTTATCTACTTATCTATTGTTCATTGAATACCGTCATTATCTATTCTTCCTCAGCGTGGTGCTATTGTATTACACTCCTTTGTTCCTATCTACACTAATCTGACTCATCAATAAAGCACATTACCTAATTTTGTTAAAATTTTTATTTACAAAATACAAAATCTTATTACTTATTATCTATAAAATAGGAGCGAAACATCTCATCCACTAAAATATCGTTGTACAATGTGTTCCCTGTAAATATACTCGTAAAACTATGCATTGAACATCCCTGAAACTTATATAGCAAATACATTAAGCAATATTCGCCACAAACTGAAGTCCACTCATTCTGAATCCTATCAACATTCCAGTTCCATATTTTACAACTTCTTTTTAAAAACTCTAGATGATATCGTACAGGTGCCCGTCCGAATGAATCAAAATATTGACCGACGTCATTCGTATCGATATATAAAGCTACCCAATGTGACCCTGGTTTATCATCTGTATCCAAATTGCATATTATGTACGTTGGTACGTGGGTGTACATGGGCAGCAGTTTATTGGCAGCATAAACATTATTTTCTAGAGTGGGGTGAATCTTTTTCAGATGTTGTTGTACATCTAGTGTATCCATGATATTACTGCTATTAGTAGATTATTACAGTACCAATCTACTCAATGACTAACATAGGAATGATCAATTATAGTGATTTCTAAATATTAAATTGCATTCTTTGTGTTATACAAAACGTATTTGAGTCATCAATACACTGAACAAGACACGACACGAAGGACGATGGAATGTTGAGATAAGCAACTGAATGTGAGATAGGCTTGTTGACGTATAAAGTTACTAACAATTCTACTGCAGAAATTCTTTAGATTAGAATTATTACTCACTGGTATTATATAAGACCAAGCAACTGCAGTCATGGAGTTAGTGTATGGTCGTTTGACCGCAGTGGATCTATCAATACTACATTTGTGTTACTGCAACGCATCAAAGGCCATGGATGTAAGTGTTTATTCTATTGACAAACTTACTTTTCTTTCTGTTATTTTCTTACGTGTGTATGATTTAGTGTTAACAAATTATATTTAAATATTATGTGTGTATATGATTAAGCCGTGGTAGCTCAGAGGGTTAGCGCAAAATGTAAATTTCACAGTACGCGACCCGGGTTCGATCCCCGCCGGCACCAATTAAATTGTTAATTGCAATTTTAAGTGCTGATTTACCACGTGCTCAGCGGTGAAGGAAAACATCGTGAGGAAATCTGCATGTCTGAGAAAATTTCGAAGGCATGTGAAGTTTGCCAACACGCATTGAGGCAGCGCAGCGAACATTTCCTAGCCCTAAAACCCTCTCAGAAATGAGATGAGGCCTATGTTCAGCAGTGGACTTTAATAGGCTGTAACTTTAACTTTTTAACTTTTATGATTAAGTGTTAACAAATTGATATTAACATGATAACTGTGTTGTTGCAGAAATCATTGAGCTTCGATGAAAATACCTATAAACAGTATTACTACTCGCCACTCTCCCCTCAAGAAGAGAGTGATGACATCGTCATTAATAATAACACATGCGATGATGGAAAAAGAAAATCGCAATCGATTGATCATTTTTTTGAAGCTGAATCAAAAATAAAAGAAGAGGAAGCTGTTATCATCAACCGTAGCACGAGCCGCTAGAGATGGTGTATCATACGTTTCTACTAATTCTGACGACGGAGACCAAGCGACGCATCTCATCAAAATTGAAATGTACGATATGAAGAAGCTATCCAAGATTCCAACTACTGATCATTGGAAACATGCTTCCACGAGGATTAAATATTACGTAAAGACTAATAAGGATAGCATCTACGATAACACAAACGCCCTCGTATACAATATTACAAAGACAATAGCAGAAAGTGAAAAAGTTAAAAAATACTTTTTAACAATGACAGTCATTAGCTGTTCATTAGTGAGTGTGATTCTGTTTACTTAAATTACAGGAAGACAAGAGCAGAAGGAAGAGATGAGTGTGGCATACGTGTACAGACACATCATTGAATAACAAAACTACAACACTGAGTGGAGAAGAAAACGAGAAGAATATGCAGTACTCAAGAGCTGAATATTCATTCTTCAGTTCAAAATCTAGCCGGTTGCTCAGTTTCGAAAACTGGCCTCTCGTTATGCGACAGAAACCTGGAGATCTTGCAGAAGCCGGTTTCTTTTATACTGGGCATGCAGACAGGACCAAGTGTTTCCATTGTGGTGGTGGTTTAAAAGATTGGAAAGATGATGATGATCCTTGGCAGCAGCATGTTCAGTGGTTTAGTCAGTGTGCTTATGTAAAATTTAAACTCGAACAGAGTTTTGTATTAGATTAAATAGAATATTTATAAAGAAATAAAAAATAATATATTGCATACAATTTGTTTTATTTAATTTTATAACGTTTCACATAGTTACAAACACACAAAATGCTTTACACATAACTTATAAAATCTAACACACAACACATATTATAACCTTAACTACTATAGTCTACAGTAACATTTCTGTTTTTATCTATCTCAATTAAATATTATCAAACTCAGCATAAACTATACAGTTAATTAAATTTTTATATTAGTGAGGATTCAAATAGTACTTCTAATCTTACACTACCATGCTTTATGAGATTCCAATGAGCTGATGAGTTGGCTGATAAATCAGGAGTTCAGTGAAATGCTAATAGACAGTATGTCGATGTAGACCTTTGGCATACTGTTCACAAGAGATTCCATTTCCTTCATTAAGACAGTGAATACCAGTTCCCGAGAATAGAGTATGATATGCTGATGTAAATATGCTATTATTAAAAGATGTTTGCAAAGCTTTTGAAGGTATTTGTTGACCATCAATATATAAGCTGAAAGAATTAATACCATAGTTTTCAAAGTTAAATGGATTTTTAGTAAGGGAACCATTAAATGCAGAATTGTTCACAAATCCAATTATACATCTTTTGGGTACCTGCCCTAAAAATATATTATCAAGAGTTTTTCCTTGAACACCCGATGGAATTGTTAAAACTTTTAGCAGTGGTAGAAGCTAAAACTTTTTAATGTGCGAGTAATACACTTGGATTAATTCGTGCTCGTCGAACAATAAGAGTTGCGTCCGTAATGCAAACTTTAAACTTTACATCGTTTGACCCAGCAATTAAATTAAAGCTCTCTCTTGATCGAACCAATTTAACACTCATTTCAACACCATTAATTAAAAATTTATCTTGGTTGAAAATGTCACCGTGAAGATGACCAACCATTTCTATTTCCTTACTTTCACTAATCAATTCCTGTCTTTTAACAATCTTCAATTTAAAAGTCTTTTTACCATCCGTAGAATCTATTTTTCCTGCTGTATCATCATACCAAAGACTACAAGTAAGATGAGATTGTTTAGCAGCAGGAGCATAGTTTAAAAGGGTTTCCATGTATGCTCGATATACATAGGTATTAATAGGTGGTGATACAAGTTTTTGGTTTAAATAAACATCGAGTTGACTAAAAAGTGAATGCAGCCAATTATTTACAGGTGCTACTATTGTAGTAGATATCAAGTTAGTTGAATCTTGATTTAATACTTTTGCCTTTATGTGAAGTAATGTATGAGACAAATCTATGTAGTCATCGCCTGTCCCAGGAACTTGAAACTCTATAGGTCCATCATCACCAAGAGATGAAATTGGTTTATAATGAATCCACAATCCATTTTCAATGCTAGTTTGTGTAGACGGTAGTGCAAACAAATCCAATTCTGACTTAACGCACTCGCAAGAATGATTACGAAGGAAAGACATATTTAATTTGAAAATATATCTCTGATATTTTTTGGTTTTAGACCAAGTTTTTTCGCAGCTTTCACTTTAGCAGTTAATGGTGGAATGAACGAGGTCAATCGTTTTCTTTTAGTTTTATACCCAGATCCTGTCATGTTAAATTGATCAATTTTCTCATCAGCCTTTCGTTTTAAATTCGTACTAACTTGCTTTAGACGATCTTTTATTGAGGCTTCCATAGGACGCGCTTGAACCATATCCGATAAAAGTCCTACTCCAGCGCTTAATGCCTCCTTACCAATCACTCGAGCACCACTTGAAAGTAAAGGTAAAACTGATCTAAATAACCCCCTAAGAAGCTCCCAATACCATGACCGCGTTGGTATGGTGCACCCTTATAAATTACTCCAACTCCTGACCCAGCTTGATGTGTATAATAATTTTCATATGGACATTTATGATGATCACGAAGAGAATTCATTATTATAATTTTCGAAAATGTAGTTTAATACACACGGTTCCAAACTGGAATGGTATTTTTTGTCCTGTGCTCGATCTTATAACTATTTCCAGCGTATCGAACTCTCTTCGCATAACAGGTAAGTAGTGAGGTTGAGAGAAAACGTGCATTTTATTTGCACCATAAATGTATTTTGTAGTATCTAATGAAATGACTCTTAGTAAAGGAGTCATAACATCACCCACAATCTGAGGATCGATAATGTCGCAATATAGAAAGAGTTGAGATGGTAACCCTAAGTGTAAATTAGCAGGACACTTTCCAAAATTTCTCTCTAGGAGATTTTTATTCGGTTCATAACCTAGTTGTAAACTTAATTTGGGTGATAATGTTACGGATGTTATATTTTTATCCAAAACAGAAATAGACAAATTTTGTTATTTCACCATAGCGAAATTTCAAGTTCTCTCCGATACCATTTAACACTCTTAAAATATGCTCAACGTTATCATAGTTGGTAGCTGGAATATGTTTTTTGTAGTACACTGTGGATGGTTTATCTTCATTAGGCATTAACATAGATTTTGTAATGTATATAACATTTTCATGATCTTGAACAGTAAACATGGTACATGGATATTGAAACTCGACAACTCCAACCGACCATTCACCTTCTAATTTAATAGCTTTCGGTAATTTCGTTGAAAAATTTGTGGTCTTGTTATCAGGAAAGTATTCCATTGAACTATTGCTAAGCAAAGTTAAATAAAAACCTTCTTTATTCATATTTCTTTTAAACTAGAAGCTAAAATCCAACTGTTAAATTTATATGGATAACCTTTCCACTTCACTAATACTTCTTTTCTGTTACCTGAGTAACGAGTTTCAATTATTTTATCTATTTTATATTGTGAGGTGGGGTTGTAAGTGATTTTCTGTAATTCTCTTTCATAAAAAGTACCAACTATTGGTTCATTTTGTAAATCTGTTATTGTATAAACAACCCATGGAGATCTATCAATTATTGTAGATAATATAATAAATATTTCATCACTCCAATTTGATTCATATCCTTTTTGGAAAACATGTTTATATTTAGTTATTCGAACATAATCACCCACATTGAAATTTGGTTTAGGATTTTCTAAAGAAAGTTTGTTTGACCGTCTATCATAAAGATTAGTCCAAACTGTCATAATATTGTTGGAATTTACATCACATGGGCACATCTTAATACTAGAGTGAAAGCTGTGATTATAAGAGTATATTAAATCTTGTAAAACATCTATATATCTATAAGTATTACTATGAGTGAAATAACGCCACATTTTCATTTTTAGTGTTCTTTGAAATCGTTCAACAACACTGGCCTTAATGTCAGGATTGTTAGTGGTATAGTAATTAATCTTTTTGGATTTAAAGTATTTTTGTACATCTTTTGAAACAAATTCTGTACCTTTATCAGATTGTATGTGAGTAGGTGTTAAATTACTTTCAATAAATACTTTCACGCAGAGAAACTCCGAGCATAGCCCTCTCCATAGCTCGCTGAGCGACCTTAAGCGTCCTCACGGAGTTTCTCTGCGTGATAGACTCAGAAATGAGGATATCCGCAGTAAAACCAGAGTGACCGACATAGCCCAACGGATTAGTAAGCTGAAGTGGCAATGGGCCGGCCATATAGCTCGAAGAACCGATAACCGATGGGGAAGAAAGGTTCTCGAGTGGCAGCCTCGTACCGGTAGGCGTAGTGTAGGGCGACCCCCCACTAGATGGAGTGACGACCTGGTAAGACATGCAGGAAGTCGATGGATGCAGGTGGCTCAGGACCGTGCTTTGTGGCATTACTTGGGGGAGGCCTATGTTCAGCAGTGGACTTGTGAAAGGCTGTAATGATGATGATGATGATGATGAAATACTTTCAAAACATTCTTTAGTTGTTTCTGAGTTTTTCTTCAAAAGCATATTTACTAAATACATCAATAAGACAAAGTATATATTTGAAACCATCATTATGTTGAGAATAAGTTCGCATATCACTTAAATCAGCTTGCCACAGTTCATTAATATTTGATAGAATGTGCCTATTACGCGGGAATTTTTTTCGAATGGGTTTATGGTAATGTGTATGTTTCTTGTGATTTTAACCATTCCTTTACTTGCTTTTTAGTCATTTTACCCTTCATGGCTTTTGATAATTTATCAATACTACCAAAACCAGCGGGATTAGATGGATCATAATAAATCCTGTTAATTTCTACTAGTACGGGGTCCATTTTTCCCACTCAAGCCTTTTACGTATTTTAGTTGTAGACTTTTTATCTCTACTGCTCGGTGTAGAAAACTCTTGAAATTCAATCTCAGAGGGTTTGTTCAGATCTTTTGCTTGAAGTTGGTTAATAAACTCACAGCTCTTTGGATTTCCAATAAGTAAGTGCTACTTTAATATCTTTTAATGCTGCAGCAAATCTATCCCACCCTACCGGATCACTTCTTTTTAAGGGTCTTAGTGAATCATTTATTAAATCAACAATATAACTTCCAGGAATTTTTTCATTATCAATTATGACTGTACCTTCATTATCCCAATGTATTTTACTTTTACTTGTTTCAACTAAGTTTAATAATAACTGTCCTTTTTTATTATAAGTTTTTGGTATTAAACTGAGTATTTGAGCTGGTGTGTAAGTGGATTTTCAACATTTTCTTTACTTTTAATGGATCGATTCTCCTCCAACAAAAAAAGAAAGTTTTTAGATCTCTATCTTTATTTTTAAAACCAATTTTAGACTCATTTGAATCTTCATTAGATGTATCAGAATAAATTGGTAATCTGAGTGGTTGACAATCCTCTTCGGTAAAATGAAGGTATCTTTGCAGTGTTTGTAAATATAACATCCATTTCTTTCGATCATCCGTCTTACTATTCATAATATTTTGCATTTCAATATCTAATCGACATAAACTACTATTAACCTTATTTTCTTGTTTTAATTTTTCAATCAATCCAGGTTCGATAAGTATCATTTTCTTTGCATTTTCCATGTTAGCTGGCTACTCCACTCACTAATCCACTCAATATTGCACCTAATATTATTGGTAAGAAAGCCCCTCCTTTTTGTATTATTATATTTTTCTTAGTTTATGTTTACACTTACGCACTAGTTGACGGAGTATATTTTTGTGTTTATTCAATTTTTGTTTATCTTGATCTTTAAGAGGTACTTTTCCTTGTAAAACGTTATGAATACACTCACAAATACAGTTAATTTCTTCTTCATCACACGTTTTAAGTAATGCTCTTTGATATTTTGGTTTAAGCGTATGCAAAGCGTTTAGCAAATGTTTATGCGTTGGGAGTCGACGATGCATCATTTAGCAATGATTTTAAATGTTTGTTTCTCGGTGTATTTAAACTATTTTGTGGGGACGTAGACTGTACAGAAACCATTAAATGGGAAGAAATTTGTCTTGATACGACAAAAATCATTGGTATTCTGTTTTAAATCTACTATTAAATATCCATGCGCCTCTAGAGTTGCATCCCTGTAGGCATCTTCAATGAATTTTGGGTTATCTGGTGACACTTGTCGCGCTAAATATCTTGTTTGAGTTTTCTCTCGAGGGTTTTTAAAATATATTATATAACTTGAGTTTAAGGATATGTCTCTTTGCCCTTTACCCTGATGAAATAAATTTTGTGTTAAATAAAATACACTAAGATTCCTGTGATGACTACCTTTTGTAAATATATCCATAATTCTTCCATCGGACTCTCTCATTAGATCATCAATAATAACAAGATGTGGGTTTTCACCATCAAACATATTAACATTTGGAATTCCTTGATGGTAGTTAACATTTGGTAAATTATATAAAGGTTGCATTTCATCAAAGCACCATGTGATCTGATTAAAATCACAATTACATATTTCTGTAACTGATTTTATGAAATTTGTTACAAAATTTGACTTCCCACATCCACTTGGTCCTGCCACAATAGCAGTAAACGGATGGATAAAGTTTAACATTACACACGTCTAAAGTTCTAAGGGGTGTAATAAAAAATGAAAGTGTTGGTGTAAACAATTAATATATATATGGCAAAAATTATATAAAACAGAATGATCTGAATACTATTTCTAACACAATTAGTACATCATAATTTTACAATCAACTCAACCTCAAATAAATACACACACACGCAAATATAAACAACAATTAACTTAAATTATTTACAATAAAACAACGATTAAATATGTAATAAACTCTACGTCATATTATACTATTATCATTATTTTACAATCAATACAAATTTTTAAATATGCCTCTTTGTGTCATTATATGATAAACCAAACTTATTTAATTTTTGTGTAAAAATTGTGTGTTTAATTGATTTAAATCTAAGCATACTATAATATTGCACTTTTTTATTAAATAGAGAAGACTTATAACTATCCATGGTCATCTCTTTAGTGATACATTTATTTACCCCTTTTGCCTTGGCTATAGTCTTATTCTCTAAGTTAAAAGCGTACATTTTGGATCGTAAACCCACAAATTCTTTCATGATTTTACCATTATTTTCATCTTTAAAAAAACCTAATTTCTTTTTATTTAATTTTGGATATTCAAAAATATTATTTGTATCATAAGCTGAGGTATCAAAGTATGATGAAAGGTCAGGTTTTATATCAGAGTAAAAATCATCTGTAAATATATGATATATTAAACTATCCGTATCTGTATACAATAATTTGATTTTACTAAACTTTTTAACCATATAGTTGTAATGAAAATCATACATTAATGTTTTTGAAATATCTAAAATGCAAAACCCTAAATAAATTGGTTTGTTATATATTAACTTCGTTTTTCGCAACTGAACTGCAACTAGGTTTTCCGAAAATACTGAAAGACTATGAAATTGTGGTTTAGCGATTAGATCTTGAGCACCTAAAGCTTTGCCCTGGTTCTCCCAGTGTGTAACTAATTTTATGTTAACCCTTTTTTCAATATTCTCCATAGTCTTACCGAAGACTGAATTATTCATTAATTTATAAAAATCTTTTTCGAAATCTGATTTTGCTAACGTTCTTAATTTTGTGTTTAGATCTATGTACATCTTCAACCAGCGAGGCTGTTTAAATTTTAAAACTCTATGAATTTTAGTTAATTTAACCCCATTTCTATGCACTGCTTTAAATTTCTGTAATGAATTACATATTTATCTTTATTATTTAAATTTGGAACTAGTTTATTTTCATTAATATTGCCTGCACAAATGTTTTCGGGGCATAAATTCAAATGGAAAGTCCGAATGTAAATCATGAAGTTCATCTGGATATTCCAAATCAACTTCTAAAATAAAACCGAAGTTCGATGTCTCAGACACATTAAATTCTGTATTTGGATTTACCCATTCGAATCCATCAGTAGGAAGACATTGAGACATAGCCCAACCATATAAATTGTTGGCATCAAAATATGTGATATATGAATTTGGTTTCCCTGCATCATAATCCCCCATGTATTTGTTATTAGCTCTAGCATAACGATTACTACATTGAGATACACCACCCCTGATACCTGATCTAATAAATGCAATATTCTCATAATCTGTTAAAAGTTCTAATTCTATTTTTATATATTTTAACATTGCATCCCAACTTAAACCGGGTGCTGTGTAATAATGGGCAGGGTCTAAACCATAATTATACCGTATTATTACATAACTTTCTAAAGTTTTCAAATACATCGGATAAAAGTAAAACGTCTGTTTTTAAATACAGGTTTGAATAATCTAGCATATTACAACACCCAAAGTGTTCCCAAACATCTTTAGCATGATTGTAATCATCATTTGAAATATGGGAATCTGTGAGCGAGCTATAAAAAAATTTTTGTTCGGGGAGCGATGTTAGGCTTAAACTATCATAATTAGTCATAAGTTCATATGGATAAACGCCTTTCCGTTTTAAACGAAAGAAATCTTCATCATTAGGATAATTTCTACGTAATTCTTGAAATTGATCATTACTGAGATTTTTGGCCAATTCTTCTTATTTACATGATAAAAACTTAAATGAATCTATGAATCTTAATATAATTTCGTGGTTATTCATTTTTAATTTTTTGGAAAAGGATATATATTTTTCTTTATTTTGAGGGATAACTTCGACTTCACTATCACAAAAGTTTAACGCGTGAACAATAAAATGAGCATCATAGTGACTAAGGTTGTGTAAAAATATTGGTATATAACGAGGTTTTCTGAACTTCGAGCTGCATGATTCGTGAGCAACACCTATAAAACTACCGGTGTACCGATCAAAATCATAAAAATGTTCTGCTAACTCTGTTTCACAAATATGACAAATGGTTGCATTTGAAATTTGGTTTTTGTCTTCATTTGTTAGCAGAAGTGGAGGATATTTTTGAAGTCTATTTATTTCTTTGACATTGTTAGTAGATAAACTTTCCATAAACACTTGTGCACAGTTGGGTCCGCAATATGTTACATATTTTGATAATTTATCATCATATGAACATTTTATATAATAACCAAAACTATGTACTTCATGTTTCTGAATATTGTGTGTGAAAGGTTTGGAAGGATCGTTAGAACATGATTCTATTGGTTTTAAAAATGCTTCAAAATCAGCATAAACTACGAATGGTATCTTTAACTTTTTTTCATAACTATCAAATTTAATTTTATCATTTGAAATAGGTTGACCAAACCAATTCTTTTTTTTTTTAAAGTTTCACTGTTTGGTAATTCTGTACAAATGTGGGCACAATCGTATTGTTCATAGTTATTTAAACTTTCCTGAGATGGAAAGTGAAGTAGACATGCTTTGCAAATGTACATGATGCGACCGTCTTTTGATATTTGTTTACTAACTAACCGCGATACATTTTTTATGTAACAATAATGATTTTTTGTATCCTTGGAAAAAATAATAAATTGATATGTCTATCTTTACGACACTTTGTTAAAAATAATGGACCTACTATAGAATTACATCGTTTTTCTTTATTATATTCTAACCCAAAAACATTAATACTAATATCATTTAATTTCTCTACTTTTGCTATGTCAGAAATTTTAACTGGAAAGGAAATACCATCAAAGGGGGATGCCCATATTAGGCCATGGAACGCCCAACAATGTGCATTTGTTAAAAAAATATATCTTTATTTATGGTTATTAATCGCGGTATTCATTTATCCTAAAACAATGGGAATATTTTTGCACAAATTAAAAGTACAGAAAAGATAAAAATAAAATTAGGTAAATACGTAATTCATTAGTCTGTGATTAAAATAAAAAATGTTGCCAATCACAAAAATCATTAAAAAATCGATTCCCCTTTTCGATCGATTACTTATGGTGTCATTATTACAATGCTTATATGATTTTTCGATAATTATTACGATGTTATGATATAGGTTTAAAATAACCGTTGACAATGGATATTTATCCAAAGCAGTCGATACGCAACCGTTATTAACCAAATGTTTACCGACTACAGATGAAAAAGGATGGTTATGTTTTTACTGTGTGTGCGGATTAGGCTATGTTGAATCGTTTTTTGCTATGGTGCTTAAAACGTAGGATGCATTTTATTATTGAGGGAGCTACTATCAAAGAATATTTTATTCGCTAAACTCGTAAAGTACTTGACCAACTTTAAGAATTCTTTCACCACTAGATTGTTATGTATAATTTTAGATATCTAATATAGGGTTAATTTTATTATAGAGGGCGCTACTTTCAATGAATACCTTTTTTGGCTAATCTCAAAAATTACTAGACCGATTTTGAAAATTCTTTCACCATTACATTGTTAATGAGGGCGTTAGCTGTGTGATAAATTATATTATTACAATAAATAATTGTGAGATTAATATTTTCTAAATAAATAAAACTAAATACCTACCTAAGATGTTCAAATCCAATTATTATTTTTACAATTTAAGAATCGTATTTACACACTTTACTTACTCAGATTGATTATTATAGATAAAGAGGTAATAAATCTAAAGTAAAAGAGCTCCGCTTAAACGAAAAAACTATTTATTAGAATAAAACTAAATGTTGAAAAAAAGTGGTTCAGTGCGAGTCGGACTCGCAGGCCCATGAAGAGTTCAGTAGTAACAAGCATATATTTTAAATCGAGTCAAAATACCACTATCATTATCTCCAGCAACAAATTCTTTTGTTTCTCATAGTGTTTGTATAAATAACAAAGTTGTTTTTGCGGTTCCTTAAAATGTGCTACCTGTATCAAAAAAAAGGACTATTATACATTATAGGGGTTTCTGTGGTTTATTCATTACCAAAGAGAAAAAACTTATTGCGCAAAATAGGTTTTTATTAATTTCAAGTCATCAAAAGCGGCAGTCAACCGTTAAAAACTAAAACAACCGTTGTTATAGGCTCGGTTGAATTCATTGACAACCTTCACATTTATAGTTATGATAATTAAACAAGCGAATTACTAGCTGATTTACCAAGAATTCTTTAGAGTATAACAAAACGCTACTGCACAAGTTAACTGTTATTCTTATCTGTTTTTAACATAACATTTAAAATGGAATCATGTTATGATAATTCAAGAAGTTAATTTCCAGCTGATTTACCACGAATTCTCTAAAGCATAACAAAACAATACAGCACAAGCTAACTGTTCTTAAAAATACATTTGAAATAGAGTTTCAATAAATAAAGGAAATTATATTTTAAAAAGCGTGCAGAACTTAAAACGCGTCAAAGATTATTCTTTTCATGATATTATTAATCGAATAAAAATCGATATCGTTTCATAGATTTTATGACAGTTAAGTGGCAACATCGAATCCGACATGTAGGCCCTTGTCACTGTTGTCACAAGAATTCAATTGCTTGTTATCGTGTTATTGTTTTGTTGTAAAATGCAATTGTTGATCTCTCAACAATTGGTTCGAACACAGCAGGTAAATAGTTGGTACATATCACGATGTGGCATGTCTTCCTCTAAGAAATGCTTTATAACTGAGTTTACTTGAATAATATCAATATAATAATTGTAGCTTCTTTATTAGGTACATGTTTCGAGAACAGAGAACGTGTAGTGTGGCACTCGCAAAATGCACCAATAGTTCGTCTTGAACATCTATACATCAGCTGTGGCACTGACACTTATGAGAATAAGATCACACACATTGTTTGGGTTCGATTTTTCACGTGAGGAACTTTTTGCGCTACGTGAGGTAAGTGTTTAACATTTTTCAATATATTAAATGTGATCCATATATCTGATAATTATACATGTTTTACACTGATTGTATATCAACTCAAGAACTTGTTTTATTTTTTCACATCTGCCCTAGCTATATCTGACAAACATACTAGCTTATTTATGAGTTTTATCAACTACCAAGAAAGGAGACAGTTGATTTTTCATTGTTTTTGGACTGCTGGTAGTCTGTCAGGCCTTAATTATTAAATAATATAGGGCATTAAATCCGTCCTTGTGCAGTAACATTTAATTTGATAAATATTTTATTTATATTTGAGTTTGAAATAAATCTATTTTATTTTTATTTTTTCACTTTGACTTCATTTTTTGTATTTTACATTATTTCAGTTGTCATGCCGTGTACATCATAATTGCTGGCAATGAACTGATAGAACAGCATCATGTTCAACTGCAGAACGGGAACCATCTGAATCATCTAGTCCATCCTCGTTGCAATCTGAAGTGAGTAATGTATTGCACCCAGAACAACAAAGCTTAGATCATACATCACACAGTGTACTGCTAACTAATTATATAAAAGCACAATGTTTTTTACCAGGTTGTAACAGTTCCATCAGCATTGCAAGTATGTCTCTTTTGTGATTAACTACATTTTGCGATAACAAACATACATAGTGACAAGTACTATTTATGTGTGTTATACTTGGTAGAGCCATGCTGCAGTTATATTAGAAGTATAGTTGTAGCATGAATGGGTCGGCTCGACCGGGGAAGGACCACCCTCTCACAGAATACCAGCGTGAAATAGTAGCTTAATGCTGCTGTGTTTTGTATGGTGAGTGTAGAGAACCGGAGACCCTTTTTACTGGAAACGAGAAAATGATCTTAGTCCTCACGGGTGACAACGCATCTGCATTTTGATTTGTAATCGAGGATAGATGTGGATGTCTAAGGGTCGCAGAAATGTCTCCAGCAGATGGTGAATCTCAGTTAATGACAAGATATGCTAATAAATCCAGAGCCGTGACTATGTGTCGATATGGGTAGTAGAGGTGGTGAATGGCATTTTTAAAACTGAATTTAAAATATTTCATCAAAATTACTTTAACAGGGCTTCTACACATTTGATGATAGACTGCTGTGGCTTCTGCTATAGTTAATAAATTCCACACAAAAATAAGGGACAGGGATGATGCGGCTCAAATACTTGAAATAGTTCATCAAAATATGGAGACAAATAATCATTTTTCTGAGTATGCTAGGGAAAACAATCTAAATAGAGCTAGGGCAGGCAGACTTTAGAAATATAAATGTAGACTTTAAAATGTTAGGGAATTTCCTGTTTTAACTTACAGCGACTTAATATTAATTGCTTGTGTCACATACCAATTAAAGCAAGCTCGCTACTATTATGGTCAGAATATAAGATTTAATGGTTGCTACCGGATAGAACTCTGTAATAACCAGAGGAGCAGCATTATGGAAGGAATAAAGTTAAGCCCTAGCTGATCTTTACTTAGGGCTAGAATTGCAAGTCATCACTATTAGTCGTAAAGTGTATTTTATTATATAAATTCTGTAAAATATCTAATATATAAATTCTTTTTTCAATAGAGAAGGAGGCTTGGTACTACCACCTGCTTAGGACCCTGTAATTAATGAAATTAAAAACCCAAGCATACCACTGCAAGACTTGCAGACTAGACACAGTAAGTTCATTCTGTAGATCGGACCATAAATAAAAATTTACTCCGGGTTAACACTGACATTGGGACGTCGGTCACCTCAGTCTGCCGTAACCATGGGTGCTGGAAAGCACCCGAAATGTCTGGAATTAAAAATCAAAGAAATAAAACGCGATAAAATCGATAAAAATAGTTGTTAAAAAAACTGCATTTGTGAAAATAAAAACTTCAAATATTTTCAAAACCCCGACTTTTTTTAAAGCAATTCCTTTACCATTTCATTGTTTTAATTGCATATTATCATATCTATATGCTTTTATATGTGGGCACTCATGGCCGAAGTGTCTATGAAGTGTGGGCATTCCCCTTTAAGTTAATTTGCATGTTTAACGTACGATGATACACGATCCGCGTTTTTGTTTACGGGATATAACGCCGAGAGTAACGCCCATTTAAAACAAAAATAATCCTTGCTTTTTACATTTATAACAGCCTTTTTTAATTTTGTGTCACGAGGAAGATCTATGTATGAAGTACCGCGTAGGGGGTTAAATTTATTAACATTCATGTCTATAGATTTTATGTTTTTTAGACTCTATCCACTATTTTTTTTTCAAATGCACTAATTTTAGTAGTAATTTTATCATTTAAAGATGAAAAAAAAATATTTAAGTCATCCCCTTGACAAATAATATAGTTAAGCGTTTGAAAATCGAACGTATCATGAATATCTTTAGTTTGTTGAACAAAATCAGCATGTAATATGAAGTTTACTTTAAAAATTATGTGTTGATGAATACACTCTTGTATTAAAAATAAAATATCATCTTTAATAGAATTTAAAAATAGTTCAGGAGTTTCAAAATTTACCAATGTCGAACTATCTACTCTACTCTTGATTTTATAAGTTAAAATCCTATTTCCAAAAGCAGGTTCAATAACACTAACGTTTGATAAAGAATTATGTGAATTTAAAAGATTATTTTTGTGAACATTACTTTTAAAATCATTAGCTAAATACCGTTTCTTGATAAATATATGACACGTTAGACATTCCACTTGATCATCGTTACTGATACTGTTCTCTGCAGAGGTAGGCGCTTCTGCTTCCGTTGTTGGTTTTTTGATGATCTTGGGTTCTTTGCTGCTCGTTCGCTTCGTTCCTCTTCCAAGTTGTAGTGGTTGACTACTAAAATATTTAAATTTATAAAAAACTGTACAAGACATTGTTTAAATTATGATCGAAATGAATGTTTATTTTACTTACTTAAACTGTGTTTCAACAATCGCACAGTGATTATACAACCCATCATCATACGATGAATCGAACAGTTGATCCTTCTCCATTTCATCACAAACTTTAGACAACTCCTGATTTAATTCGCTGTTGAATAGTTCCGTATTCTCTTCCATGGTTGTGGAGAAGAAAGCACTGGTGCACACTTCACTGAAGTTTGCCATCCTTATAGTAAAGAAGAAAATAGGTAGCAAAGTAACAGTTCAGTGTTGGTAGACCAACTGATACCCAAATTTCAAATAATGTCCGATATTTAAGTCTAACAAAGGATTAGAAATAGAATATAATGAGTACACAGAAGTAATTTAAGTAAACAGAATCACATTCACTAATGAACAGCTAATGACTGTCATTGTTAAAAAAGTATTTTTCAACTTTTTCACTTTCTGCTATTGTCTTTGTAATATTGTATACGAGGGCGTTTGTGTTATCGTAGATGCTATCCTTATTAGTCTTTACGTAATATTTAATCCTCGTGGAAGCATGTTTCCAATGATCAGTAGTTGGAATCTTGGATAGCTTCTTCATATCGTACATTTCAATTTTGATGAGATGCGTCGCTTGGTCTCCGTCGTCAGAATTAGTAGAAATGTATGATACACCATCTCTAGCGGCTCGTGCTACGGTTGATGATAACAGCTTCCTCTTCTTTTATTTTTGATTCAGCTTCAAAAAAATGATCAATCGATTGCGATTTTCTTTTTCCACCATCGCATGTGTTATTATTAATGACGATGTCATCACTCTCTTCTTGAGGAGAGTGGCGAGTAGTAATACTGTTTATAGGTATTTTCATCGAAGCTCAATGATTTCTGCAATAACACAGTTATCATCATATATTATCATATCTAATATATATATATATAATTGATATATATATTATCATATATATATATATCAATTTGTTAACACTTAATCATAAAAGTTAAAAAAGTTAAAGTTACAGCCTATTAAAGTCCACTGCTGAACATAGGCCTCCTCTCATTTCTGAGAGGGTTTTAGGGCTAGGAAATGTTCGCTGCGCTGCCTCAATGCGTGTTGGCAAACTTCACATGCCTTCGAAATTTTCTCAGACATGCAGGTTTCCTCACGATGTTTTCCTTCACCGTTGAGCACGTGGTAAATCAGCACTTAAAATTGCAATTAACAATTTAATTGGTGCCAGCGGGGATCGAACCCGGGTCGCGTACTGTGAAATTTACATTTTGCGCTAACCCTCTGAGCTACCACGGCTTAATCATATACACACATAAAATTTAAATATAATTTGTTAACACTAAATCATACACACGTAAGAAAATAACAGAAAGAAAAGTAAGTTTGTCAATAGAATAAACATAATGATTTCTTAAATTTACGCGAACACTGCACATGATTAAAACTACTTTTACGGATTTTATCGCGTTTATTTTTACTTCTTATTTTTAATTCCCGACGTTTCGGGCGCTTTCCAGCACCCATGGTCCAAAAACCAAGTAAAAATAAACGCGATATAATCCGTAAAAGTAGTTTTAATCAATAGAATAAACACTTACATCCATGGCCTGATACGTTGCAGTAACACAAATGTAGTATTGATAGATCCACTGCGGTCAAACGACCACACACTAACTCCATGACTGCAGTTGCTTGGTCTTATATAGTACCAGTAAGTAATAATTCTAATCTAAAGAATTTCTGCAGTAGAATTGTTAGTAACTTTATGCGTCAACAAGCCTATCTCACATTCTGTTGCTTATCTCAACATTCTATCGCCCTTCGTGTCGTGTCTTGTTCAGTGTATTGATGACTCAAATACGTTTTGTATAACACAAAGAATGCAATTTAATATTTAGAAATCACTATAATTGATCATTCCTATGTTAGTCATTGAGTAGATTGGTACTGTAATAATCTACTAATAGCAGTAATATCATGGATACACTAGATGTACAACAACATCTGAAAAAGATTCACCCCACTCTAGAAAATAATGTTTATGCTGCCAATAAACTGCCCATGTACACCCACGTACCAACGTATATAATATGCAATTTGGATACAGATGATAAACCAGGGTCACATTGGGTAGCTTTATATATCGATACGAATGACGTCGGTCAATATTTTGATTCATTCGGACGGGCACCTGTACGATATCATCTAGAGTTTTTAAAAAGAAATTGTAAAAGATGGAACTGGAATGTTGATAGGATTCAGAATGAGTGGACTTCAGTTTGTGGCGAATATTGCTTAATGTATTTGCTATATAAGTTTCAGGGATGTTCAATGCATAGTTTTACGAGTATATTTACAGGGAACACATTGTACAACGATATTTTAGTGGATGAGATGTTTCGCTCCTATTTTATAGATAATAAGTAATAAGATTTTGTATTTTGTAAATAAACATTTTAAAAAAATTAGGTAATGTGCTTTATTGATGAGTCAGATTAGTGTAGATAGGAACAAAGGAGTGTAATACAATAGCACCACGCTGAGGAAGAATAGATAATGACGGTATTCAATGAACAATAGATAAGTAGATAAGAACAATGGAGCGCTAATGACGGTGGAGGCCTTCACCGGATATCAATTAGATAAGAGTTAATTGATCTGCACATCTCCGGAACCGTGCATCCTACGCAAAAATGGACCGCAGATTCGTGATCAGAGCATGCCAAAACAGAGCATGTGAGTCGACGAACGTCGTCCTTGTACCACTTCTGACTCAGTGAGCCAGAACTGGTACAACGTAACTACTCCGGGAGGGCAACCATCTGTCCCAAGGAGGTGTCGGATTTATCGTCCACTAGTCTATTGTTAAAACGTTGTAAAAATTGTGAGTGTGTCGACAAGGGTTGCGTACCTTATACTGAGAATCACCAAACGGTATCATAAAGGTTTACGCACCAACCTCGACACATCCTAAAGATGAGCAATTGCCAAATATCCTACCAAGTGTAAGGCTTATGGCAAGTCCTTTCTAAAACACGAGAGGGTCGTGTACAGCAGTTGACTTTTATGGGCTGTTGATAATGATGATGATGAAATATACATTTTCAAGATTAGAAAACCAACTAAAATAGAACAACTACAGATTTGAAACCAGAATACAGGCTTTATATCAGTTGTTTCAATTGTTAACCTGCTAAATAATGACAATTGGCATGTTATCTCAGGTTGCTCGGCGCTTTCTAACTGTTGAGTATTCGTAAACACAACTCAGTAGCCAGGATTCTACACCAGCTCACTCTGCAATACTGTCGTGGATCGAAAATGGGCTTATTACAAGTACTTGCCGGAAGCCGTACTCGGAAATGACCGCACCAGGCTCGACTGAGACTGGGCCATTAGCACAGACAGGATTATTCTTTCGAATAAGCCTGATATAGTGCTGATGGATCGGGCACTGTCAAGGATATTTTTGGTCGACGTACCGTTCCGTACGGCGGAAACCTCGTTAAAGCCGAAACAGATAAGTGAACATAATATCCTGGACCAAACTCACGAGGTGGCCGACAGGTGGGGTGGTCTGCGACCGAAATTATTCTTGTAGTTATCTCTGCAAACGGATCATCTGAGGCGACTGGGACTCCGTGATGGACCGTTCCGGGCTCAAATGCAGAAAGAGGTGCTTGTCGGCCGTTTAGTCTCCTCTGCCAAGGAGTTCCATTTGGTGGGGTTTTTATTTATTTATTTTACTTTATTCAATGTATATTTACCATTTTCTTTTATATATTTATTACGCCCAACCAGATGAGAATACTGTATACAATATAATTTAAAAAAAATACCTTGTAGATCGCCGATCCACCAATAACCCAAGTAGATTCAATATCCTCTCTTCCTTCAATGTATCTGATTGCTTCATCTAAGCTTGGGACCACCACTACACCATCAGGAACCTTGAAACACAACTGTGGTTACACTGCTGCTTAGGAAAAGCAATACTGGTAAAAGGGTGATCGCTACCATATTCACTAGGTTTCTAATCTAAGTATATATATATATATATATATATATATATATATATATATATATATATATATATATATATATATATATATATATATATATATATATATATATATCCGGCGCATTGCTCCCGCAGAAGAAATAATTGTGGAAATATTGTTTTGAATTTGAAAGTTTTATTTTTTTAATTGTACTACGCTTATAACCTTCGCCCAAGTGTAAGCAATAGGATGACAAAGTTTTACCGCTATCTGATGAACGGTATGGCATTACATAAAATATAAACAAACAAATCCACTTGGTGGTGATTGAATAAGTAGCTGGATTCGAGATTATCTGTGTCTTCTATCAGCTCCAGAATCTTTCCATCAGTCTTCAGGGTGTGTGAGTTAAATGTTGTCAGGTTGATTGTGTATAGTTACCAAATCTCCACCCGAGATTCTTAGCATAACTGCTCCGCCTTGGCCGTGGGGGTCAAGGTATATTGCCATAGCTGACATAATTGGCAGGTTCAGCTTTATTTCTTGTAATTTTAATTTTATACGATGCTACTGCCCACATCCTTATACTGCCACTATGCTGTTGAATATGAGCTTTTTATTTTTATGGCATTGTTCCACAAGATTACACTATTGATTGACATTTAGTTATGCTTCCACTAAAACGATTTCAAAAATTGGAAACAAAATAGAGAAAAATATTGAAGTTTATAAATATAAGTTCCAAATATGGACCAAGTTAAGCTCAAGCATAAATCTTGTCACTATTCTGATAATTTATTTTCTCATTAATGTTGAAAACGTCAATTCATTAATAGAAACTAAAACTACAACTATGAGCACTCACTCAATAAAAAGGCAGAACCAAAAGCTGAAATTTTTGTATTACTGGATCTGGGACCAAACCAGTATATCCTTAATTATATTAGTCTAAAATGGAAGAGGTATATAATAGGAGAAAAAAATGTGTATTTTACACGCAGCAGAAGTAAAACCTTCAGATAAATGTATCCGCGGGTATTTTGTGAAACACACGTATATTACTTTGCTCCGTCATCATATAATATTTTCGATATAAATATCTAATATCTAATGTTTTAATTTATATCATTTAAAAGCAGAGAAAAATTACATTAAAATAGCCTATTAGTGATAGTGAATTAATTTGTGATTCGTAAAGAATGTCTTCTACTGGGAAATGTGCTGGTTGTCAGAATAAAATAACTAATCGACAGTTTATGTGTTGTTGTTCATGTAAACTAAAATATGTATGATTTGGACTGTGCCACGATTAGTAAAAAAACTTTCATTTCGTTGGACAAAGAACGTAAAGCTGTGTGGATATGTCATGCATGTAAAAATCGTCAACCTAAGAGTGATAACCAGAACACTCCCATTCGCGGCAACACAATGTACTCAGAAGGCTGTATGGAGGAGACATAAGAATTGGCAAGTAATTTAAATGTTAAAGTGCGCGCCAAGTCTAACAGGCGGGAGGTCAGCCTTCTACCAGCAACTATAGAGGAAATCGGCGACTTGCTTGATAATAAATTATCGGACGCATCACCAATTTTTCGCAAATTACGATTGACTATTCTGGAGGATATCAAAACAATAATATCTCAGGAGGTTAATTTAGCCCTCAATGAGTTCAAAAACGAGCTGACGCAAGCTACTGACTTTTTAGCTGCTGAACAGGCGGATTTGAAAGTAAAGGTTGAGCAAAAAGACAAAGAAATTAAAGATTTACAGACTCAGACTTTAAAACTTAAAAAAGAAGTTTATACCCTCCATGGTCGACTGTCTACCATTGAAAAAATCTCTAGAGACAATAACTTGGAAATTAACGGCATACAGGAAAAGGCCAGCGAGGATCTGTTTGGATTATTTCACAACCTTTGCAAGACAATTAAATCGCCAATTGCGGACAGCGACATTCGTGCCTGTCGCCGTGTGGCTAAGATGGATCAATCTTCGAGCAGGCCCCGTTCCGTATTAGTGACACTGACATCGCCGCGTATTCGTGATCGTATCCTTGAAGCCGTTAATAAGTTTAATAAAACTCAAAGTGGCAAACTAAACTCGAAACACCTAAATATTGATGGTGCTACTAATAAAATATATGTCTCTGAACATATTTCACCTGATTGTAAAGCATTATTCAGAGAGGCTAGAAGAGTAGGCAAGGAGAAAAATTTTAAGTTTATTTGGGTCAAAAGAGGAAATGTGTACGCTCGCAAAGTTGAAGGTGCTACTCCCGTGCTCATCAAAAACATATATAATAATAATAATAATATTCCACAACCATCACACAACGCCATCTAGTCCCAAGCTAAGCAGAGCTTGTGTTATGGGTACTAGACAACTGATAAACATACTTATATATTTCTAAATACATAAATATTATAGATAAATTACACCCAGACACAGAACAAATGATCGTGCTCATCACACAAACATTTGTCCTGGGTGGGAATCGAACCCACGACCTCCGGCATAGCAGTCAGGGTCACTAACCACTAGACCAACAGGCCTGTCAAAGATGATTGCTTAGTTATATAGTATAGACATTGATTGCTTAGTTAACCTAGTGTAGTCATATCTTCCATTTATTTGTTTATTTTATTTTTGTGTTCACTTGGTTTAAGTTTACTTTGATAAAAGCTTATATTATTTTATGGGTAAAGGAAAACAAAGAAACTATTTTACATTAGGTATTTTGAATGTACGTTCGCTAAATACCGGTTTTGAGGAACTTAATCAAAGTATCCAAATTAAGGATCTTGATATACTATGTCTTAGCGAGACTTGGCTTCATTATAGTTCCAATATTGACTTGTATTCAATTTCCGGCTACAGACTGCTGCACAACCCTCGTATTGGTCGTGGTGGTGGTGTTGGTGCTTATATAAAATCTAACTTACGTGCAAAGCGTTTAGATCACCCCCCTGGGGAACTTGAACAGATATGGTTTAATATTAAAATAGGAAGTGAGACTGCTGTATTTGGTTCGGCGTTTCGTCCTGAATCAGTGAGTGTTGGTTCAGCTATAGACTGTTCGCACGAGTCTCTCTCGTTTTTTATAGCGCAATATGATCAATTATTTCTTGTTGGTGACCTGAACATTGATTGTCTAAACAACGACGCCTTCCATTTACGCCTAATTGTCTCAAGACCCTTACTGATACATTTAACCTCCATCAAATCGTAAACCAGCCTACAAGGGTCACTTCTACTACGAGTACCCTGATTGATGGTATCTTTACTAGGACACATCTTAAGCCCATTTCTGTGGAAGTGACACATAATGATGATCTTAGCGATCATGGACTGATTTCAGCGAAATTTCCGCTCGCAATTCCTAAATCTAAATGTCGTATAATTTCATACAGACCTATAGCTGAGAACACAATTGCTATAAACAATGCTGCTAAATACACGCCATGGGAGCTGGTACTAGTACAAGATGGTATCGATAATATGGTAAATACCTTTAACAATCTCGTCATTGACTTGATGGACTCATTCGCCCCTGTTCGTAAAAGCACTTTTAAACTACCCCCTGCCCCATGGATGACTGATACTCTTAGAAAAATGTAGTCAATTCGTGACAAGGCTTGCCACCGGGCCAAAACTATAAAATCGGAAAGTAGTATGCAATTTTACCGCGATCTGCGCAACTATTATAACCGAGCAGTTACTCTAGAAAAGCAGGCATATTTTACTAGGTTTGTCAATAATAATAGGTCAAATCCTTCTCAGATGTGGCGTCACATAAAACGAATAATTTCACCTGCCGTAAAAAATCGTTCCATACCGGACCATCTTCTTGACCCTGATTCACTTAATAATCACTTTACAAACACCATATCATGTGCACCTCCCGACAAAAGTGTTATTCAAGAAATCTCATATCAAAAAGAAAAGAGAAAGAAAATCAGAAAGAATCACTTAAACACTCTGAAATCTAATTTCAATTTGTAGCTGTAAATGAAACGTTAGTGAAAAGTATAATTGCTTCTACAGCTACTAATGCGACCGGAACTGATGGCATCTCCATGTTGATGTTAAAACTTACGCTTCCATATTCTTTGTCAACGATAGTGGCGATAGTCAATAAATCTATATTGGAAGGAGTATTTCCAGAATCTTGGAAATGTGCCATCGTCACTCCCATTCCTAAAAAATCAATGGTGGATAATCTTTCTGATATAAGACCAATAAGCATTCTTCCTGCACTATCTAAAATAGTTGAAAGATGCGTTCTTTATCAAATTTCACCATATCTAGAACATAATCAAGTACTACCTGTGATTCAATCTGGTTTTAGAAAGAATCACAGTTCAGTATCAGCTCTTTTAAATATTACTGATGATATTCTTGCTGCGTCCAATGAGGGTAAGGGAACAATTATGGTTTTGCTAGACTTCAGCCGCGCTTTCGATTGTGTTGATATATCTATTCTATTGGCAAAATTAAAAGACTATGGTTTCACAGAATCGGCCTGCACCTGGTTTCAATCTTATTTCCATAATCGCTGCCAAAAAGTGCAATGTTTGAATAGCCAAGGAGTTCTAAATGTCTCCAGCACGCTCCCCCTTAATAAAGGTGTTATCCAGGGTTCAATACTTGGTCCCACATTATTCGCAATTTACACGGCCAACGTTACTAAAGCTATAATTCACTCGAAAATTCACTTATATGCAGATGACAGCCAAGTATACGTTCACACAACGCCAATTGATGAGGAGGTTGCTGTTGCTATTTCCAAGTTAAACAAAGATCTTGATTCTATTGCGGAGTGGTCTTTGAAACATGGCCTGGTACTTAATCCCTTAAAGAATGTCACCATTACCCTTGGAACAAAGCACCAGGTAAAAACGATTAATGAACGGAAGTCTCTTGTTAAGATCTTTGACACCGTCATACCTTACGAGGGTTGTGTTCGCAATTTAGGTCTCCTCATGGATGAGAATTTAAAATTTGAGCAACATGTTCAGACTAAAATCGGTAAATGCTATGGTTCGTTAAAACTTTGTATAAAATTCGCTCATTTCTAAAACGTGACATAAGACTGCTGCTCTGTAACAGTTTAGTACTATGCCACCTTCATTATTGTGTTATTGTTTATGGTCCATGCTTATTTAAAAAAACTGTGAAGAATGTGCAGAGAGTGCAGAACGCATGTATGCATTTTTGTTTTAATATACCGAAAAGGGATAGGATTTCACCTTATTTAGTCAGTAATGGCATTTTAAATATGTGCAATAGTACTAAATTAAAATATGCATGCTTTCTGCACACTCTGCATCACGCAAAGTCTCCAAGATATCTGTATGATAAAATAGCCATTGAAAAAAAAAGTTTGCTTTCAGTCAGAGAAAATAGTCATCAGCTTCCACTACCCAGGATTAGCCTCGCTGGAGCCAGGTGGTGTTTTAAATTTGCCGCTGCTAAAATTTGGAACGATTTGCCACCACCAGTCCGATCTACCCTATTTCCGTCTACCTTCCGACAAAGATGCCGCAAGTGGCTTATTCAAAGACAGTCCCTGGCTCTATGTGGCTTTGATACTCCCTCAAATTAGACAACTTTTTTTTTGTAATTAGAAGGTATAATTTATTAATTGTTTTATTTTTATTTTTACTTTTTATTGTTGATACCTGTGTTTCATCAATCGCCTAAGACCCTGTATGAATTATGCGCAAAGGCTGTGGCAGAATAGCAGGAGTAATGGGTTTCCCGTTACAACTGAGTCACAGACCGTTTTGTCACAACTAAAAAGTTATTATTATCTCTCTATTTAAATTTTAACATTGTATTTTAGTGTGCCAAATAAATACTTTTTATTTATTTATTTATTTATAAAGAGACTGAGATAATACGAAACACTGTATACAGTTCTTCTATCTCACTCTCTTGCAGGCTAAATTCTATAGATATATATGTTTCTCTCTTTTTAATATCGCTTTTGTGGTTTATAGTTTCAAATCACAACGAAGAAGTTTTCACTTCAAAAATTACCTTTGCTTTTACATCATCCACATGATGTGTCAGAACTATATTAACTCTATTGTTCAATGGTCGATATTTATTAGGAATGCAATCCCATGTTATGCGGCCCATTATGACAGCATTAATCCTGTTTTTGTCTTTAACTTTTGTTGTCATTGTTGCGAAGTATGTCATCTCCTTTCTGTAAACATCACAGGACAGTAATTTATTTATTGTTTTTATTTAATAGATCTGTAATTCGTTTTGACCATGGTGAAAAACACAAAATTTAAGTGCTGCTTTACCAAATGTCAGCGGTGAAGGAAAACATCCTAAGAAATCTACATCCCTAATAAAATAAGTTTAGTTAATAAGTTAAGTTTAAAAATTTTATATTATGAAGTCTCTAATCATTAGATTCATCAAATCATACGATAATGGCAGAAATGAGAGGAAGCCTATGCTCAGCAGTGCAAGTCAGTCAGTGCAGTGCAGTCAAAAACTTAAGTTACAGTTTATATAATTATATAAACTGTAACTTAACTTTTTTAACTCTATACAATATTTAATTTGTTTAAAATTATAATCTTAGCTATTTTTGTAATTTTTTCCCACCACCACTTCTTGTCATTGTTTTACAATACAAGCAGTGACTGCTTTTCACTTATAATTTATCTTTACCTTTAGTAATATAACAATACTTACATAGTTATAACCATTATTTTATTTTATTGAAACTGAAGATTAAAATATCAAATATTTGTACTAGAAATTGTATCAAGAATTATGAGAGAGAAATATGATTCTGTATGTGGAATGTATGTGAATGTAGAATTTATAGATAAAATCAAATCTCAACTATCTATAGATATAGTCAAATCTGTACTAAAACCGAATCAGCACTCCCCGACTCCCTATAGTTATGTCTGCCCTACCCTTAGTGTTTGTGTAAAGCCGTGAGCGCATAGGGATAGCAGCTGGGTTGGCTATAGACATCCGGTACTTGATTTTTATAATGTTTTTAGTCTAGGAGGCTTGTTAGGGTAAGGCTTGAACCTATTACACTGTTTTTAGATGTCATAACCGTGTTGTGAATTAATCATATACATGTATATATATATATATACAGATACAACAAATTGCACTAAAAATTGTGTAATAATAAAATGCAAATATCTCAATTTGTTCTCATATTATTATGAAGTAGATGTCCAGTACTTGATTTTTTATTTTTGTTTTCAGTTTAGGAGGATTGTCAGTGTGAGGCTCGAAGTATTTACACTGTTTTTGGATTTCGGAAATGCCTATAGAATTAATTACGATAAAAATAACTGTCACTAAAAATTGCATAAGACAAAATGCAAATATGTCAATTTGTTTTTTTAACACAGGTACACACATAAAAAAGTTAATCCCTCGGACCCAGACAATCCATTTGTGGCTGGAGACTGGACTTATATACATACAAATTGAGTTGCAGTGGAGAGCAGTGAAGAGGTTTTTCAGAAAACAAAATTATAACAATTCACATTACATTATTTCATTTACCTACTATCATAGCAGAGTTTAGGGCAACCACCTACTTACTATCATAGCAGAGTTTAGGGCAACCAGACTTTATAGATAAGATTGGTCGAATTGGTTCTAAAACAGAATTAGCACACCCTGACTCCACTTAGTCTTGTCTGCCCTACCCTTAGTGTTTTTGTAAAGCCAAAGCTGCGGAGGCGAGCATGGGTGCATGTGATTTGCTATGCAAGGGCAAAGGGGCTGCACTTCCCGCAGTGCCAAAGCCGTTGCTGAAGTAACTAAGCGTTAATATTCCTGGATAAAAAAGTGAGGTTATAATTCTACAAAAAAATTATTACTCATGAACTATACATTTCCGCAACGGGGAAGGGTAGGGGAGGGTTCCCATGACCCCCTTCCAACACCGTACGCGAGTACCAGACGTCTATAGTTTAGCAGCCCCCATCGGCAACTGACATCCACAGCTTCTGCCAGCCTAAGCTGCTACAACTCACACAGATGCATGCGATTTGCTACGCAAGGGCAAAGGAGCTTCACTTCTTGCAGCCCCGATGCAGTTACTGAAATAACTTTGTGTCAATATTCGTGTGTAAAAAATGTGAGGTTATGATTTTACAAAAAAAATCATTACTCTTAAAATCATACTTTTCCGCAAGGGGGAAAAGGTAAGGGCTTCCCCTGAACCCACCCCCGTACACAAGTACTGGATGTCTATTTAGATTTCAGATTTATTTAGATGTTTTACCAAAATCAGTCCCAGTCTTATCAGTGACAATCAATTTCAAATTAACTTTGAAAAGAAATTTGTAAAGATGGAATAAATGTAAACACACAGTTTTATCAATAAGTGATACTCATTTATTTATTACAGACATCTCTAAGATGAGATCACATTCTAATAGTTATGCATTCCAAATGCTTTACTTATTGGGGAATCACAAAGTTCTGCATTTTGCACAATGTTAAATGGTAAAATTATAATCTATTTGTGTGTATGTTTAAGAATAATGTCCTTACTTTAGCTTCCAAGGTAATGTTCCATTTATACCAATACCCATATTTTCACAGGCTGCAGCGATCAGATTTAATTTTACCTTCGACATTTTTGTATGGAATTTAATTCAAATATTTTTGGTTATAACTAAAATTATATAACTTGTAAACTTTCCATAAAATGATAAAATAAATATTATCACTAGCTCAAACTTGAACACAACGAACCACACGACATCAAAAAAACAAATGTCAAATATTCAAAATAATTTTTATTTTATTTAACTGGCTTTACGGCTCTGGGTTCTAGCTATTCTGACCCTATCGTTTCTTTCGGAATCTTCATTTTTATATAGGGTAATCCTAATCCGCCTAATTATTGGCACCTTAAGTAGGCCGCTGTCACTCTTGCTACCTGCGTGAAATAATTACCTAAAATCGCGAGTCACCGACGGTGTAATACGAAGGCGGGCTAGCGTTGTAGACGATTGAATGTTAAAGTTTTTTTTAATGCTGTTTACGTAAATAGTTTTATGTAAATACTTGTTGAAATAGTTTTTGTTTAGTGTTTACTACCTATATTTTGATATAAAGATAAAATAGTTGTAATAGTTTTAATGTAATTTAAAAAATTATATATTACGTATATTACCTATTTGATCAATGATCTTATATGTAAAAGAGGGAGATAGGTTACCTATATCACATTTGATGTTTACAAATGGCACGCCGCGTCACCGCCATACAACACACACATATAAAAGGCATAGATGGCTAAATTTGCGTGCGAAAAAGAGAAGGTTGTATTTTACACTACGTCGTCTCGCACAGAACCAATGTTGTATGTGGGAGAATGACGGATACGTGCTTAACACTTTGAGCGAAAAAGAGATGGGACGTATGGGAGCTAGGAAGGCCAAAGAAAATTAAACAGATGTGTCATTTCGGCAAATGCCGATTTAAGCCCACAGAGTTATATCACAATATGTAAAATAATTAAAATAAATTAAGAGTCGAGTTGATAATAAAAAATTATGTATATACGAGTTGAATTTATTATTATAATTATATTTATATTATAATATAATATTATATTATATTATTAAAAAACAAAAATAAAATAAAATGAAATAGCCTTTACATTACAAATTAACGATAAGTTTCTTATTTTAATTAAATACTTTACAATCTTGTTAAATAGCTCTTCCTATGTTTTATTTTAATGATAATAAATTGGAATATATCCACAATATCCACACACCGAATGCGCCTTAGCTCATTTAATGGAAATCTAGAAAAAATCATATACGTACGTATATATACCACCTTATTACGCCATAGATCAAATGAATTGAACTTGTAATTAATAATGAAAGTTAATTTACCCTTTCCTAAAACAAGAAATATGCACACTATTTGAATTGACGACACTCAGAAGAGACCTATCTGTTTATTTTATATTCTTTGATCGAAAACAATATCACTTCTCCTTCAAACTTACTCATTTGGGATATTTCTATCCCTCTCGGTTTTTTCTGACAACATATTTAAAATACGTTGTCAGAAATTTAATACGTTTAATTTGTAAAATACGAAATAAATTAAGGAAATAGTAATACTTACGAATCACATGAACAACACACAAATTACTTTCAACGGTGTTATCAATGACGCGACGATAGAGCGACGACTGAGCTCAGGTTTGCTAATTAGCATAGTTTTGGAGTGCGTCTCGTGGTGCGTGTATAACCTATCTACCTCTTTTACATATAAGATCATTGTATTTGATAAATTATAATGGCAAAACGTCGTTTCTACTCACAGATTACCCCCTAAAGGGGTAATCTGTGTTTCTACTATAAATGTTGCGTGGATGGATACTAAATGACCAACAAAAGGTTATTTCATATCATTCTATAAGTTACCGAAGGATTTTAGAAGGAAGTTATGAAAGCCGAATTTATTTAATTTTTTTTGTTAGATAGGTACTTACAGCAAAAAAGAACTAAGTAATAATTTGATCTACAGAAGAAGTACCTAAGTACTTTATTACAAAAATTATTTAAAATTAACTTACATACTTATACTTGTCTTTCGTAATTTAAACATTTTAAGTTATTAACACAAAATACTGAAATTAAAACTTTGTATACCAACAAGATTTTTAACTAAGTAAAGAAATAAAGAAAGAAAGAAACATTTATTTGCACATAATACAGGTGATACCAGATTTAAGAGTGGTGCATAGTTCAAGCTATATTCTGCCTTTAATAGGCATAAAAATATTTATAATTATATAAAACAATCAAAATACTATTATATTACTTCCAAAAATGTCGTTATGCTATTTATTATTATTATTATATTACATTTAAAAATATTTAGCATATTATTTATTATTATTATCATATTACATTATATTTAGTTTTACAAATAATCCTATGCATTAGTTTTATGTTGCATGAACTCTCGTATCGTATAAAAACACTTATCCACTAGCCATTTTCTTAACTTAATTTTAAATTACTTAAATGGAAGTTCGCGTAGACCCTTAGGCAGTTTATTAAAAACTGATATGCACATATGATATACATTCCGTTTATTTAAAGCTGTTCTGCAAAGAAATCATTATACTTCCTTACAAAGACTGATACCTCAAGAACATACATGCAGGTCAATGTCAGTAAATTAAGTTTTTTAAATAGTGGACTTGCTCCACAAATAGCTCTTAAACATTTCTTTTGTGCAATGAATGCTTGACCAACATCAGTCGAATTCCTCCATATTATTAACCCATAAGGATTGACTTTACATAGCCTTTACATGCTATATCTGCAGTCTTTTCATTTGATAGGGTCTAAAGCTTTCTTAGGGCATAGGTAAATCTGCTTAGATTGAGACAAGCATCATTTATATGTTGTTTCCAATTACAAAATCTATCCAAAGTTATATGGCACTATTATAGATATGTCGTCTGCAAATAGAACACTTTGAAAATTTTTGTATTTTTCCATAAATATTTTTCAAGTGTGTCTTGTTTCTTTAATTTATAATATGAAAACCTTAATTGTCTTTTAATGGCACTGGATTTTCTCAGGCCTTTAGTGATCCATGCAGGAGATCGACGTTTAAAGTTATTTTAGATTTATAGTAGGGAAAGCATAACTCAATACAATGTAAAATCTCGATGAAAAATACTAAATGATTTATTTACGTCAGATTCCGCGTAGACTTCATGCCAAGATAATTTGATATGTAATATAGAAAGTTTTCCATATTTTCATCACTAAAATCTCTTTTTTTTTAACGTACCAATATTGTGACATTTTTTCACACTTTCCTGGAAATTTTAATACTTGCGCGTTGTCTTGATCAGATAGATAGAGCCAGTGTACTGTACCATATGCCTCTTCATGATTACTTGCTATGAGATCTACACAGCTATTTTGTCGTGTTCACTTTGTTGTTATATGTAAAGTTAAATTAAAATTTGAGAGGATATTTTTAAGGTAATTATATTTTTATTATTTAATAGTATATTAATGTTTAAATCACCTGTTATTATGACTTTTTCTACACTACTATTATAAAGAGGAAAAATTTGTTTGTTTGTATTGAATAGGCTCCAAACCGATTGACCGATTTGAAAAATTCTTTCACCAATGGAATCCTACATTATCCCTGATGAACATAGGCTATAGTATATTTTCAAAAAGTTTGGGATCCGTATAAATACTTCGTTAATGTAACCCACGGCGTGAAAAAAAAACCAAAAGAATCCTTATATCACATACGCTGCGGAAACTATTGACAATACAGCGAAGTGATGTACAACAGTTTTAAAAAAGATATCATTATCTACATAAAAGTCTGGGGTACCATTTATCTAACTATTACAGTTATATCAAAATAACTACTTTTTCATGTTAAATTATGCAATAGTAACGCCGAAAAATCTAAACTATTGACAATAGAGAAAAGTGATGTAGTACGGTTTTATAGAAGATATCTATATCTACAAAAAAGTCAGCGGTGCCATATGTCTAACCATTACAGTTATGTCAAAATAACTACTTTTCATGTTAAATTATGTAATAGTAACGCTGAAAAATCCTTATATCGCATACGCTGCAAAAAATATAGACAATAGAGTAAAGTGATGTACTGCAGTTTTGTAGAAGAAATCAATATCTACAATAAAAATCAGCAATACCATATGACCAACTATTACAGTTACGTCACAATAGTTACTTTTTCATGTTAAAATATGCAAAGCCCCCGAGTATGTGCAATGGGATGAGGCTGCTTATTAAGGTAATGAAGGAAAATTTAACTGTAGCGACCATTATCACCGGCCTATCAGCTGGTCAACTACCTCATATACCGAGGATATTTTGCTGCCATAAAATAAAACAACATCAAATATAGTTTACAGGGAAGCTCTGAACTAATAAATAAGTTTATGTTTTGTAGATATTATCTTTTTACAAATAATATAATAATATTTATAATAAAAATAAAATAATCAAAATTAAACAAAAAAATTGAACAAAAAAATAGGTAAAAATATTAACAAAAAGATCATTAACTACACCATAATATTACGAAGAAGAAACATTTTTTTGTTTGTTTGTACCAAATAAGCTCCAAATCTACTAGACCGATTTTAATATTTTTTTACTAATAGAAAGCTAAACTATCACAAAGTAACGTAGGCTGTAATTTATTTTCAAAAAAATTGGAGGTCTTTAAGAAAATTGTAACCCAAAGTAGCAAAATTTTGCCTATAAAATTCATTATTTGGCGTGCGCTGAGAAAACTTGATGATACATAGAAATTATGTGCTACATGATTAAAGTACTCATTATTACCCTCAAAAAAGTCCGCGTAAGGGATATAATATCTATCATAATTAAGTCACAATAGTAGCTTTTGTGTTCTAAAATTTAATTAGATCACCGGCCAAAAGTCGGTTACAGTCATATCGTAGTATTAATTCTTATTCAATTAAATAGTTTTATCGTAATGAAACAGTTAAGAAATAATGCGTACCTCTAAAGAGCATATTCTATTCTTTACTGTAGTCATACATATTTTGGCGGTAAAGTTGGAAATTTTAATATATCTAAACTTTGAGCAAAAAAATCGATTAAAGATAAGAAATGTTCCTATTTTGTGGCAGATTGCGCAAAAACTGTATAATATGATATCGCTTTCGTATGTATAAAAGGTTGATAGAAAATTCATCATGGATCATTTCGTAACTCCACACTTTTTTTGTACCGTGTACAGTTATCTTTAAAACTGAAAAAGAACTGCGTTTTGAGGCACTTTCTGGGGCATTTATCCGGGAGGGAGAGAGAGAGTGGATAAAATTTAACTTTGCTGTATAACATACATATGCCGATAGAATAAAAGTACTAAATTAATTTTGCCAATTTTTTAGCCAAAATGATTGAACTAAATGAGCGAGGTGTCATGTCATGTCGCGCAACGCAGACGCGTGATATACGCGGGTGAAATCGTGGGGCACAGATATAAAATATATTTTTAAAACAAAAACAATCTTTGTAATTTTTGTGTCTGTTTAACTGTTTGTTCCGGATAATCTCCGACTTACTAATTTTTCCGAAGGTTTTATCGGTAGTCGATAAGTCATTATAACGCACATCACTAGACGACACTAGACGTAGTCATGACTCTATGAGCGGGGAAATCCCGACGTGAATTCAACATATGTACATTCGCGCACACTTCATTGCTTATGGCAACTCATCACATAATCATGAAAAAATCTAAAAATCATCTTTCACGGGTAATTTCTGCCAGAATCTTATATTTTTGTAAAAAAACATTCATCAAAACAAAATAATAAATCTTATATTTGACAGACGCCAATATAATGAAAATGTTGCCAGGCATAGTAAAATATTTTACCCCATATTTTCTTATTATTATAATAATTACATACTACCAATATGGAACTATTATTATTGTATTTTAATTTGACGAATAAAAATACCTACAATATTCACGCATGAGTAGGTATTTTTAATTGCCGAATACTATTAGGGTTCCCACTTGCCACGAAAAATATGTGTTGATTTTATTTCGTTTTGTTAATATGCAGTTATTTTTACCTTTTTATAGTATGTGTTTTAGGATAAATAACTTACCCTATGAATATTTTTTTAAATTCTAATACTTATTTACATATCTCAACCATTTACTAAAAAGACGATACGTTTTGTCACTAGCCAACCGTGGTGTATTAAATTATTGTAAAACGTTAACTACTACGTTTAGCCAAAATAGCACAAAAATATTTATTTTGTTTTAATGAAGTGAAGTTGATAATAACGTGAATGTTATTGCCAATTTAAACGTATTCGTTTTTAGATTTTCATCTGGTCCGACTGTTGCTGCTCAACACAGACTACCCAGCCTACGAAACATGAAACCATTAAGATTTTCTAATTAAATTAGTCTGTCAAGGTTAGAAAAAAGAAAGGTGTGCGGGCATCGCGTGAGATGTTACTTAGAGATGTGTCACATCTATAAATCATACGCGTAAAAATGGGAGACTATTAAAACGTAATGTATAATAAACAAATGAATGATGCGTAAAATACACCGTTAAATACATGTAAAGTTCTTTAAAATATATACACGTATTGTACATGTCATTTACAACGCTAATCGCTTACCATAAATCTGTTAAGAGCGGATTGTGCCTAAGAAATACACAAATACAATACATACTCTCGAAAACCATGACTTTTTTCGGCCTCGGTGACAGTCAGGTGAAAATATCTACATTAGGTAAAATTAACGTAATATAAAAATGTAGACGAAAATTACCTTTATATTTATTAATTAATAAGGGTTTGTAAAACTGTAATTTGGATTAAACATTATAATTACATATAGATTAATATACACAAATATAACAGAATGACTGTTCGTCTACACAAAAAATACCACAATAAATAGTCGATAAACTTGCATCGATACATTTTTGGGCATTTCTACTTGCAGCCCCTCTGATTAATAGACAGAGACGCCACTATGATACTGCGTGCTTGACAAGGACAGCCTCAGAACTACGACCAAAACACGTTGAACCCTCACGGTTTTAGTATTTTAAGATAATTAAATGTTGCACTTACCGGTAAACCGTGATGTTATCCTTCTTGAAATTATGTTTCCTGCTATTACTACCACACCATTTTACTGCGCAAGTAGGCATATTTTACTATTTTTATTTAAAAAAATATTGTAGCGCTAAGGACGCAGTGCACAGATCTGTTGTCTGGTCACTACTAAGCAGGTGGTCTGGTTGAGCAGATGAAGAACAAAAATTTGTCGCCTTTCGTTACATGTCTCGTAGGCTAGGTGTTCTGTGCTGCTCAATGAATTGAAAAAATTAGACTTAATCGCTATGAAAACTAACTAATTTACTTTTATAATGAAGTTTACTTCATTTGTCGTATTGCTGAAAATAATTTGCGAAATTTTATTAAGCATAATGCACAGAAAAACAATTCAGAGAAAGAGCTATCTCTCGAAATTATGGCCAAACGCGTTGGTCGTTTTCTATTTCCTATTATTGTAGTCTGGCGCGGCTTATTGTAGAACGTTATGTAAGACTTCGATTCTTATATGAATCCAAAAAGATAATATTTCGCGGATAGCGTCCTCAAAGCGGCAGATATTTAGAAAACAGTTGCAGATGCAGGGTTATTAAGTAAGAGATGCTTAGCTTAAGTACTTGGGTATATAGTTATTTCATAAATATTTATAGATAGATAGATAGAAAATCCTTATTGCACTCAAACAAAACAATTTGGTACAAAGGCGAACTTAATGCCGAAAAGGCATTCTCTGCCAGCTAACCTTTTGTAGTGTGGTGAGAGCTATGGGTAGAGCCGCGAGAGAAAGAAAAACTAACTTATTTATTCATACTATTCAAAACGCATTATATAATATTATGTATACATATATACACTCATACACATACATATATATATATATATATATATATATATATATATATATATATATATATATATATATACGCATACATATATATTTAAATAAAATATATACTAAACCAATAAAGCATACAATATAGTATACGAAATTATAATAAACATAATCAATAAAATTAATCAAGTAGTTTTAAATAATATGCCTCAAGCTTACGTTTAAATGTATTTATTGAAGGAGCATCTTTTAAATCTCGTGGAAGGTTATTCCAAAGTGTAATTGAATATACCGTGAAGGAATCCGAGTAGTATGCAGATTTATGCATAGGGATAGTTAGAGTTTTGTTGGTCATCGAACGGGATAAGCTTAAATATGAAAAACGCTCTTTTAGATAAACTGGGGAACAAGGATTGTGAAGAATACCATACAAAGTGGTTAGAAGGTGTGTGTTCCAGCGAAAACGGATGTCGAGCCACTTAAGTCTTGAGCGAAATTGTGATATATGATCAAACTTGCGCAGGCCAAAAATATTGCGTATGCACAGATTGAGCAGACGGTCGAGTTTGCTAAGCAGCTCCTCAGTTATATCTGGATAGGCAATATCGGCATAATCAAAGATAGGAAGCAACAGAGTGTTGACTAGCGTAACCTTGGCCGTCTGAGGAATAAATTTTTGCCAGAGCTTTAATGAATGCATAGTTCCAAAAATACGTCTCCTGACCTCATTAACCTGTAGCACCCAACTTAGATCGTCAGCCAAAATTAAGCCAAGGTTCTTAACCTGCCTAACATATTCTAAATCTACGCCGTTTAGAGTGACCTTAGGTAGGTATTGATAGTCAAGTCGACATGTAATTTTTCTGCTCCCTATGATTATAACCTGTGTTTTGGCAGGATTTAATATTAGCCCATGACATCTTGCCCACTGATGAACTGCAGCAAGATCAGAATTCATTCTGTCAACAGATGAATTTAGGTCATTTAAACTAAAATGCTGATACAGCTGGACATCATCTGCGTACAGGTGATACTTGCTGAAATTTATTACGGAAACAAGTGCATTGATAAACACAGAAAAAAGCAACGGAGATAAAACACCGCCTTGAGGAACACCAGCAACAACGTTACACCAATCGGAGAACTTATCATCAACACGTATGCGTTGCCGGCGTCCCCAAAGATAGGAACTGAACCATTGTAGAACTGACGATGTTAAATTCAGGGATTTCAAAATTGCTAACAGGATGTCATAGTCAACACAGTTAAAGGCGTTACTGAAGTCCAGAAGGACAAGAAGAGTGAGTTGACGATTATCCATCGCGAAGCGGATATCATCAGTTATTTTAATTAAGGCCGTGGAAGTACTGTGCAGAGATCGGAAACCAGACTGATGAGGATTAAAGAGGTTGTGTTTGTTTAGAAATTTTGAGAGTTGGCCATGAACAACCTTTTCAAGAATTTTGGAGAAGAAGGAGAGGATAGATATTGGCCTATAGTGGCTGAAATTAGTAGGAGAACTATTTTTGGGGACAGGAATCAGGAACGCTTCTTTCGACTTGGTAGGGAAGGTACTGGAGGCAAAGGAGAAATTTATTAGGTGAGTGATATGGGAAACTATTTGGTCCAAAATCGGCAAAACCATGTCACGTCCAATATTATCTGGGCCGACAGCTTTGCTGGATATGACGGATGCAATTTTTTTTACTTCATTATCTGTCACTGGTTCAAAACAGAAAGGAGTACAACATGGTAAATGGAAAGAAGTGATATCTTTAATAGTATCGCTTTTGACTGTTGAGTCCAACGAAACTGGTAAAGAGCAAAAGTGTTTGTTGAGCGCTGTTAAATCAAGGGACTGACTAACATTCTGTTTGCTTTTACCAAAGCCTAGGCTGCGCAAAAACTTCCATAAATTCTGGGTTGTGCAAGTCTCAATAGTATTGTGAATATGTCGGCGTTTGGCATTTCGTATCACCTGGTTGCAGCGATTTCGTGCTTTTTTAAATCTTTCCCAGTTCTCATCACGTTTTCTCTCTCTCATGTTTTCTTTTAAGGCGGTCCCTACGTGCCATAAGAGATCGATTATATGGCGTTAACCAAGGTGCTGGTGCCCATTTCATTCTTACTGGTCTTAAAGGCGCTACTTTGTCATAAGCTTTTGTTATAATGTTATTGAGTAACTGCAGTTTATTGTCAATATTATTATTGTTATAAAAGTCTGCCCAATTAGCATTGCGTATCTCATAACTTAATAGCTGGCGATTCATACGGACAAGGTTACGCTGAAACATAATTTTGGGAGATGATTTAGTGGATTTAAGAGCATATGATGCGAAAATTAGATCATGATGGGAAAATCCAGAAGCCACGAATTGACCATATAGAGATATGCGATCAGGATCAGATGTAAGGATTAAATCCAGTAAAGAGTTAGAGTTATTGACGTGATAGGTAGATTCGAGGTCAAGAATTTTAATATTGCTTGATGCACTTAAGCGTTTAAGCTTATTCGATCTAGCATCATTTCGAATAAGGCAGGTGTTAAAGTCACCCATGAAAATGGAGTGGGAGTAGTTTGGGAGATGCATCTCAATCAGCTGTTCCAATTCATTGAAATAATTTACAGAAGGAGGTGCATAAAATGTTCCTAGTAAGAAAGGTGTGTTGCATACCATTATTTCAATAAGAATGTATTCCAATGATTTAGAGTAAACCTCGGGCGATCTGGAAACGATCGTGTATGGTATGTCAGACCGCAGGTATATGGCAACTCCTCCGCCACCTTTGTTTAATCTGTCATTCCTGATGAGATGATAGCCCGGAAGACTAAACAAAGTGGATGGTAAGCTAGGTTTAAGAAATGATTCTGATATGAGACAGGCATGAATAAGACTGTTTTCAAAAGTTGCAAGAAGATCTGAAAAGTGAGCTGGAACACTTTGTGCATTAATATGACATATATTCAAATTCCTTCGGTAAGGCTCAAGGGCATTATTTAATATGTCCCTAAGTTGAGGTTCTGGGGAACCCTGACCCGGGGAAAACGATGATGGTGAGGAACTTGTAGAGTTAAAGTAATCAGATTCTATGGAAATATCCATCGCAAGTTTAAAAATAAATTTATAAGTTTATTCGTATACTACTAAATAATAATAATAAATAAAAACAGTATACACATAAATATTATAAATGTTTAATAAAAAAAGTAAAAAAATAAATAATAAAAATAAGTGAACTGTTTTGCTATACCGTGGGTTCAGCAAAAATAAAATTGTTATTAGCTTGCCACATCTACTACCAGTTAGGACATTACAACCATGTTAGGAGGAAGTACAATTTATTATAATTTGATAAAGAAAAGTGAAAACAGTACAAGTATGCTGATTAAAAAAAAAATACTCTAAAGAAAAAACTGTAAATGCGCACTTTTAAATTCTTAAGGTGGTAACCCTGCGTATATGATGATCGCATTACCATAGTAAAAACAGAACTTCTGATCTGTCTTTACTATGACATTTTAATTATTTGACATTGTCATTTCATATTGACTTTACAAACCAAAACAAATAAAACATAACCAATAAACAAACAAAAATAAAAACTTTGAAGGTTGCAAAAAGTTTCAATTCAATGTTCTATGAGGTTTGTTTCAAGTTAAATTATATTCAAGTTTAATTATAAAGCAGGTAGTTTGGGGTAATAAGTCCTATAACTACCAATGATAAAAGTTGTTCGTATTTATAAGTAATGATACATAATATAATTATGCCCTACAAACAAAAGAAATGAATAATTGCATAAACTCCAATAGCGGTAAGTTAAATATCATTTTAAGTAAAATATGCAATTAACTACAGTAGTGAGATTCTTAATAATGGAGAAAAAGAAAAATTTAATATATAAAGAGACTAATTTTACAACTTTTTTCCAGGTTTAGACCGTTGTTTGGAGGCCACAGCTTTGGAAGTTTCTGATTTACTCACAGGATATTCAGCCAGTTGGTCTAGAGAAACAAGACGTACCTTGCTTCCATTACAGAGCTTTAGATATATGTTACCATCTTGTGTCCAACACCTGTGCATACCATGTAGGCGTCGAGCTTCTTTGAAAACTACTCTTCTATGAGGAGTAAGAAATTCAGCAATAGAAATATTACTTCCTTTCAAAGATAGCTTAGCACGCCAGATTTCTTGACGAATGGTATAATCTGTAAACTTTACCAGCAGTGCACGAGGATTTGCTGTTGTGTTTTTTCCCAAACGATAACATGAATGAATCTGAGTTGATCTAAATGTATGTATTTTTAATTTTGATGTCACCAGATTTACAACAGTGTCAATGCAGTTTTCTGTATCAGACTCTTCAATGCCTCGAATCAAAAGAAATTTACGCCTGCTCCTGTTGTCAATGTCATCAGTCAATAGTGTAAGGGACTGAACTTGCTTTTTTAAGATCTCCAGCGCAGTCTTCATAGTCTCTTTGAACATGATAAAATCATTGGTGAGAGAAGTGATATTAGGTTGAGAACTTTCCAACCGGGCTTGAAAAGAAGACATACACTCTTCAAATTTTTTTTCAAGTGTTTTGACAGCATCTTCTGGTTTAGTTTTTTCAAGATTTCTTCTTCCAGCCATAGTGCAGTGTTGAAGTGTAGTACTGAAGAATAGTATTTGTAGCAGATGCGGTGCACACTAATACATGTGCTATGGTATATTAGTCAAGATTTAAGATGAATAAGTTTTAATGGATTTTATTAGAAAATATACCTAAAACTTGTAAGTTTTACTATTTTAATTATTTATCAAAACAAGACCCAAAAAATATGTTGTCACTGATTGTGCACCTACCCCCGAAAATTATATTTATAGTTTTGTGTTTTGTTCGAATAGTTTTTCTTCTTCCGAATTTTATTTCGTTTTAATATAAAAACGACTATTCAAAAAAAGTATGTCATATATTTATATAAATAAATAGTACCATATACTTATATAAATATATCTCTTTTAACAGAATAATATAATGACAGTAAACACCCCAGTTATGGACAGTTTAAGAAAAAAATTGTGGTATTTGTGAATTTTTATCAATATCGTGAAAGGGGAATGCCCACTCTTCATAGACACTTCGGCCATGAGTGCCCACATATAAAAGCATATAGATATGATAATATGCAATTAAAACAATGAAATGGTAAAGGAATTGCTTAAAAAAAAGTCGGGGTTTTGAAAATATTGAAGTTTTTATTTTCACAAATGCAGTTTTTGACGTGACAACGTCTTATAAATTGGTTTGCCGGGTGACACTTCAAGAAACTGCGTTACGCTCCGCTCACGTTATGCGCTCACAATGAGAGCGAGTGAGAGGCACGCGTCCCTTCCACTCGGGCATGGTTAGTCCGCCTAAGAGCGAGAGAGACAGACATAAAAAGTGTTATTTCATCCTTCTTCCTACTATACGAATGAATATTCACATTAAAATTATTTTACCACTCAAAGTCGTTGTCACGTAAAACTTTCGCCCGTATACCGACTTTACAGGCAACCAATTTTTTTAACAACTATTTTTATCGATTTTATCGCGTTTTATTTCTTTGATTTTTAATTCCAGACGTTTCGGGTGCTTTCCAGCACCCATGGTTACGGCAGACTGAGGTGACTGATGTCCCAATGTCAGTGTTAACCCGGAGTACCTTCAGATTTTTAATTTTTATTTATGGTCCGATCTACAGAATAAACTTACTGTGTCTTGAAGTCTAGCAGTGGTATGCTTGGGTTTAATTTTAATTTCATTAATAACAGGGTCCTAAGCAGGTGGTAGTACCAAGCCTCCTTCTCTATTGAAAAAAGATTTTTTTTATTTCAATAGTCTCATGTATCGTCCTTTTAGAGGATTTGTGTTCTATCAAACCTTTTATTGATGTCTATCTGGTTGGGGCCGTCCAAGATATGATCACAAACTGCAAACTTCCCTGAACTTTGATGCTTCACGTCAGCTCGCTTCAAGATGTAGCCAATCTTGTCTGTGACACCCCTGACAAATGCTAGTACTGCACATACTTGACTGTGGCCGCCTTCACTCGGTCACTGTGATGTAAGCGCGGGCCCGAAGCTTGTTGACGTGCTGAAGCTAGAAGGCCAGATGTTTGCTGCCACAGATCCCTTGTGCTCTCTGTAACAAAGATTTGCTCACGGTAACTGACTGTGAAGGATGATTGTGAGATTCATTGTTTTCTATACACAGTGTGAGCTATGGTGTTGTTAGAATTTTGGATGACTAACATATCTAGGAAAGCTAAGGAATTATTTGCCTCTAATTTACACATCAATACATCATTCAGGAACTGAGCAGGAAGCAAAATATTAGTCTGATGCCATGCCCAACCCAAATACCATATTACTGTCATAACGTGGGCACAGCATCCAACAGTTCGACGGCCGTCAGTACTTTTTAATTGCACTTCTACCAGAACCAATAATAATAATAATAAAGCCATTTATTCAACAGTACGTAATACAATTTCTTAATATCTAAGTCATATAAAATCTAGATTGTCTTATGCTGATTGCCAATCGGCAAAGGCGTCCTCCAACCTTTTCCACTCATTTCTATCCTTGGCAACCCGGCTCCAAGTCACACCCGTGAAATTGACCAGGTCATCCTCTACCAGAACCATTGCCACTAATTAAAATATATATAAAATACACTTTACGACTAATAGTGATGACTTGCAATTCTAGCCCTAAGTAAAGATCAGCTAGGGCTTAACTTTATTCCTTCCATAATGCTGCTCCTCTGGTTATTACAGAGTTCTATCCGGTAGCAACCATTAAATCTTATATGCTCACCATAATAGTAGCGAGCTTGATTTAATTGGTATGTGACACAAGCAATTAATATTAAGTCGCTGTAAGTTAAAACAGGAAATTCCCTAACATTTTAAAGTCTACATTTATATTTCTAAAGTCTGCCTGCCCTAGCTCTATTTAGATTGTTTTCCCTAGCATACTCAGAAAAATCGTTATTTGTCTACATATTTTGATGAACTATTTCAAGTATTTGAGCCGCATCATCCCTGTCCCTTATTTTTGTTTGGAATTTATTAATTATAGCAGCAGCCACAACAGTCTATCATAAAATGTGTAGAAGCCCTGTTAAAGTAATTTTGATGAAATATTTTAAATTCAGTTTTAAAAATGTCATTCACCGCCTCTACTACCCATATCGATATAACTGCAGCATGACTCTACCATGTATAACACACATACATAGTAATTGTCACTATGTATGTTTGTTATTGCAAAATGTAGTTAATCACAAAAGAGACATACTCGCAATGCTGATGGAACTGTTACAACCAGGTTAAAAACATTGTGCTTTTAAATAATTAGTTAGCAGTACACTGTGTGATGTATGATCTAAGCTTTGTTGTTCTGGGTGCAATACATTACTCACTTCAGATTGCAACGAGGACGGACTAGATGATTCAGATGGTTCCCGTTCTGCAGTTGAACGTGATGCTGTTCTATCAGTTCATTGCCAGCAATTATGATATACACGGCATGACAACGGCAACTGAAATAATGTAAAATACAAAAAATTAAATCAAAGTGAAAAAATAAAATAAAATAGATTTGTTTATTTCAAACTCAAATATAAATAAAATATTTATCAAGTTAAATGTTACTGCACAAGGACGGATTTAATGCCCTATATTATTTAATAATTAAGGCCTGACAGACTACCAGCAGTCCAAAAACAATAAAAAATCAACTGTCTCCTTTCTTGGTAGTTAATAAAAATGGTCAATCTCATAAATAAGCTAGTATGTTTGTCAGATATAGCTAGTGCAGATGTGAAAAAATAAAACAAGTTCTTGAGTTGATATACAATCAGTGTAAAAACATGTATAATTATCAGATATGAGGATCACATTTAATAAATTGAAAAATGTTAAACACTTACCTCACGTAGCGCAAATAGTTCCTCACGTGGAGAATCGAACCCAAACAATGTGTGTGATCTTATTCTCATAAGTGTCAGTGCCACAGCTGATGTATACATGTTCAAGACGAACTATTGGTGCATTTTGCGAGTGGCACACTACACGTTCACTGTACTCGAAACTTGTACCTAATAAAGAACCTACAACTATTATATTGATATTATTCAAGTAAACTCAGTTATAAACCATTTCTTAGAGGAAGACATGCCACATCGTGATATGTACCAACTATTTACCTGCTGTGTTCGAACCAATTGTTGAGATATCAACAATTGCATTTTCCAACAAAACAATAACACGATAACACGCAATTTAATTCTTGTGACATAACAGTGACAGGGGCCTACCTGTCAGATTCGATGTTGCCACTTAACTGTAATAAAATCTATGAAACGATATCGATTTTTATTCGATTAATAATATCATAAAAAGAATAATCTTTGACGCGTTTTAAGTTCTGCACGCTTTTTAAAATATAATTTTCTTTATTTATTGAAATTCTATTTCAAATGTATTTTTAAGAACAGTTAGCTTGTGCTGTATTGTTTTGTTATGCTTTAGAGAATTCGTGGTAAATCAGCTAGAAATTAACTTCTTGAATTATCATAACATCATTCCATTTTATATGTTATGTTAAGAACAGATAAGAATAACAGTTAACTTGTGCAGTACCGTTTTGTTATACTCTAAAGAATTCTTGGTAAATCAGCTAGTAATTCACTTGTTTAATTATCATAACTATAAATATGAAGGTTGTCAATGAATTCAACCGAGCCTATAACAACGGTTGTTTTAGTCTTTAACGGTTGACTACCGCTTTTGATGACTTGAAATGGACTCTCGCTTTTGATGACGCAAAAACAACTTTGTTATTTATACAAACACTATGAAAAACAAAATAATTTGTTGCTGGCGATAATGATAGTGGTATTTTGACTCGATTTAAAATATATGCTTGTTACTACTGAACTCTTCATGGGCCTGCGAGTCCGACTCGCAATGAACCACTTTTTTCAACTTTCAGTATTATTCTAATAAATAGTTTTTTCGTTTAAGCGGAGCTCTTTTACTTTAGATTTAGTAAGTAAAGTGTGTAAATACGATTCTTAAATTGTAAAAATAATAATTGGATTTGAACATCTTAGGTAGATATTTAGTTTTATTTATTTAGAAAATATTAATCTCACAATTATTTATTGTAAGAATATAAATTTATCACACAGCTAACGCCCTCATTAACAATGTAATGGTGAAAGAATTTTCAAAATCGGTCTAGTAATTTTTGAGATTAGCCAAAAAACGTATTCATTGAAAGTAGCGCCCTCTATTTTTTTTATAGAAGAGGGGTAAACGAGCATGCGGCTCACCTGATGTTAAGTGACTACCGCCGCCCATGATCAACCGCAACACCAGGAGAATTGCGGGTGCGTTGCCGGCCCTTTAGAAAGGAGTAAGCTTAATGATTTCTTATATTTACGCGAACACTACACATGATTAAAACTACTTTTACGGATTTTATCGCGTTTATTTTTACTTTTTATTTTTAATTCCCGACGTTTCGGGCGCTTTCCAGCACCCATGGTCACGGGGGACTGAGATGACTGACGTCTCGATGTCATTGTTAAACCCGGAGTACCTTCAGCTTTTTTTTTCATTTTGCATAGATCGGACCATAAACAATAAACAATAATTAAAAAAGCTGAAGGTACTCCGGGTTTAACAATGACATCGGGACGTCAGTCATCTCAGTCCCCCGTGACCATGGGTGCTGGAAAGCGCCCGAAACGTCGGGAATTAAAAATAAAAAGTAAAAATAAACGCGATAAAATCCGTAAAAGTAGTTTTAATCAAGGAGTAAGCTCTTTTCTTGAAGGTCCCCAGGTCGTATCGGTCAGGAAAAATCGTCGGAGGTAAACTATTCCACAGAGAGGTTGTACGTGGAAGAAAACTCCTTGTGAAACGTACAGTGGTGGACCGCCAAGCATCCAGATGGTGTGTATGGTATCGGGACGTTTGCCGTGTAGTGCGTTCACGAAATTTGGCGGCTGGGATTAATCCGAACAATTCCTCAGAGCACTCCCCGTAATAGATGCGATAAAATACGCAAAGAGATGCAACATCTCTTCGCAGCGCCAGTGAATCGAGCCGATCGGAAAGCACTCGGTCGTCGACGAATCGAGCCGCTCTGCGCTGGATGCGGTCAAGTGGAAGGAGCTGGTACTGGGGAGCCCCAGCCCAGAGATGGGAACAGTATTCCATGTGCGGCCGAACCTGCGCCTTGTAAAGTTGCAGGCGGTGTGCCGGCATGAAATACTGTCCCGCTCTGCTGAGCACGCCAAGCTTTTTAGAGGCCAATTTGGCCTTCCCTTCCAAGTGACCACGAAACTGCACGTCACTCGATATGTCGACGCCGAGGATTCCGATACTGGCTGAGGCAACAAGGGGAGTGCCTTGAAACTGAGGGGATACGACAAAGGGGTTCTTTTTAGCGGTTAACGCGCAAACTTGTGTCTTCTGGGGGTTAAACTGGACTAGATTTAGTCGTCCCCAATCCGAGACTCTGTTCAGCAAAGACTCGACTTCAGACACAAGTTTGTCCCGGCACTCGGAGACGTTTTCCCGAGAAATATTGGCTCGGCCGGTGTAAAGAGCATCACCAGTGCTGTCATCCGCATAGCAATGAATGTTACGGGTATGCAACATATCATTGGTATGCAGAAGAAACAGCGTTGGCGATAGCACGCAGCCCTGTGGAACACCAGCATTAATAGGCTTGCAATCGGAGCTTGCACCGTCTACAACGACCTTGATGCTCCGATCTACAAGAAAGCTGGTGATCCAATCGCACAATTTCTCGGGAAGCCCATAGGAAGGGAGCTTCGAAAGAAGCGCTTTGTGCCAAACCCGATCGAAGGCCTTCGCAATGTCCAAACTAACGGCCAATGCCTCCCCTTGAACTCTACTGCCTCCGCCCATCTGTGAGTGAGGTAGACCAGAAGATCACCAGCTGACCGACCACGGCGAAAACCGTATTGGCGGTCACTAATCAGTTGGTGATCCTCAAGGTACCTCATGAGCTGGCAGTTAACAATGGACTCCATTGTTTTGGAGAACAAGGAGGTGATGGCGATTGGCCGGTAGTTGGAAGGGTCTGAGCGGTCGCCTTTTTTAGGGATCGGGTGGACGAAAGCCGTCTTCCATGATTTTGGGACTACGCCTAGGGAGTAGGAGTACCGGAAAAGACGCGTTAAAACCGGTGCCAACTCTGGAGCACACGTCCTCAGCACAATTGGGGGGATTCCGTCAGGCCCACTCGACTTGTGGATGTTCAGGGAGAGGAGTGCTTTGCGAACCGAGCGCTGTGTGAACTGCACTTCCGGCATGGAGCACTCACACCGCGGGATGGTCGGCGGCGTACTCCCCCCGTCATCGAGAGTCGAGTTAGACGCAAAGAAAGAGCCTAGAAGATCGGCTTTCTCCTTTGCAGTATGGGCCAGTGAGTCGTCCTCCCTGTGCAGAGATGGAAGAGATATAAATAAAAGAAAAAGAAAAGATAAAATAAAATTAACCCTATATTAGATATCTAAAATTATACATAACAATCTAGTTGTGAAAGAATTCACAAAGTTGGTCAAGTACTTTACGAGTTTAGCGAATAAAATATTCTTTGATAGTAGCGCCCTCAATAATAAAATGCATCCTACGTTTTTAAGCACCATAGCAAAAAACGATTCAACATAGCCTAACCCGCACACACAGTAAAAACATAACCATCCTTTTTCGTCTGTAGTCGGATAAACAACTGGTTAATAACGGTTGCGTATCGACTGCTTTGGATAAATATCCATTGTCAACGGTTATTTTAAACCTATATCATAACATCGCAATAATTATCGAAAAATTATATAAGCATTGTAATAATGACACCATAAGTAATCGATCGAAAAGGGGAATCGATTTTTTTTAATGATTTTTGTGATTGGCAACATTTTTTATTTTATTCACAAACTAATGAATTACGTATTTACCTAATTTTATTTTTATCTTTTCGGTTCTTTTAATTTGTGCAAAAATATTCCCATTGTTTTGGGATAAATGAATACCGCGATTAATAACCATAAATAAAGATATATTTTTTTAACAAATGCACATTGTGGGCGTTCCATGGCCGAAAATGGGCAATGCTCTTTCAGTACTGAATATACTTAAAGTGTAAAGTCCTGTCCGTAGGCAATATTTTTACTGTATTACGCGTGAGATACTGCATAGCTGGTTTTAATTTTTTTAACAATTAAAAATCCTAGTTTTTTACCCAGTCATGGACAGCTAAAAACCAGTTGTGGACATCCAGTAATGAACATAACCTAGTCATAGATATCCAGTGATGAACTTAAACCTAGTCATGGACATCCAATAATGAACTCGAACCTACTCTTATACATTTAGTACCTACTTATGACTACTTTTTTATTATTATGACCTAATCGCAGAATCTATGATGAATGTCAAGATGTAGATAATTTTAATTATTGAAGTAAAAATAAAATGCAGTAGAATAATATAAATATTTATTTTTATTTTTAATGAACATTTTCTAAATTGGAGATGTATTCATTTCTAAATCGACAATCTGTTTAGCATTAAAGAACTTACCCATCTAAAAGTAATTTACGAACATGAACTTAATCAGCCTTCATAATTACATTAATTATTAATTAACGAATACATTTTAAAAATCTATGATATAATTAAGCAACAATCGAACATAAACATAATCAGCCTTTCTTAAATTTTTTTAACTCAAAATATTTCTGTAAAGTAGGTAAATATTTTTTGTATGTACCTACTTATAAAATATATATCAGAATCAACAATACAATGTTTCTTATTTTTGTTAATCATAAACGCGTCTTTGTTAATAAAAAACACAATTATCTTAATAACTTAGGTAAGTATTCAAAAAGTAAAAATTGAGTATTTTTGCATCTCTTCTACACTGTAAAATCCTCTTTTATTGATTAATTTTGGAGGACGGATGTACTCGACGATGTCTTTGCTTTGGTACCACATTTTATCTGGTTTTTCTGGCCATTTATAAGTGTTTTCTGTTGAAAATGTCATCGTGCTTACTTCAAATTCATTTTTATTTCTACTTTCAATGACCCCAGGGAAATGTTGCCCTTCATATAAAACTATAACGTAAATTCCCTTTGATAGTGTTACGAGCTTGAGGTTCGTGACATTAAAAATTGCCGATAGAATTACCTAACTTAACACTTTAATTCACTTAGTTTAGTTCCGTAGTTTCCCGTCCGTCACAGTAAGTGTTCCCACTTACGAGTTTGTACAAAAACTGTTTCCATCCAAGTTCAAAATAATTTTCCTAGAAAGTCCTTATAAAGTTCTACTTTCCAGATTTTTTTCATATTTTCTAAAGTTATGGTTCAAAAGTTAGAGGGGGGGGGGGACACATTGTTTTTTACTTTTGGAGCGATTATTTCCGAAATTATTGACATTATCAAAAAATGATTTTTGTAAACCCCTATTCATTTTTAAATACCTTTCCAACAATATATCACACGTTAGGGTTGAAATTAAAAAAAAATCACTTCCCACTTTACATATAGGGGGGCTACCCTAATAAAACATTTTTTTCCAATTTTTATTTTATCACTTTGTCGGCGTGATTGATACACATATTGGTACCAAATTTCAGCTTTCTAGTGCTAACGGTCACAGAGATTAAGCGAGGAAGGACAGACGGACAGACAGACATGGCGAAACTATAAGGGTTCCTAGTTGACTACGGAACCCTAAAAAACACTAATAATTAATCACACTGATTCACTTTATTCCGCTCCGAAGCTTCGCTTGTCTCGCCAACTTCAATACTTCCGCGTTCGCATCTTGCAGTGCCTATTTATATAAATAAGCACGGAAATATCCAGAATATTCAAGTAAACACGCGCAAGGTACCGAGAGTTCGAGTTTCAACTTTTAAGAAGTTTAGTTCTTCAGTTCGAGACTAGATGGCGCTAGTGCCGTCGACTAAGACGCGTAACACTGCCCCCTCCTAAGACATGCTCGTCCCGAGCATTATCTGCCCCATAATAACGCGCCAGGCGATCCACATGGACGATCTTAGGAGTCCCTCTTGCGCCTTTCTGTATCCGGTAGGTTACATTGTTGATCCTGGCCACAATCCGGTACGGGCCATCCCATTTAGCTTGAAGCTTAGGATATTTCCCTTTGCTGCGGACGGGATTATGCAACCACACTAGTGAACCTTCGTCGAACTCTTTCTTGTTCATTTTGCGGTCGTACCGGGTTTTCATCTTTTCAGACATTTGCTGGCCCGATTGTCTGACGTGCTCATAAATGTCATTCATTTTGTTCCGCAAGTCATTTGCATAATCGGTTATACTACGTGGAGCATCAGGTGGTATCCCGGTGATCAGGTCTGCAGGCAGCCGTAATTTTCTTCCAAAGTTTGCGAAAGCTGGTGTCACTGCTGTACTTTCGTGAACAGCGCTTCGATATGACAACAAAAACGGTTGTATGTGCTTGTCCCAATATCGTTGCCGATTGTCTACAACTTTTGCTAGGTACCTCTCCAATGTCTGATTAAATCGTTCTACCATTCCATCAGACTGCGGGTGATAAGAAGTCGTTCTTGTTTTATGAGTACCCATAACTCGGCAAGTTTCCTGGAATATTTGAGACTCAAAATTCCTTCCTTGATCGCTGTGAATCTCTAAAGGTACTCCAAAACGACAGAAGACTTCATGAACTAGTTTATCTGCAACTGTTGAAGCTTCTTGATTTGGAATGGCAAAGACTTCTGGCCACTTAGTGAAGTAATCCATCACAACCATGAAATACTTGTTACCACTTTCACTCTCCGGAAACGGCCCCGCCACGTCAATGGCTATTCTCTCCCATGGTGCACCAACATTGTACAACTTCAATGCACCTCTACTACGAGTCTGAGGTCCCTTTACAGCCGCACAACTTGTACATTTGCGACACTAGTCGTCGACATCGTTTCGACAGTGGACCCAGTAAAACCGTTCTCGGATCTTCAGTAGAGTTCGTTTAACTCCCAGATGGCCTCCGGAACAATTGTTATGGTACAGCTGTAGAACATCCGGTACTTTAGCTTTAGGGCCAACCATTTGCAAGTGACAGCTGTCTCCCCGAACATTTTCCCATTTACGGCACAGAACTCCATCCTGAAGCAGCAAGCTGTCCCATTGGGCCCAATAGCTTTTAGTGGTCGAACTCATCGCTGAGACGTCGCTCCACTTGGGCTTGGGAGCACTGGCCTTCATCTATTCCAGGATCAGCCTGAAGTCCGGATCTTCCTGCTGTGCACGTTGTAAGCTGTCCTTCCACTCGTTGCTGAGGTGGTCTGCCCTGAGCATCCTCACGGATACCACTTCCTTACTCTCTTGCCTAGTACAATGTTTGCAATCTTCAGGACAAGGTCTTCTTGACAATGCATCTGCGTTGCCATGAGATTTCCCGCTGCGATGTTCGATCTCAAAGTCGTATTCCTGCAGTAGTTCAATCTGCCTCGCAACTTGTCCTTCTGGATTTTTAAACTGCAATAGCTATTTTAGTGCAGCATGGTCAGTTCGTAAGTGAAATTTTCGCCCCAGAAGATATTTGCTAAAATGCTGCCACGACTTTACCACAGCTAGCAATTCGCGTCTTGTGACACAATAGTTCCTTTCCGGTTTTGACAACGACTTGCTGAAGTACGCTATCACAACCTCTTGGTCACCATTCCGTTGAGACAACACACCGCCAAGTCCTATATCACTTGCGTCTGTGTCAACTATAAATTCTTTGCTTGCATCAGGGTATCCCAAAATAGGTGTTTTGCACAGACGGTCCTTGAGCTCCTGGAATGCGATATTGCAACTTTCATCCCAGCAGAAATGTTGCTTCTCCTCGGTTAGCTTATGCAGAGGTTTGGCTATATCTGTAAAGTTCTTCACAAATCGCCGGTAATAGGAGCACAAACCCAAAAATGCTCTAACCTGCGTCTTGTCTTTTGGAACCGGCCAATCCTTTACAGCTGCGATTTTCTCTGGATCCGTGCGGATACCTTCTTCCGACACTACATACCCCAAAAAGTTGACTTGCCGTTTGAATAGTGAACACTTCTTCGGACTCAACTTGAGGTTGGCACTCTGAATCTTCATGAACACGCGTTCCAGGTTTTGAAGGTGTTCCTCAAACGTACGGCCCACGATGATGATGTCATCCAAGGAGACCAGACAGGCATCGCCAATTAGCCCGGTAAGTACAAGTTCCATCAGCCTTTCAAACGTTGCTGGAGCATTGCACAACCCAAACGGCATTACTTTAAATTGCCACAGACCCTTTCCCGTCGAGAACGCAGTTTTGTCCTTGTCCTTAGGGTCAATTTCAACTTGCCAGTAGCCACTTTTTAGATCCAGCGTGCTAAACCACTTTACTCCTGTAAGCATGTCCAGCATGTCATCAATTCTTGGCAAGGAATAGCTGTCCTTCTTCGTAACTTTGTTCAGACGGCGGTAGTCAACACAAAAACGCATGCTGCCATCTTTCACCATGGACTAGAGAAAGGTTCAATAACAAAATCCTGCACCATTCCTTCAATCATGGTTTCCACTTCCTTTTCACGTGCTACCGGCAATCTTCTCAACCGCTAACGGATAGGCAATTCTTCACCTGTGTTTATTTTGTGTTGAACTAAGCCAGTCTTTCCTATGTCAGCATCGTTTGATGAGAATACATCGGCATACTTGAGTAGCAACTTCTTCTCTTTGACCATTTCATTCGGGGAGAGAACGCTGCGACAGTCTTCTAAATGTGTACTCACTCTCGTTTGTGCATCCTTGCTGGGGGTCCCAGTCGATAGATATTGGCACCGACGTAACCAATCCACTTCCTCACAAGTAGCAACCAGTGTGCCTTTTTCTATAATCTGTTCCTGGCCACAAAGGTTCAGCACACGTACTCCTGAGATGTTAGTGGTTCTGATCAAGGTTCGAGCCACTTTCCATGGAAGGCCATTTTCTAACCTTTCCACGAGTACACAACGATGAGGTTGCCCAGGATTCCGAGGATGACTAACCGACACAATCGTTTCCGATCTCGGCGGAAGAACAATCTTCTCAAGGCTGTACACGTTCCCTGGTAACGCTCCTTCCACAAAGAGTTCCTCTTGTTCACATTTCAAGACACCTTGCTTAACGTCAATCGCACAACAATTCTTCCTCATGAAGTCTAGGCCCAGGAATCAGTCGTCCATTATATCAGCCATGATGACATTATGCAGGTAGATCATGTTGCCTAGCTTCAACTCCATCTCTTTCTCTCCACGGACGGGTATATGCTGACCGGTGGCTGTTACCAAATTAATGCGTTCTCGGTTGTATGCGTAGTCCCCAAGGAACTGACTTATTAGTTGGGAACTAACAACCGTACGAGAGGCTCCAGTGTCTATGGACAGTTTACACGGTATTCCGTTGACCTCGCCCTTGATGATTAGACTGTTCCCATCGTGTGTTTGTGAGATCGAGATCCTTGGGGCTCTTTTAACATCAGCCAGCGCCCGCCCCGCAGGTCTGGCTTTTACTCGTTTCCCTGCTGCTGCTGGGCGGGGCTAGTAGCCGCACCACCTTCCTGATATCGTTCACCTTCCCTTTCTGCGGTTCGCTTAGGGCAGCTGGATCGAAGGTGGCCCCTTTCCCTACAGCCATAGCACCTAGGGTTGTATCCTTTGTTGCGGTCGCGAACTGTAGCTGCTGCAACCTCCCTGAAACGACGGGAACGATGATCCTGCCGCAGGGCTTCCACCTCCAGTGCATGGGCCAAGGCGTCCTTAAGCGTCTCGTGGTGCCCGAGCCTCACAGAAGCTCTGACTTCCAGGTCGCGGATGCCGTCGATGAATGTCTGCACCAGGTTCCCTTCAATGAGCGCAGGTTTTCGTTGATGCGCTACACGCGATCTTTAAGCTGCGCATGAAAGACGTGTTCCAGGTGAGCGTCGCCATATCTCGCCTCCAATGCCTCAAGGAGTTGCTCATAAGTCACTTCCTCACCGAGAGCTTCCAGAACTGTTAAGGCCTGGTCGCGCAGGTCTTGTGTGAGAGCAGTCATGGTCTGACTTTTATTCCAGCCGTTCGCCTTCATAACAGCCTCGAACTGGATTTTGTAGGCTGACCAGGAAGAGGTACCGTCGAACGGTGGCACCTTGAACCCACGTAGCGAAGATGTTGTAGCTACTACGGGAGCTGTATCTCCATCTCCAAGTTTGAGTTCGTCCAGTGATTCCTTCATGTCAGCCATAACGTTGTCAACCCGATTCTTTACTTGGTCGATTCGGGTTTCAGCTTTCTCGATTCGGTTTTCAGCTTTCGCGATTTGGGTTTCAGCTTCCGACAGGCGGTTGTCATGCTGAGCAACTCTATCCTTCACCTCCTTTATCTCCTTCCCGAAGGTAGCGTGAAGGTCCTTCATGAGGAGCATCTGCTCTTCCAACCGACGGGCCTGTTCCTCCTGTCCGCCCTGCAGCTGCTCTTCCAATCGACGTGCCTGTTCCGTCTGCTGGCGAGCATGTTCCTCCTGTCGGCGAGCCTGTTACTCCTGCTGGCGAGCCTGTTCCTCCTGTTGCTCTTTCAACCAACGGGCCTGTTCCTCCTATCCGCCCTGCAACTGCTCTTCCAATCGGCGTGCCTGTTCCTCCTGTCGGCGAGCCTGCTCCTCCTGTCGGCGAGCCTGCTCCTCCTGTCGGCGAGCCTGCTCCTGCAGAATCATCATCAGAGTCAGGTGCTGCAGATGTAGGGGCTACTGACAGGCCTGCAGCCGGTGGCTGGCCCTCCGACGTCTGCGGCGTTGCACCACCAAATCTTCTTTGGTCCGTCTCCTGCTGGCGTTGACTTCGGGTACGGACACCCTCCGTTTCCTCCTTAGGTAAAATCGGCATGATTTTATCCCACTTCTGACACCAATTGTTACGAGCTTGAGGTTCGTGACAATTAAAATTGCCGATAGAATTACCTAAATTAACACTTTAATTCACTTTACACTAATTAAAGTCAAAAACACTAATAATTAATCACACTGATTCAGTTTATTCCGCTCTGAAGCTTCGCTTGTCTCGCCAACTTCAATACTTCCCCGATCGCATCTTGCAGCGCCTATTTATATAAATTAGCACGGAAATATCCAGAATATTCAAGTAAACACGCGCAAGGTACCGAGAGTTCGAGTTTCAACTTCAAGAAGTTTAGTTCTTCGGTTCGAGACTAGATGGCGCTAGTGCCGTCGACTAAGACGCGTAACACTAGTTTATGTTGAGAAGGAACTAACGTACTCAACGGCGCGTCATCCGATTCCGATCCTCCAGACAAGATACTTTCATCACTTTCATCGCAAATTATTTCAGTTTCAGTGTCAGAAGACTCGGTTCTATTTTTTTTGCTTTGTAACTTTTTTCTCCTTGTTAAGTTTTTCAAGCCTTTTTTCTTCTCTTTTTAGCTCGCAATTCCTTCTCTTCTATTTGTTTCCTTTTCTGTTCTTCTTTTTAGCATGATAAGCCTTCCATGCAGGGCTTGTAACTGTAAATGGTATTTTTTCTTTTAATTTACGTTTTTATTGTTTGCTGTTTCGTCAGTTTCAGGCCAAAATAAGTTTCGTTTAAAAGGAGATGGAATCACATAGTTTGAAGCGCCAACATTAACTGTTTTAATAGGTGTTTTATGACTGCATCTTGGTAAAGAATCATCTCGTATATTATTATCTTCTTGGCCTACATTTCCATATTCGAAGAATTGAGACCCGAAGTTTTTATGGACAAGCAATTCGTTTGTGTAGAAGTGCTAGGTTCAGAATCATCAAAAATTGCACTGCAATACAAATCAGGATTCGTTCGGATTTCTTTAGAAGACTCGTTGGATTTTGGATTATTAGTTCCCGGTGAAGGATTTGACGTATCAACCGGGATTGTGGATGTTAACTGTTGATCTTTGGACAAACAGTTGGTATGTGAAGAAGTGCTGTGTTCGGAATCATTAATATTACAAGACAAAACAGGAATTGTTTGTTGAATTGTAAACAGGAATTTCTCTTGGAGAATCATTGGCATCTGGATTATTCGTAACTGATACAGGATTTGAAGATTCTTCATTTACTACGTCAGTTTGCTTACTGTTGGCCCAAATCAAATATAGAGATATATCTTCATTAGGCAAAAGTTCTTCTAGCTTAAAGCAACTTTTGTAATAAAGATCTTTGAATAACTTCAGCTTGTCTTTAGACAAAATTGTTTCAATTTTGTTTTCTAAGCTTTTCAAAAATTCGTTTTGACATGTAGAGTCTAGAGTATTTTTTCGGTTTTGACTCTTAATTTTGGTCATATCAACGTACTCTGGGCCAAAAGGGTATAGTCCCCCGGAGCGAAATCCATTTCGCACTGTCTCGACAGAAATTTTCTCTACGGCTGTCTTCAAGAGTGAAGCAAAATGTTGTTTTTTAAGAACTTGTCCCAAATGTTGATTTTTACAATTTTTTACCGCTTCTCGCCACAACGACTTCAAAGGCCTGAATACTGCCAAATCCATAGGTTGTAAGATATGCGTAGAATTTGGGTTAAAATACCATTGTTAGAGCAGAAATTAGACAGGCCAGGACAGGCAAAGTTAATTGTGACTTATGTCCATCCAAAATAATATAATTGGTCTTTCAATATTTTTTTTAATCAGCCAAGCATGAAAGACGTTTGTTATATATTCGTAGAATGTCCCTGAGCACATCCATCCACTTTCTGAACGACCAATCGCCCAGTCATCGGGAAAATTTTCTGAAACTAATGACGGTATTCTTGCACAGTTATATACTACAAGAGTAGGTGCCAACTCTCCTGCAGCATTTCCTGTAATCAGAACGGTCAAATTTTCTTTATCGTCGCCTGAAGAAGCATACACATTTTTGTCTCCTTTTCTAGCGAGAACATGTCCTGGTTTTGGATTTAAGAAAAATGCACTTTCATCTGTGTTAAAAATTCTTTCAGGATGTTGCATTATGTCAATGAGATTTCTGTCTTTGAGATCACTCTCTACTTCCAAAAACCATTTCTCTATGTCTTCTTGGGTAACATTGTCCCTTGTTGTACACAAATTTTGAGCTACCCGTTCAGCAATCGTAGGATGTCGTTTTAGAAATGATGTGTACCATTTCTTGCCAGGTCTATTATCTTTGAAAGGAGTTTCTTGCTTTTTGTCGATTATTATTCGTTGGACACTGTCCATTAAATCCTCTTTGGTTACGGATATATGTTTATCTAACATTTCTTTGATCCAGATTTCTAAAATGTTTTCTTATTCCTTACTTAAAATGGTGCTGGGTCCCATTGAGCACTCAATCGGACGTTTACCAGTAACTTTGTTGTGCAAGGTTATTCTAGGTATATTGAACTTTTTGGCTGCTTCGGATATTTTTAACCCTTTTTTTACTGCGTTAATAGCCCAGCCCATTTGTTGAGGCGTATAATCTTTTTTAGGAGCCATTTCTAAAACAAAGAATAAGTATCATTTTTATCAATGTCCATAACTGGATTCCTATAAAATACCCAATAATGGACACATACGTCCATTACTGGTATACATCAGTATTTTTCAAATTTACAACTAGCTTATAATCAAATTATCAACTAGCAAATAATAATAGTTAGAGTAAAATAAGTAAAAAATTTGAATATATCAAGATGATATTAAGTTTCGACATCTGTCCATTTTTGGAACCATTTAATTACAATGCACCAGTAAAAAACATCAACAATCATAACCTCTTTGGAGTTACAACAATGTGCGTTATCGTCTTAATTTCAAAGTTAATCCAATAGATAAAACATATTCTGATTAAAACAAAGCAGTACAAGTTTACGTATAAAACTTTCTACTCACCGCACTAACAATTTCCTTAAGAAAAATCGCTAATATCAATTTACTATCACAGAAACACTTTGCACTCACGCCATCTTGTCTATCTGACAAACCGAATTGAATAAAATGTTAAATTTCGACAAATAGTTGTCTATAGTCTATGTCACAGTGTTGCCAATATAAAAAAATGATTTATGTTCTTATTCTAGATGATAACTTTATTTTTTGTCCATTATTGGTTCATTGTCCATTACTGGTGCCTTTACTAATACATTTGTGAATATTATTATAGCACAAGATATTACGTATATAAATAATTTTGATAAAATATTAGTTAACAAATTTGAGTAATATTATAATTCTCTCTTTGTAAATTATTAATAAATAATTTCATTAATTTTACGACTATGTCTACTATTACACTTTGCCCATTTTTTGGGGAAATCGTCATTTACTTGCATACATTACTCATTTGCTTGTGTGCCCGCGGGCAAACGTAATTACAGGCCGCTTATGCAACATTCATTGTGTTGTTGCTTCAACTTTGAACGGAACTTTGAATGACACAATCACTCTTAAGTCTAATTACTCTATGCCCGCAACATTCAAATATTATATTATCACGAGAGCATTCTTTACATATTTCTATTGGCTTGCAATCAATTCCGCAATAGGTTAGAATGCACGTACCACCACGATTTTGTGTTTTCCTAGGATAGTAACTGCCCATTGTATATCCCTTAATAGTAATATGTGACTCATCCCCTCTTTTTATTAAAGTTTCACTAAAGCATAAAATCTGTATTGGATAGTTATTTTTGGAAAGTTCAATTAGACATAGTTCTATGGTGTCAATTTTGTTTAAAATACCTGCGATGTTTTGATGGAGTAGTCTTATTTTATTATTTATCTGTTTTTAATTTTAATTCCCGTGGCTTACTCATAATTTTTTTATTGTTAAATATTTTAGATGAAGTAGTTGCATTTCATTTAATGATAGGAAAATAATATGGGATGGTCCCTTTTACTCTGCATATACCCGAAGGGGAACTTTTAGGTAAGCCATGTTTAATAATAGGAAGATAATAGGATTTTACTTTATTTGCACCTGATTAACCTGCATATATGACCCTGTAAGTAGTGGCAGTTATAATAATGTTCATTTAAATTGAATATATCCAAAAAATGGCAATTATGGTAAGTGTGGGATGTAAATTTTAGAAGTGTATTTAAATTTTTTTTTATTTAGGTATGTATTTCTATTAATGCTAAGCATTATTACATTACATTTGGTCAACAATTCTAAACTATTCTTTAAGTGAAAATGGATTTGGTTTGGGTTTGCATAATTTTCATTCATCATAATTTTTTTCTGATATGCCCACATTATAGCATGGTTTCAATGACTCCATTACACTTAGCAAACGGTTTTATAAATGAATATATTTTGTATTTTTCGTATTTATTTGTATCCCTCGAAATTGTTTTTTTTTTTATAAAGACCCATGCACTGCTATTCGCCAATAATAAATATTCTCCTTCTTCGGTTGTTTTGTAAATTAATCATAGATTACTGAATATATACTAGAGATAGATGAGCAATTCAAATGTTATTTATGTTAAGTTCCGTGTTTATCCATCAGATGGCGTAAAATTAAGAGTGCCTTGGACCCGCCCTATATTTGCACCTTACAATTTTTATTTTACTACTATTAATTACATTGCACAAGTGCTGCAATGTAATTAATGGATGTTTATATTTCTTGTGCTAATTGCTAGTTCCTATTAAAAAAATAAAAAGTAGATAATTTTAAAATGTTTATTGTTAAAAAATTATTTGCTTAAATTATTGAACAACATTAGATGTGTTAAATTTAACAATATTTGCACAATATCAATTGTGATTTCTTTAAACACATTTTTTTTAACTAGTTAGTTAAAAGTTAGTAAATATCTTATGTTACAGAGAATACAATACAGTAGAATAATAATTATTGAATATAGTAAAGTAAAGTTACAGCCTACATACGTCCCACTACTGAGCACAGGCCTCCCCTCATTTTTGAGAGGGTTTAGGGCAAGGAAGTGTCCGCCGCGCTGCCCAAATGCGTGTTGACAAACTTCGCATGTCTTCGAAAATATTTTTTTTTCTTATTCCTCAGACATGCAGGTTTCCTTACGATGTTTTCCTTCACCGCCGAGCACGTGGTAAATCAACACTTAAAATTGCAATTAACAATTTCATTGGTGCCGGCGGGGATCGAACCCGGGTTACTCGCGTTCTGTTATATTTACAGCGAGCGTTAACCACTGAGCTACCACTAATAAGACCACTAATATAGATTATTACATAATACTTATTGAAAGTCATGTTTTATTTACTACAGATACCTCTGTCTTGGGAAGAACCAGCAAGAAACCCAGCGAGACTTTTTTAAAAACATGTTTCACTTTACAATAATTTTGTTTGTACACTTTTTGAATAAATTTTAATAGCACAAGCATGGTGGCGATCACCTCATTCACATTAAAATATGTACTTGATAACGTTATATTTTGTTGTTGTTGTTGTTTGACAATTTCAATAAAAAGAAAAAAAAGGCTTAAAAGATTAATTAGTATTTATTTAAGGATATTAAAAATATCCTTAAATAAATACTAATTAAACCAGGTATAAACTCAATTATATTAAGGCAAATGAAAGAACAACGCTTGAGCATGGCAGAGTGCTTGTGCATCTTAATGCTTGATGAGATGCTAGTGTTCTCCTCACCACATTACAATGCAAATGTCATAGGTTTTGATGACTGAGGATGAAAATATGACCATGAACATGTTTTGGTTTGATGATAAAGGAGATAAAGTTCATATTAAGCTATCAACTTGTTATAGATATTGCAAAAATGCTGCTCTGGCAGTAATCAAAAAAAGTATATATAATTAGAGATGAAAAGGATATCTAGTAACTATCCGGTATTTAGCCTATCCAGCCTAAAATTACTATCCGGCCGGATACCGGATAACAAACAGCTATCCGACCGGATATCCGAGACCGGAAAAAAAACAAAAAATATCAAATTTAGTTAAATACTTCATTTATGTCACTTAACAAATATAGTCAGTACACAAAATTTTCATTTTAAAGCTTACAAAATTAATACTCATAGGTACTGCGCTAAGGCACGGAATAAGTAATAGTACTACGTAGCTAAGGGCAAATTATGATGAATAAATACTAATTTCTCTGCATTGAAAGGTAACAAGCTGTTTCGTCTGTCTTCATAAACAAGGCCAGCTTAAGAAAAAAGTTTGTCGCTGTACACACTGCTGCAGGCTGCTGATAGATAGATTTTGGCAAACTTTGATAAATTTTGGTATTGTGTAGCAATACCTGCCCACTAAATATAAAGGTCACAGTCGCGAACAGTTTGCACTGACTTTACGCTTCTTGTGATGAACCAAACGGCAATGTTTGGCAGAATATCCGGCTACCGGATATCCGGCTATCCGGCGATAAGACTGCCGAATATCCGGTATCCGGCCAAATAGCTATCCGTTTCATCTCTATATATAATAAAAGATTTATAACAAACATGGTTAAATGGTGTCTATGATCAATTTATAATTAACTCCAAAGTAAGCAATAATTAATAGAAGAAATAAAATAAGAATACTTTTGAAATTTAAAATAAGAAATAATTCTTTATTTGATACTTACACTTATCCAAAAGGGAAATTTTATTTCAAAAGAATTAAGATTTATACGCATCCTCGTTATATAAATGTGCAGTGGATAAATCTGGTAAGCTTCTTGCCAGATAATCTGAGTTGGTCGATATAAATGACATGTTTAGTGATTCATTTAATTTTTTGGTCTTTTGAGAACGAAATGTAACATTTTGGTACTCCATTTTAGTCTTTATTAATATCAAGTCTTTATTTTCATCTGTATAGTAATGTTACTCAATGCCCTCTTTCGGCTAATCACAGTACCATATTAGTATTATAATATCGATCAACTGTGCTACTACACGATGATAGATGTCGTACAATATTTTTGTTTACGAATGAGTTGAGCGGTTTTTGAATTTTGTAACGATTTATATTTACCACACACACACACTTTTAAAAAGATTATTTTGATCTTTTTATGAACTAGAAAATTATTTTATTTACTGTAAACTGTTGTCTGTAGGATTTACAAAGCTTTTAAGCACTTTTCGATTTAAAAACTCTTTAATAATTCTTATGTCGAATTGATGTTCTAGTCACTTTAACAGTTATTATTTATTATTGTTCTAGCTGTTATTGTTATATTGTTTTTTTTGGATTACACTTTCACCTGTAATTTAGATTTCAATTTAACTAATTAAACTAAATAAATAATTTACTTTAACTATTTTTATTAGATAAAATTTACAGAGGGCTTTATTTAACTAGTTTACTCACGCCGCGACTCGCCGACTACCTACCGTAGAATAGATCACATTTCTGTTAGGAATCGTGTTTCAGGTTTATTTGTTGTTTACACTGTTTACCTATTTCTTCCGAACCAAGCATCGCGATCTCCGACGAATGACCTTCCAATTTGCATGCTTTAGGCATATACCTAAAAAAAAGGGTGAGTGCATTATCGTGTATTTTTGAAGTAATGTAATAAGATAGTGGTTAATGTTAATACGATAATTTTTTTTTGTAATATCCATTTTGGTACAAATACTAGCAATGTTGGAAATGTTTGAGAAAGACTGTTTCTATGTTAACAAGTATCATGCTAAATTGAACTGTGTAGTATAGTAACAAAGCATGATGTACCTATTATATAGTAACTTTGGTTGTTCAGGTTGACGTGAAAAGAGCGACGCCAAAACCGGATGGTCCTGCGTGTATGGGGGTGCGCGGGGCTCGCGGGACTCGCGGTGTGAGGGAAGTGCGTTTCAGCGTGGGTGGGCGCGGCGGCTACGGCGGCCAGGACACCTGGGGCTACCAGGGCTACGGGGGCTACGGCTACGGTCAAGGAGGCTACGCCGGTGGCTACGATGGATATGGATGCGGCGGCTGCGGAACCCCTTTTTTCTAGGGCCATGGCTTTAGGCAGTGCAGAACTCATATAGGGGCGAAAATATGGTCAGTCGATCATAGTGAAAATAGGTACATCACCTAAGTAACTTAATTAACATTTCGCAATGTATTTTTTTACTTTCTATTGACATCCCTTAATAAACACGGAAAGGCCGCAGTGACTTAGGAAGCAGAAAAGATCGCGCGCAGCGATAAAATTTTATTTAGCTTGCGTGCGCGATTTATCTGATTAATTCCATACCTTTAAACGAGCAATTGGCGGTAGGTGAAGATAAAAATGTACACGTTCTTACGTTTTCAAAAATATATTTTAATCGATCATCGATTGCAGTTAAAGAATTCTTGACAAAGACCCGGCAAGCTGTTCATGCTAAAGCCCGGCAGCATTTTGGTATGCGAGATTGCTGGACTCAGGACGGTGTAATCGTGGTGAAAGCTGCTGATGGATCCCGGCATAAAATCACTTCCCTAGACGAGTTGAACTCTTTAAAGCAGAAATACCCCAAATCAGCAGCTGAATCCTTCGTTGAGGGTAAGACCGCAGTTGTGGGATCAACGAACTCTCAAAACTTCGTAAGTGATGACAATTGAAGTTTGTAGTTTCGTGGGTTAACTTTTCATTACCTTAATACAAAATTTCGCAATTATTTTTAATTTTTTTTAGGTAAAATGTATACAATTTTATTTTGCTTTATTTCTAGTATAGGTACGTAACTCTAAAATAGTTTCTGTGTTCACTACTAAGCGTTGTATTTTCTTTCTAAACTAATTGTATCCTCCTTCCTTGTTCTTGTAACATGTATATCGTATTTATAATTACTAAGATAATATTCGCTGTTTATTCTTTCGAATTGTCAGTTGTCATTTCTATTCTAGTGTATTGCCAATTTGACGTTTGACAAGTTTATAGTCTATACACGTTGTGTACCGATTAACTCTATGAAATAATTTTGTCTGTGTTGTTTTTCTTCATCTCATTCTGTTGTAATACTCTATTCTATACTTGTGTCTAACTTACATATGCTTCGTATTTTACATTATCCTGTTAATTCGTTTTGCTTATTATTTGATACATTAGTCATTTATGGTGCGTATGTTAGCTGGTGGGTGGTGCAGAGATGAGGTGAGAGATGATGATTCTTTTTTGCCAACGAAACTGCTACATCTGTTGACGATAGTTTTTGTTCCATAACTGATACGCTGGGTGATTTTCTACGTCATACATTTGACTGGTCCAACTCTTCGCTTAATGTGTGTCAATATCAATGCACAAAGTGTACCCAGCCACTACAATGATCTTGTTGAAGCCTTTACTAACGTGAACGTGGTTTCACTTTGATACGTAACGATATGGTTGATAAGAGAGGGGGTGGTGTTGCTATATACATCCGCAGAGACTTCTCTTATAAACTTCTAGTTTCCTCCTCGCCATTTTACTCCCCATCTGCTGAATTTCTTTTGCTTGAAGTATGTGTGAAGGGAGCTAAAACCGTTTCTGGTGTTGTACGAGTATATTGTCCCCCGTCTGTCGATTTTTTTTATAGAATAGGCTGACAAACGAGCACACAGTCCACCTGATGGTAAGTGGTTGCTGCGGCCCATAGACATCTACATCTATCTTCCATTACAAATCAAAATGCAGACGCGTTGTCACCCGTGAGGACTGAGATGGAATGCCTCATTTCCAGTAAAAAGGGTCTCCGGTTCTCTACATTCACCATACGAAATACAGCAGCATTAAGCTACTATTTCACGCTGGTATTCTGTGAGAGCGTGGTCCTTCCCCGGTCGAGCCGACCCATTCGGGCTACAGCTATACTACTAATATAACTGCAGCATGGCTCTACCACGTAAAAAAGATTTATTTATTTTTCGATTACTTCTCCAGTCTCGAATCTCTCTCTGCAATCTTTAGGGTCAGAATACTCACATCACATCGTCATGGGTAATTTTAATACAAACCTCCTGACTCCGCACTCATCCCGTTCCTATAAGTTCCTTTAAATAATCGAGTCGATTGGCCTTCATGTTCTACCTCTATAAGCCACTCACCATAATGCGGACGGAGAGGACACCTGGCTCGATTTAATGCTCACCTCAGACCCCACCCTTGTCTCTTCTCATGGTCAACATTATGCGTTCGGTTTCTCCCATCATCATTTCATTTTCCTTTCCTATATCCTGGAACCTCCTAAATCCTCACCTAAAATCATGCACTTGAATGTAAAGATGGATGTAAAGAAGTTGTGTCGTGTGTGAAGGATTCTTCTAAAACTAACTGGGACAAAGTGATAGCCGCCCCCACGGTAGAGAAAAAAGTTAGCGCATTTAATTATATATTAATTGATCTTTATAATATGCATGCTCCTATTAAAAAAGTAAAACTAAAGCGGCTGCCAGCATCTTGGATGACAACAGAGATCCGCGTTCTGATGAAGCGTAGAGACCGAGCCTTTCAGAAATATAGAAAAGCGTGCTGTGACGAAAATTGGCCCATTTTTAAAAAGAGAAGAAGAACTTTCTCCCGTCCAAGATCAAGATGATTATTGTGCAGATCTTAATTTTTCCTATTTTTGACTATAGTGATGTGTGTTATTTTGACCTGAATACCTCTTGAACAAATATGACCCTTTTCTTAATAATTTCATTCGATTTTTAATCTTCGAAAGTATGATCATGTGTCTACTTATCGCTCTCAACTTAACTGGTTACCTATTCGTCAGCGCCATAGTCTACGTGCACTCACTACTCTTTATTCTATCTGTTCTTCTTTGGAACGTTCTTCCTTCCGAAATCAGGAGTGTCGAAAACCGGATTTTGTTCGTCGAAGTCCAAAGTGCGAGAACTGCTCGTCGTGGCAGAATCAACTTAGCGTTCGTAGTAAAAATACTATATATATATATATATATATATATATATATATATATATATATATATATATATATATATATATATATATATATTTTTTTTTTGGTCAAATAATCTGGGCCCGGATATGGGAGTTTCGAATGGCTCAGGTTGAAATCGGAGTATACGAATAAAATTATAATTTAAAATGGCGACCATTTTTAACATCTCTTGTAGATCTTAATTGAGCATATTTAAAAACTTAATGTTGTTTACCGCAACTTCATGGGACTGAGATTTCTGGAGCTTACTAATAGCCTCTTTGTAGTAATGGGATGTCATTGCCTTCAATATTATCTGGAGTTTGGATATTAGAGCTAAAGTTAGAATTATCTGTAATATAGACAACTACTTCATTCGAAATTTTTGTGATGGAATCTTGCTGAAATCATCATAAGCAAAAACTACATCTAAATTTTATATCTGAATATTAGGATCTAAGTTTTCTATTTCAGGATACTGTGTGGATATAGGTTCTTTTTCAACCTTAGTTTCAAAATCTCTTCTCTCTTGGACCGTATTAGAATTATGGAAAATATCCCATAGATTTTGAAGTGATTTTTTGCAGTCCGTTTTATGTGTTTTTGCTCCTGTTCTTTAATTAAATCTAGACCAACTATGTCTATGAATTTTTTTTAATAATTGTTTTGTAAGAAATGATTTCCTTGTTCTTTGGTGGACTATTTTTGTTAGTTGAAGTTCCCAAACATTTCGTGTAGTTAATAGCGTTAGGATTCCAAGGACACAAGCAGCATTCTTTAAACCCGTTTTTAATGATGTCAGGTTTGATTGCTGAAATTATAGCCTTTTCCAATATAGTCACAATGTTAGATGGTCGATATCAACGAATTGTTAAACTCGCGCTCATGAATTGTGTTTTCGATTATTGTCACTAGTTGGCGCTTTTTTATTCCGTACAAATCGTAGTTAACGCTCTCGGGGTCGAACACATAAAAAACTCGCACTAGGCACGCTGGTGTCAAATTCCATACATAAAATTTTAGTACGCACATTTTCCGCGGGACTTCTTTAGTGAAACAGACTATAGCAAGGTATTCTTATTAGTTTATGGTAGAAAGCTAGTGTACGTCAGTATAATCTAATTATCTAGTATATATCATAGACGTATATAAAACATATGGACCTGGTATACCTACAAGACAAACGTGTATACCTACACTTTACTGAGAAGATAAAATGGCGGTTAATAGGGCAGCCCATATCGACATTTATATAATAATAACATCGATAAAAGATTGTGAAAATGTTTTCATTTTGCCAGGGACACACGGTCCAATATCTGTGGGTAAAATACCCCAAGTTTTCTAACTTATTTATGTCTTTCAGCTAAGTTGTGTTTGGTCATTTTTCACGTCTAAACTGTAGAACTTATTTTTATTCCGTTTCTGTCCGTTAATGAATTCCATCAATGGCCTGCAATTTTTTTTATGAAATATAATAATTTTCTGACGGATAGGCAATTGTTCTCCCGTGTTTATTTTCTGTTGAACTAAGCCAGTCTTTCCAGTCGCTGACATAGGTCGCGTCGTTTGATGAGAAAACATCGGCGTACTTTAGTAACAACGTCTTCGCCTTGACCATTTCATTCGGGGATAGAACGCTGCGACAGTCTTCTAAAAGTGTGGCTACTCTCGTTTGTGCATCCTTGCTGGGAGTCCCACTCGATAGATATTGGACCGACGCAACCAATCTACTTCCTCACAAGTACCAACCAGTGTGCCTTTTCTATAAGCTGTTCCTGGTCACAAAGGTTCAGCACAAGTACTCCAGAGATGTCAGTGGTTCTGACTGAGGTTCGAACTACTTTCCATGGAAGGTCATTGTCTACCCTTTCCACGAGTACACAATGACGAGCTTGCCCAGGATTCCGAGGAAGACTCAAGAGCACAATCGTTTCCGAACTCGGCGGAAGAACAATCTTCTTAAGGCTGTACATGTCCCTGGTAAGCCCCTTCCACGAAAATTTCCTCTTGTCCACATTTCAAAACATCTTGCTTAACGTCGATCACACAACATTTCTTCCTCATAAAGTCTAGGCCTAGGATGCAGTCGTCCATTATATAAGCCACGATGACATTATGCTGGTAGATCATGTTGCCTAGCTTCAAATCCATCTCCTTCTCTCCAAGGACAGGTATACGCTGACCGGTGGCTACTACCAAATTAATACATCCTATAAGTTGAGAACTGACAACCGCGTGAGTGGCTCCAGTGTCTATGGTCTGTTTACACGGCATTCCGTTGACCTCGCCCTTGATGATTAGGCTGTTCCCATCATGGGTTTGTGAGATCGAGATCCTTGGGGCTCTTTTGACATCAGCCAGCACTTGCCCCGCAGTCCTGGCTTTTACTCGTTTCCCTGCTGTTGCTGCTGCTTGCTGTTCTAGTATGAAATTTTCTAGAAAGCTCTCCTAGTTCTGCTACTCCATACTAGATGCTCGTGGCATTAATTATGGC